>RAOY01000046.1:0-171301 GCA_009806085.1 Neurospora cerealis | reverse complement strand
TCTCTACCCCTTTTTCTCCACCCCTTTTTCTCCACCTCTTGCTCTTTCTCTCCGGCTTTATCTCACCCTCTCTCTGCGTGTTTCTCTCCACCAAAGTCAGTAAACAATTATGTAGATAGATAGTAGGTATATATAAAAAAAAAACTAAATGGTATCTTAAAACTTTCTAACCCAGATAAACAAGGTAAACAAACAAAAAAACTGATGTGAAGAGGTGATAAGTACGCGTAGGTTAAAGGTAAAGTGAGGCGGCCCTTGCTCAAAAAGAAAAAACATAGAAGTGGAAGTGTAAAAGTGTAAAAATAGAAGAAGACAACAGGACCCCAGCTTTTCCCCCATCTCCTTTCCCACCTCCATCCCGTTTCCATCCTCATTTCCACCTCCTTCTTTTCCTCGTGTCCTCGTGTCCAACGAGTCGGCCCGGGACCAAGCTACGTAGTAGTTAGGTAGGTAGGTATCTCTATGTATGGTACATGTATATGGAGTTTGTATAAACAAAAAAAGTACAGAAAGGAAAAAGAAAAGGCCAAGTGTAAGTAAGTGTAGGTGTAAGTAAGTGTAGTTGGTGTAAGCAGGCCCCTCCCTTCCTTCCATTTCAACAACCAACCAATTCAACATCAACCCATCCACCCATCCACCCACCCATCCAATCCAGCCAAGTTCAGTTCAATTCGGTTTCAGTTCCCCATCGATCGTTTGTTTTCCTGGCCCGGTCTGTTTGTTGCCTATCCCTTCTTTACACACGACACACTTTACTTATTAGTTATATGCAAGGCCCGCCTCACTAACCGTCATCTGCTAACCTTACTGCTACTCCCTTCCCCATTGTTCGCGCCATTACTTCCACCGCCGCCGCCGCCGCCGCCGCCGCCGCTACCACCACCGCTGCCACTACCACTACCACCATTACTCCATCCTCTCCTGTGCCCGCGTCCCTGTTCTTGTTGGTGTTGTTCCGGGACGACCCGAATAGTTGATGACGAGAGCGGAGGCCCGTCGGTGCTCAGCCTGTGGGGGTCCGTAGTTATCGCGATCCCGACATCATACCCAAGCCCTTTGAACCCTTCACCCACATCAACATTATCTTCCTCCTCTTCTTCCACCCCGTGAGCGCTCGGCCTCGGAGTCTGATTCGGGTTCGGGTTCGGGTTCGAGTGCCGCCTGGCGTCACCAAAGGCATCCATTCCCTCCTCTTCCTCCCCAAGATCCTGCGACCTAGGTCTCGACCTTGTCGATCTCTGATCAGTGATCGTCCCTTCATCCGCACTCTCGTCGGCGTCGCCGTCTTCTTCCTCCCCATCTTCGATGATCCTCTCCTCCACAATCTCCCCCGGCCCGCTGATGATCGGACTAAAGCTATCCACTTCTTCCACCTCCTCTTCCTCTTCCATCCCCGCCATCCCTGGTCCTCCCCAACCTGCGCCCGTCCTGCTTCCGCCCCAGTGGCTATTGTGATAACCCCCACCGCTATACCCACCGCCACCATGTGCATTATGTTCCTCCTCCTCTTCCTCCCCAGGCTCCTCTTCCTCCTGGATCGTAATCTCGCCACTCCTCCGTCCCAGACCGCTAGCGCTCGCACTCCTAGAATGACCCGCGGAAGCTGACCCGGACGCACCGCTACCACTCCTTTCCTCTCTCTGCCTACTACTAGCACCAGCGCCGCCGGCACTGCCGCCAAAATTGAGCACCGGGCCCTTGAAGATATTCTTCTTTCTCTTGGCGAACATCACGCCGCCATGGCCACCGGGTCCAACCACAGGCGATCCGGTGCCCGCTGCCCTCGGAGCAAAATAGCCTCCCGAGTTGACCGAGGCAAAGGGGTTGGGCGAGCCAGGGGCGGGCGGTAGGTGGTAGTACTGCGTGTTGGTGTTGAGGGCGGAGAGGCCACCGCCGCCACCATTGCCGAGGAAGGCGGCGTTGAGGCGGCCGTTGTCGGAGCCGTAGTCACTGGGCGGGTTGGCAAAGAGACTGGCGCCTCCGATGCTGCCGATGCCTAGAGGCGGGCCGGTGCGATCGCGGACGTAGCGGATGTTGCTTGGGAAGCCGACAGTTGTTGGCGTGGCGGGGAGGACCTTGACGGAGTGGTGCGGACTGCGGCTGGCTTGTAGGGCGGATTTCGAGACCGATGTAGAAACGGAATTGTTGGAGGAGGTAGAACTGGCTTTGCTGTGGGAATGGTGGTGGGTGGGGTGCATTGAACGGATGGAGGAGACCGACGAAGAGGTGGACTTCCTGCCACGAAGGCCCGCGGTGCCAGACGCTCGCCGCATGGTGGAGCGCGGTGTTACGGGTGATGGCGATAGGGACTGTCGCTTGTAGGAGCCTGACGTGAATGTGCGTGGAATTGGTGGCAGAGAGGACGGTAGCGAACTCGAGAGGCCGACGGAAGCGTTACTGTTCTTAAACGGAGCAGAGCTTGCGGAGAGCGCCGGTGACGCTTTGTTGGCGTAGCCGTTGGCTACCACACCCTTAGGAAGGCCAGCCGTGCCCGCTGTGATCGGAGAACTCGCTGCTGGGTACTTGCTCGTTTGCGGCCGTGGACTCTCCCCATCCTTGGATTTGCCTTCCTTCGCACTCTGCACGGCGGCCTTATCCGCCAGATTAGGGGTCGATTGGCTGGCGCGCTTCTGGGAGTTCTTATGCCGCCGTGTACTCTCGAAGAGCCAATGTGTCCAGTTCTTCCAAAATATTTTGGTCTTGGACGGTCTCTTCTTCACCTGGTTCTGGTCATCAGGCAGCTGTAGAGTCCCGTTCAAGTCCAGAACTTCACTCGTAGTGACCAAATGAAGAGTCGAGCCTCTTGATCGCGCACTCCTCAAAATACCCTCCTTAGGCGGAGGAATCGGCTTCCTATGCCGCGAGGAGCTGGCAGATCTGCCCCTAATCGAATCCTTATCAACCGGCGGAGGTGGCATATCGCTTTCTGTCGGACTGCGGGGTTCAGTTGCGCTTCTGGGATAGTCGGATAAGCTGGGCATATCCGGGATGAGCAAAGTCGGGTAGGGCCCGCTTCTCCTCCTCTCGCTCCGCCCTCGTGGTCTTTGTGGCTGCTCTCCGGACTGGGCATACTGTGACTCTTCTACAGTAGCCAAAGCATTGAGTCGACTGGAAGCCTGAGAGAACCGTCTCGAGTTTCTGTTCTCCTCCTTTTCCCTGCGCTTTCGTTCCCTTCTCGCCGCTTTCCGTTCCTCCTTCTCGATCAGTAGCGTCCACCAGCCAGCAAGGGCGTCGCACTTCTGGGCTATGACACTCTCCATCACCGCCTCTGTATCAACCCCAGCGCTTCGCATCCGATGTAACGTCTCTTTTTCCAACGGCGTCGAGAATGGCGGTGGTTGCTCGAGTTTCAGAATCTCTTGTTGTTGTGGCGCGTATTCGACGAGAAAGGGGTGGGCGAGGATATCGGGCAAGGACGGTCGTATGAGCGGTCGTTTCGATAGTATTGTCTTCAGAAGAGACAGCGCATCTGCCGGAAGGGTATCGGGGTAATCTGGTTCCTCGCTAAGAATCTTTCGCCGGGTAACTTGCTCGTCATCATCGTCAAAGGGAAGCTCGCCGCAGAGAAGGGCGTAGAGAATAACCCCCAAGCTCCAAACATCTACCTTTTCGCCCGCATACTTTTCGCCCTTCAGCATTTCCGGAGCCGAGTAACAGATGGTGCCGCAAAACGTTTGCAGATACTTGGCATTGCCCTCATATTCCCGTGTGAAACCAAAGTCGCATAGCTTGACGTTCTCGTGTTTGTCGAGGAGGATGTTTTCCAGTTTCAGATCCCGATGGACACAGGATTGTCGATGGACGTAGCACACGGCGCCCACCAGTTGCGCAAAGATCCTCTGAACCTTGTCGACCGGTAGCTTGCCATGTTGAAGGAGGTAATTGTACAACTCGTCGCCTGTGAAACACGTCAATGTAATTTAGAGAGGGCGCGTACGGTCAAAGAAGGTGTGATGTCGAAAGAGACCGCTGTTCTTGTTTCGTACCTGGACAATATTCTAGCACCATCCACACCAGGTTCTCTGTCACGACCACCTCGTATAGTCGGGCGATGTGCGGGTGGACGAATTGGCGATGGTGATGGATTTCGCGAGCGAGGTTGGTGTCATCCTTGTTGGCTGACTTAAGCACGACCTATATATGCGACCGAAGAGAAGATTCGAAAGATCATTAGCCCGAGTGTCTCAGAAGGGACAGAAAGAGGCTTTAGGGACCAAGCCACCAGCGCAACACACCTTGGAGCCGTTTGTAAGTTTGTGCGTGGCCAAGTAGACCTTGCCGAAGGATCCTTTGCCAATTAGTCGTCCGAGGGTATAGTTTCCAACCGATCGAAGGTCCTTGCTCGAGAACTCGCTGCGCAACGGAAGAGATGACAGAATATAATTAGCAAATTGAGACTCCTTTCGTCCGAGGAGCGTTATTGGTGAACTTACTCGAGCAACTCCTGATATGAACTCGCAAGCTTTGGTGGGCAAGGCCTCTGTGTCAGCATTCCCATTCCTGCAATCTTGATCGTACGGATGAATGGATGGGATTAGGGGGGGGGGGGGGAGTAAGCAGGCTCGATCGAGGCAGGCAGGCAAGCAAAGCCAAAGCAACGCAACCCAAGTGCATTTACACACACACACACACACACACCTTGGCTTTCCGTCCAAGCGCCTCGGCCTTCCCTTTTGCCGTCTGCATCACTCCGCACCGTCGGGACGGGACCCGGTCCGCATCCGCTTCTGGCCACCAACGACTGCGATTACTACCTTGGGGGAGTCGGGGGTATGATTATATCCAAGTTATGGAGCGAGGCGCAAGCTATCGAAGCGAGAATGGGTGGTTGAGAGGAAAGATGGTAGTGTCCTTGACAAGGGGACCAAAGGACCAAAGAGATTATTATCGGAATTGGCGGGCAAAAAGAGCGTCTTTGTGGTTGTAGGATGGTACTGTCGTCGAAGATGCAAACATGGATGGGATGAAGTTCTGTTCGTTGGAGCGGTCGGGGTCTCGGAGAATTGCGACGTTCGGAACTCTTTTTTCTTGTCGCGCATTCAGTACCACCTCAAAAGCTAACTAGGTCAAGGTATGTACGTCTGTGGTCGGGAAGGGGCTCGGGGAGAGAGACGTTCGGGAAGACAGTAACAGACGGGGTGTCTTGGTCGCGTGGGAAGTGGAAGACCCGCTCGTCTCGTCTCGTTAACGGCAGTCGGTCTGCGCCGTGGCCGACAAGGGGGACGTTCGGGTGGAATTTGGAATTGGAATTGGGATTAGGATCGAAATGGGCGTGTAATTGCCCAGGTGTTGTAAGCTGGCTTGGTTGTCGATCCCCAGCTTTCCTTCCACTGGACTTGTCTCACGGCCGGGGGATGCGATGGCTAGAGATGGGTAATAGCCGGAGATGGGTTGTGTAACTGCTCTGTTGTAGAGGTATTACGGTGTAGGTAGTTACCTCTGAGTAAACCAAGGAGGAGAACCGTCGTCAACGAACAATTCCCCAGGGTCTGGACAATTTGAAACAGATTCGAGGTCGACGGGACCGAGGGCGGATGGATGGCAGCTTCAAAGTGTCGCCAAGAAGAAGTCCGAGCGGAATGGCACGGCCAATGTTAAAATTACGGGAGACCGTACACAGCAAGGTGTATCATACCGGGGAGCGCTAATCAAGAGAAGGATGGACCGTTTCGCTGGCCTTGTGGGGCAGCTTATTTACCACGGGACATGCCCGGCGTTCTGCTGTTAGCGGTTAGGTAAATATTGACTCTTACGCTAACTCTTTTTTCTCATAATCATCACTTTACCACTCATAGATTCCTTCTTCTCAACGTGATATTCTCACAAAAGTTGACGCGCTGATTTTGTCGCGTCTTTCTAACGACCGTTGACGTAAAGTATTCCACCTTGGTTTCGTCATAATCGCATGGAGGAAGTTGGATAAACATGACTCTTTTTCTTGTAGCAAGAATTTGGGGCTCTTCTCTTGTTAGTGTAGCCCACACCCGACTCGCCTACCACTAGCAACCGCTGTCCACTCCCCGTCATCCTTTTCCTTCCTTTCCATCCAGCCATTCATTGCAATTGGAAGCCTCAACATGCCTACCTATCATCTCCAATTCCAGCATTCCAGCTGGCTGGTAGGTTGGTAGCCTGGACCTAGCACTAACAGGTAAGGATGGATGGTCCTTTACCATAGTACATGCCGGCCAACGGGGGAATGTCAATCACCGTTCGTTGAACTCATGCAACAGCTGGAGCTGCATGCAGGGAGGTCCCGGCCCCCGTGGCCGTGGAGCAACTGTGTCGCTTCGGGCCTTCCATGCGTCCCGCCGTCGTCCACTGTGCAGGGCGGCAACCCGTGGTCGCCGTGATCGCTGCGACTTCCATCTGGCGAGTGTTCTCTGCATTTCCCGCGTCTTCAGGTCGCTGCTACGGTACTGTATGGCGATACAACAGTGTACGGTAAGGATACCTCTAGAGGTCCATACACCTAGGTACTTGCCCATGGTTCTCCTGTCCCCAACTTGCCCGACTCGCCCGAGTAGACCGTAAGGTACTGTACACGGTACTGTAATGTAATCGTGCAGCATCGATCATTTTTTTTTCACATCCTAATAATCTTTCAATGTTTTTATTACCCGATTGGCAACCTTCTCGCGACATGTACAGAGAGGGAATGACCGCATCTCCATTTGTGCGGTTGCCACGGAGGATCCGGGGATGTCCCAGCATCATCATCTCCGTCTTTGCAGCAGTTTGACGGGACAGTGACCCACTGTATGGGGCCGTATAGGATGGAGATGGAGTCACTGTAGACGAACGCGGCATAGGGTAAGGTACTGTACACTACGCCTTATGGCTGGACTTGTGATGCTCGAACAAGAGGAGATGAACGGGGATGATGGGTACGGATTCCCAGAATAACAAATAATTCGTAATGGTTAATGTTGTTCTTCGGTATATCATAACGCAACGAGTCCGCCTTGCTCCAAAGCCCATAAACGCCTATCCAACGGCAAAACCCAGCCAGCCAGCTAACAGAAGCACCTTTGGGCCTGCAGTATGAGTTGCTAAAAGTCCTTGGTATCATAACGCAACGTAAAGATATATAACCACCCTCGTTTGAGTCAAGTCCATTAATACTCATCACTAGGCATGATCCATTACCGCTCCAAGCTCATACTCTCATATCATGGTATCACTTGCGAAAAACATCCGAGATAGTCCCCTAAACCGTCTTGGTCGCTCGGCCTCCTTCACCATTCCCATTCCCATTCCCACTCGCGTGCTCCGCGTGCCCGTGCCCGCCGCTGTTCATACCCGGAACCCAGTCCCTCCACGTGCTCGGATCCTCTACCATATCGAACGCCCTCTCCTTCTTACTCTTGTACCTCGGCGCATCGTCATCCATCGCATCCAGGTCTCCCAGGCGACTCTCATCATCCGAGCTGAAGCTGCTCGAGCTTGGGCTGCGGTTCAGCACCATGCGGACCTTGGGACCCTCCTTCTTCTTGATCTCCAGCTGCTCCTTCTTGGCCTTCTGGTGCTCCTCGTCGCCGCAGTCCAGGGCCCGGATGTGCAGACCCGGGAACTGCCGCTGCAGGAACGCCTCCAGGTCAGGCAGGACGCACTTGTCTGGGCGGTAGGTGCCGCTGTCGTTGTCGATGATGAGCTCGTAGTCCTCCGGGTCGCGAGATGATTCGGATGCGCCTGGGTGATCGTGTGTCTCGTGGTCGAACCCGTTGTCGCAGGTGTTGTTATAGCCATTACCTCTTTCCTGGTCATTGTGATGATGGCTTGAAGAGCCCGCGTGAGTGTGATGGGGCTTGTGGCGCTTGGCGATACGTCTGATGAAGAACTCGCCCGAGCAAGCGACGTAGGTCGCCACGTCTGAGTGCATGGTGTGCTTGCTCAGTAGATCAATACCGAATTCCTTGCCAGTCTCGGTGAAGCGCAGCAAGCCGTCCAAGGTGAGCACGTAGGTGAATATGCGACCTCCTTCCGCATAGTGCGCCATCTTGAGAAACTGTACAGAGGCCTCCTTGCTGCATTCTGCGAATATCCCGTATTCGGTACTAGAGTCGTAATTGTAGATACGTCTGTGTTGCTTGTGAAGAACTTTGTTCAGGATGTGGCCCCTGAAACCTTTTTGCGAAAACATCTTGCCGATGATGGGACGGAACTCGACGAATCGATGATATAGCTTGGGTGGAACCGGCCCAGCAAGTTGGATTTCGTTGGCTTGGAAACTGCTCTCTGTCTGTCAGCAACTGCTTCATGATATCAGACCTTGGGCTTGGATCACGCACTCGTATTTCTGTGGCATCTTGCTGTTGTCATCGCTGTCTGACCCCTCATCCCCGGCCGTCACACCTGTCAGCCGCCCGATCATAGGACTGAAGTGCTTGACCCAATAGGTAGGACCCAGTGTGCACATCTGGGCATGAGGCGGATCCGAGACGCCGAGGACGTTAACGCTGATGTGTATCTGAGGTGTTGTCCATTTCAGTCCATGTATGAGGGCCTCGATGCCCTTGTGGAAATATGCCCGTTTGCTGCCCGAACGCTTCTTGACTTCGAAGAACTTGCCATCCAGTCCGAATCCCGGCCAGTCCTCGTCTAGGTGATCTACCTTGATCGTAACATTGCCCAGTCGGTCATCATGGTCTGGCCAGTCCTCATCGTATAGGCGGCACTTCAATTCGAATCCTGTGGCTGGCACGTTGGCAACAATCCAGTCTTCCTCCCATACCGGCTCCAGACTCCGATGTATAGTCCGTGTCCTTCTCGTGAGTGGAGGGTCTTCCGGGTGTCGCTTGGGGACATCAGCAGTCAGTGTGGCGTGGATGTATGGATCGGCGGATACTGTCTGGATATCGGCCACTGGGAGGTTGATGGCTTTGTGGAAGGTGATTGTGATAGTATATCCGGGAGGAGCATCGGGGAGTGGAGTTGGGTCAAATCCACCTGGTGGGTTATCGTGATGTTCTTGAGGTTCGTTTTGACTTTCCTCGTGTGAACCGTTCTCAGGAGGATCATCATACGTGGGTTGCTCAAGGTAGTGTTCTGCGGCAGAGGGGGGAGCCATGTTTGCAGCGCGGGAAGATCACCGAGTCCAATCAGCCTGCTCCAGTCGTCGTAGGGATGAGTGTTCTGTTGTGCTTGTTTGGTTGGCCAATCCCATGTTACTTTTTCCACCACCACGGTCCAAGTCCAAGTTCGTCTTCAGGTGCCCTTCGTTGCGCTTCCGAGCTCGTTGTCGAATCTTGGGCTAAACGACGAGTTGGAAGTCAAGGGAGTTGCAGGACAGTTACCGGGTCCGGGATGATTGGATATATAAGGTAGATATCCAAGAACTATTAGCCGGCTGATGATAGACCGGATTGACTTAAACGGATGGAGACGAAAGGGAGGATCAGCAGGGCAGATATCTGCACAGTTTTTAGGCGCGGCTGTACGTCGGGTCCCTGTACGGGTCGCTGCTGTCAGGGTCGCTTGTCAGATTTTGTGGAGGGATGGATGCGGATGACAGCAACATGGAATGCCGTTCCCCTAGCTCTTCCTTGTCCCCCTCCATGCCCACCCTGCTGCGCCTGCCGTTCGTCGCTCGGTTCGGCGTTCACAGCCCAGCCGGGCGGGCAGTGAGAGCTCAGCTCCTCCCGTCCCGTGACATCCAATGAAGGAAGCTACAATGAGCACGCAACCCGCCTTAATCTCCCCTTCTTTTTTTCTTTACGCTTCCTCGAGTTCCATCGGCACTTCGGCCGGCTTGAACCAAGCTTTTGAGGTGACTTTGTCTCTTTACTGCAACATGGATATACACTACATGACCAACAACTGAACCCAACCATCCCAAATGACTCAAACCACTTTTGCGCAAATGACCCCAACGCTCTCAAGAGTGACGAGCTTCTCCAAGAATTCGGTGACGTCACATGTGCTCTTTTGCACACCCCAAGCTTTTTAAGGATTCACGGATCTCGGCATCGCGACAGCAACATTGAACATGGGATCCTTCATTTCGTTCCAAGCTCTGCCAAGCTGCCAAGAAAGACTTTTTCCACAGCGTCTTCGGGGACTGTGGGGCCGTCTTGGCTCGGCGCTGGCTCGGCGTGGTGTTCCGCCCTGTTCCTGTTGACACCCGTTTCTGTTGGCGATCAAATCAGCGCTCTTTCTTTTCCTCTTTTCTTTCACATGTTTCGCCCAGCGTTTGCGATCGTCCATGGCGCATCGGCCAGTCCGTTGCACCCTTGTTCAAGTACAGAGAAGTCAGATGCGGACGACGCTCCGGTCACGCCCTGTCTAGGCTCGCTAGGCTGTCTTACACTTGCACTGCCTCTTATAGACATCAGTCAGCCACACTTTGTCGATAGCGGCACTGGGGCAGATGGAAATCAATACCGACCCCTCTTATCATTCATCCCAATGTCATTCCCGTCTGTCAGAATATTCGCCTACAAATGATGCGAATCTCTCACAGGGTAACAGTAAAGGTAAGGTAAGTATGGTCATGAATTGGGTATATTATCGTCATAAATCGTGAGCCTAACCCGGCCGATGATCCTCCGCTTCGCTGATATCCATGCTACTATGCTATGGCAGACCCTCCTTCTTCTTGTTCCCCTGGCCGCTGTTGTTATCCCCAGGGGCATGGGCATCCTTCTCACTGCATGCGGCTCCTGCTGGTGATGGTATCTCTACCTTCATGTACTTCTGCGTTTCCTCCTCAAACCGGAATTTGATATTCGTCTCATCCTTCTTGTTCTTCTCCTTGTGTGCTCTGAATTCCTCCGCCATGAACTTCTCCGGCTCCGGTATTATGGCCGGCAAGCAAAATGGTGTTTGCCCTTCTTCCGTCCATGATGTTGTTGTCTCTGGTGAGAGAGGTGATAATGGTGAGACTGGTGGTAGCTCTTCGTCGGCGTCTCTGTTTCTCTTCTGTTCCTCCAACTGTTGTTTCTGTCGTTGCTGCTGCTGTTGTTGCCGCTCTCGCTCCCGCTCCCTCTCCTCCTTATCCCTCCTCACCTCCTTCTCCTTCTCACTAACACCAACAACATACCCCTTCTTCTTCTCAGCAAGCTTCTCATCAAGTATTACCTTCTTTAAGTCCCCCTTCTCATTCAAGACAATCATCTCCTTCGAATCCGCCTCACCAAACAAATCATCCACCTTCTCCTTGATCTCCCCGCCAACCCCGTCCATCTCGCACCGGACCTGCCCGTCGATCTCGTAGTGCCCTGTATCGTCGCCCATCTCGTGTCGATGCCACCCCCCATCCAGCTCGTAAAAGGCGTTCGGATCGCCGCTTTTTACAAAATCCGAGCCGGGCGCGTATGCCTCGGTGATGGTCGACTCTGTCCTCGCTCCCTTTCGTTGTTGTTGTTCCTGTTGCTGTCGCTTTCTGATTCGGCGTCGTCGGGCAAAGAAGAAACCTGCTGCGCCGGCGAGGAAAGTGAAGGCTCCGACTATGCCTATGGCGATGCCGATTACTGCTCCTGTGGAGATTGCTTTGTCTTTCTTGACTGATGCTGGTTGCGCGTTGCCCGGGTTGGAGGAGGAAGAAGAAGTGGCGGGGGTGCCGGTGGCGGAAGACCCTGCTGCTTGGCCGTCGTCGGTTGTGGTGGTGGTGCTTGATTCCAAGGGGACATAGGCCGGATTGGTGGCTATTTTCCCCGCGAATTAGTTTATGCGACTTTCTCACTTGCTTCCCACACATCACACGAGCTAGTGACTTACAAGGTGCAGCATCCTTATTACAATCAATCAGCATCTTACACACATTCCCATCCCCATTCAAGTCATACGCAAACCCCCTCTTGGCTCTCTGCCAACACCTAAAGTCGCCATACCCATTATTCCCTTTGCCCACATAATCGTCCTCAGCGACATGGTACCCAATCACCGCCTTGAAGGTGACGCCCGTGTCCGCCCACGTCGCCGACGTAGTGTCGTTGTACCACGCTGCCGTCGTGTTGAATTTCGTCTCCACGATCCCCACGCCGCCTGTCGGTAACCCGTTGACTTCGGCGCTGTAGTAGGCCATTTGTGATGAGCGGATCCCGCTGGCGGAAATGCAGTCGCAGAGGATGACGTGTTCTGTGGTGCTTCGCTTTTTTGGTCGGCCTGCTTGGCTGTTGCTGTTGCTCATGAAAGGGAGGGTCGGACTCCGAGCGTGCCCGCCCGGGAAGACGCCATTTTCGCCGTTGCCGTCGCGTTTGATGCTAGCCGGGGCGACACATGTTGAGTAGAAGAACGCCGCCAGGGAGAGGTACCAGGTAACTCGGAAGATGACGGCGGTAATGGAGACAGAGACGGAGGCGGAGAAGGGCGCGGCAGCGGTCCGGGCTGGAATCATGTTTCTATTTATTCCTTTCCAACTTTTCCAACTAAGCGAACCACTGACTTGCGTGCACGCACCCCTAGAAGAGCGAAGAGCGAAAGCGCCGGAGCGTCGCAGTCGCAGTCGCAGTCGCAGTCGTAAGCCAAGCCGTAATCCAAGTCGCAATCGCACCGTCCTGAGCTGAAGTTGTGTGATGAGCCGCTCCGAGTCCTGAAACCTAACCGAACCTAACCTAGCCTAGGAACGACGGACGGACTGACGGACGAACAACGAGTTGAAAGAGGGGACCTCCTCACCGCAACCCCGAGCGACTCCGAATAGCTACACACGAAAATCGGCGAAACGATAAGGGATAGTCTGCCAATTGAGATGAGGATCCCCTAGTATTCATCGAATTGAGCGGAGGTCGATTTTCCTGATTGACCGCAATGGGGGGAGGTGAAGCAGAGCACTTCAATCTCAGAAGGTCTCAAGTTTCTCTCCCAGGAGCCGTAACGGGGGCATATGTTAGTTTATGGCGTTAATTCCAAATTCGAGAATGGGAGCCGTTGACTTCCCCGGTGTTGTTGTCGTCGCCCGATCGTTGTAGCCGTTGTCGTTTTTGCATCTGAAAGATTTAAAAGGACCCTGAAGCGGACGGGAAGCAGATCATTGCTTTTTGCTTTGGTGTTTTGGATGAATGAAGAAAGGTGGTCCCCGTCGTCGTCAGCAGTAAAGAGAAAATGCGGGTTTCATTGCTAATCGTGAACAGGGTGGTATGCTTCACTAACCAGTTCTGCAACGTTTCTCTTACAAATCTGTTAGTGTTCAATTGGCCAGACCATTGCCCAGAAACGAGACATCACTCTGCAATGCAACAGTATGCTGACGGGCGTTACAGCCATCTTGACAAATTCCCCAGTCATCGGGTCTGAAGATTTTGGGCTCGGCATTTATTGTCCGATGACTTGCTTTAGTCTCTGTTCCGGTCTGTTACCTCAACCTCCCGGAGGCTGCGGCTCTGGTTGGTGAGATATGGGGAGATTCGCATGATGGGGGTTCGGGGAGTCCTGATGCCTTCCACTTCGGGACGAGCTGATGTATTAAACGACGCAGACTGGACATGAGGTGCATCAAGACGGTGTGACCGGTTGTGAATGTACATCCGAGCCGGAAACACACCGGGTGGTACTTGGAGTTTCTGTGTCTTGGTCGTGAAAAGGCGGGATGCCCAGGTCGCCATGGCCGAACTATCCTGGTGGTCATTGAAGAGACACTTCTCGGGGAGATGTCACAGTCTCCATCCAGGTATTTCAATCTTGCCAGTCCTCATCACTTCTCACCAGTCGATGTCTCGAACGCCCAGGCAGCACCACGAGAAGATTCCGGTAGGTGGCAGCATGCTCTAAAAATTAACCCAACCCTTATGAAATTCTCAGTCAGGTTCGAAGTCAGTCATTGTTTTCTCTGATTGAAATGCTTCGACATTGCGGCACAGTTAAGACTGCTGGCCCACCTGAATGCCGTGCCACACCATTCTCATGTAGCACCCTGGTGTAACGCCGCCACATGCTGGTCGCTTACTCAGAACCATGAATTTCGGGATATTTCTAACCACGGCCTTTCGATAACGAAAGTCCAGCCCTATGGGATAAATGTGATCGATGCTGTGGAGAGGCGTAGTGCGTCGAAAGACTTGAAGCATATCCAAACCGTCGGGATATCCGAGAACCTTGATTGAACACGGGCGCCTGGGATCGCTTTGCAACGGTTGCTTGGGAGCTTCCAGTTACGGCACATGAGGTTCCATTGGTAACCTCAGACTCAAGTGGCTGGCACCCAACATCTCCTCCTCGATTGGCACTTAGGCCCTCAAACGCGGTCGTAGATGTTCGCATCCATATTTCTTATTGACGGCTTATCCCTGCCACCATAAGCTTCACTCTTCATCTTTTCGCGTCGAAGGGAGGGATGCGGCCCAGTTATTCATCTCATAGCTTAACACTAGAGGTCAACCTAGCCCTTGGCGTCACTTTCTGAGTGTCCATCCCGTCTAGGACTCCTGTCAAAGTCTCTGCGCCTCCATATCCTATCATGGCCGGTTTGCCGATGGTGAGTGTCGCGTTCTGGCCATCTTGGGGTCTGACTCCTCTCGGATCCAGATGCATGCCGCCTAGTGTCATCTTCCCCTTCACCCTCCACATCTAAAGACTCTTGCGCCTTCCGTTTTCTGCTGGTTTCCCGTGTGCTGGAAACTTCAGGGTATTTAACTTCCTTATCCCACGCCACGAGCGAGTGCGCCGGACTTCTCAGCCAGCTCCTCAGTTCATGCAAGAACAAGCGTGCATGGTCTCTCCCGAGAAAATCAGCCAACATATCTTCTGCCTGGCCGGCGCTGCCCTGTATGTCGACCGTTTTGAGAATGGCTATGATATACTCGAGGAGGAATTCGGCGTTGTTTCGACGACGGGTCAGTTCGCGTTCGGAGGCACTGCTCGTACTGTCACTGGGGCCAGCAGCTGGCTCGGGGTCGGAGAGAAAGGCAAAAACTTGTAGCTCGCGTCGTATCCAGAGACGGGCACGGGTTATTAAGTGTGGTGTAGTGGCGAACTGCTCAGGTGTTGGGGTTGGTTTGTAACCAGAAATGCGGTTTGAGCCGACATCTAGTGGAATGAACATTAGTTTCTGACCAGGCATCATTGAGGCGGGGGTTAACAACGTACGTAAAGAATATAGCTGGTGCCGGTATATGTGTCTTCGGCGTTCTATAGCTTCCCCTGGGGTGAGCGTGCTATGAGTATTAGCGTCGCGATCTCGTCGTCGGCGCTGGTCGTTACGTCGCCGCCGAAGGACGTTTGATAGTGCCGGGTTGCCCGACTGGTTCCCATTTCCTCTGTTCTCATCCTTATCGCGTGGCCTCGGGGCATTAGGTACTCGGTAGAAGCTTTCGTTCGAGGTCGAGTCGACGTATCGGACCTTGTAGATGGCGGCCTTGCATAGTGGGCAGTTTGGATGTTCTTGAAGCCTATGTATGTCCCTTTGTTAGCTCAGCGAAGCATATGGGAACTCGGAATTGAAAGACATACCAGCTCACAAGACATACAAAGTCAAAGTGGGAATGCGCACATGGCATAGCAGTGCAAGGTTCTGATATGGAATCAAGGCAGATGACACAGCAGTCGTCTGCCTCGGCTACCTCATCCTTCCCGTCGTCGCCATCTTTTGCGTTCGCGGCACTCGCCCGTCGCGTTGCTGTAATCTCCTGGAGGGTTGTTTGCAGAACTTGGGCCTGGATGTCGAGAGCCTCGTCGGTTGCTTCCATATGGGCTCCAAGAGCGGTGAATGGTATCATGGATTGTGTTGTCGCGCCCACGTTGTTGAAGGACAAAAGCTGCCACTGATGATGGTTGTTTGGGTGCAGTGCTGATGTAATACAGTGCAGCCACTTGCACATGCTCGACATTTTGGCGGATCTTTGGTGCGGAAGCCCCTGCCGTCAGTGGGTTCTGATGAACGGATGCCCCACTGTTTGTGCTGCGCGTGTGGGGTGTAACGTACGGTAACGTAAGGGCGAAACATCAACTAAAGGAAAGATCGCGTCCTCCCCATTCAGCGACGCGCCTGTCTGTATCTTTAATTGATTTCCGATTTCAGGTGTTCGACTTTTCAACTTTTGAGAAGACAGCCCTTTTCTCATCAGGTGCCCCGAATTGCTCTTTTCTTCAAATAAAGAGCAGCGCCATAATGGACGAACAGCGAAAAGCCGAATATGAAAGCCAAAGTCTACAGTTGCGCGCAGAACTGAAGCAATTCGAGGGAGCATGGGCCCAAAAGAACGACGGCAAGAAGCCGTCCCGTGAAGCCATCAAACAGAATCCGGATATTGGTATGTTTCCCTCGACGGATCTTCTTTGAATCTTCTAACAACTGATCCCAAACAGCCCAGAAATACAAGCAGTACAACAAGCTTCGCGACATACTCTCCGGAAAGATCCCTCCTCCCAAAAGCGACAACCAAGACCCGAGCCAACGCAAGCGCAAGCAAACCGAGACATCCCTTCCATCTGCCTCGACTCCCTCTAAACGTAACAAGTCTGCCGCTACCCCCAAATCACACCACTATTCTGCCGTCGATGAAACGATCACCCCAGAGGTAGCACGGAAACTCTTCAGCCCTGCCGTCCCATCCTCGATTGGCCCGACGCCCCAAAAAGATGGCCGTGTTCTCGGTCTCTTCGACCTTATATCCCATACCCCATCCAAGTCGACAGACGAAACCAAACCACGAGCGCCCGGATTCACGGCTACGCCAAGTAAACGCCGCCATGCCCTCAACCTCGAGAACGATAAGGATGATGATGATGAGAAGGACAACAAGGAATTCATAACCCCCAGCATCTCGCGACACCGTAACCTCGACAGAACCCCGTCCTCTGGGCGCAACCGCAATCTTCTCGATAGCTTCCTCGGAGTCCGTGCTACCAACACATCCACACCACTAAACAAGCACAATGGGAACTCACCCTCGAAAAACAACCTCAGCAAGACACCATCCAGGGAGCGGTCTGTGTCTAAGCTACAGTTCGCCACGCCCGCTTTCTTGCGTCGTACGTCTGCGCCGCTGCCACCTGTGGACGAAAACGGCGAGTGGTTGGACATTGAGCCCTTGAAGTTACCACGAAAACCGTTCAGCATAGCGAAGGGGGGGGGACTCAGCAGCGTGGTAGCCAGCCTACGGAAAATGGAGGAAGAAAAGCTGGATGAGGAGCTGGATATGCTGAGGGAAATGGAAGCAATGGAACAGGGTGACATGGGTCCTCCACCACCAAAGAAGACGGCGGTTGCATCGACAAGCGAAGATATCGAGAAGAAGCAAGCAGGCCCAGCGGGGACAGAAGCAGGAACAGAAGAGGCCAACGATTTCGAGGAAGACGAGGCAGCTCTGATCGAGGCCGAAGCAAGCTTCCTCGAATCACCATCCTCGAAGAGAAAGAAGGAGAGGCGGCCGGTTCTACTGAGCGGCTTCGACGATGAGAATGTCTACGACAGTCAAGATGACGGAGACCTGAGCAAGGAGGGATTGGATCGCAATGGGCAGCCGCTACGGGTGTTCAAGAAGAAGGGACAAAAGAGGACGACCAGGAAGGTGAACATGCGACCGACAAGGACGAAACGACCCAGTACACCGGTTGTCGAGGAAGAGGATGACAGCGAGGAAGAAGATAACGACGTGATACCGGAAACTCAGTTCGATGCGACCAAGAACCTGGCTGGAGATGATCACACTTTGGATCCGTTGTTGTCCGGCGGATCAGGGTCGGAGTTTGATGATGGGTCAGAAGGTGAAGGTGAAGGTGAAGATGAGGAAGCAGAGGCGAGCACTACAAAGGCTGCAAAGGCTGCCGCAAAGAAGAAGGCGCCGCCGGCAAAGGAAAAGAAAAAGAAGGATGCGGCTGCAAAGAAGACCAAGAAGAAGAAGGGAACGAAAGAGGGTGGTGATGAAGAACCGGCCAAGAAGCCGCGCATGGTTAAGGCTACAGCAAATGCGAACTTCAAGAGGTTGAAGCTGAAGAATAACGGGCAAAAGGGAGGGCCGGCTCATAATAGCCGGTTTAGGAGGAGGAGGTAGTGCAGTGAGATGTTAAGCATATGGAACGATATCGGGAGGAGGTAATGAAGAGATGAGCTATGATATTGCGTCCTACCTTTTTTGGGCGCCACTCAGTGCGACGGACATAGAACTATTATTGATAGTAGAACATAACGACTTGATCTCATCCATTTCTGATGTACAAAGCGGCAAGCATACCTATGCAGCTAAGAGCAGATTAAAACTACCCGCCTAAGCTGTGAACCCCCCCCCCCCCCTCCCCAAGAAGATATTTGTTATGGATGAGTAGAAGCTGTAGGTACATATACTCACTCGTAACGGAGATGCTCTTTCGGGGAAGGTCAGGCCTTGTACGGGGTGTTTTTAGTCTGCTCCTAGCCAGAGTAGTAGTGTAGTGATGCTCAATTCCTGAAAAAATAACAGAATTTCCCAAATTATCGAAATTCGGAAAACATCGAAAGTTTCAAATGAAAAGTACGCCCCGTACACCTCACCACCAAAACTGCCCTCACTCAACGTGGTATCAACTTCATCGATCATATCGACTACCTAAAAGAACGAAGAGGTATAATTATGTTTATGAAGTTACTTACGAGATAGATCCTCGAAATTGGTTAACTGAGGGAATAAAATTCTGGACCTATTTGGCCGATGTTTGCATATTTCTGAGCACTTCAGTTACACCCTTACGTGCGGAAAACATGCAGCATCTTGCCAACTGGATTGGCTTATAACCCTAGCATAATCCACAAAGCATATCTGTTACGGCTGAGTAGAAGCGGTAGATAGCGGCACGGCCCGCAGATTCATGGTAATGTCAACTGCCCCATGAGCCATGTTGACATTCGTTTTCATTCATCTACATCCACTGGAGGTTTTCGATTGGAATGTCATCTTCAACTTCCATATGAACCTTCAGGCCCAAATTTGGGTCCCTCTAATACGCTGCTCGATCTTGTCTTTCCCTCTAACATAGAGATTGTATGTGGCTCCTGTTTGAAATTGACCTGACGGGCGATGTAACTTACTTGGTTAGCAAAAAGCTAAAGAAACAAAATGTCTCCGTCTTCCACCTTCGACCACGCCACCCTTTAGGTCTACAATACATTTTGAACAGTGAGCATCGGCACTCTTACGGTGTCGACAGCGCACTTTTACAGTCACCAGGCAAGTAACGTCACATATATTGGAATGGAGAGGGGGTTTGGCGAACACGTCAAAAGTCAAAAAGGAAAAGCACCGGCAAAAGAGGAAGGACGTTTTGATAGAGGAAGAGGCTAACCCATGCATTGTAACTGAACACGTCGAGACTCCATGTTCAAGACTATCCTATCACATAGTTTCGTGGATATCATCAACATCTCATCACATACATTGTAGATGTCCCAAGAGAGGAAATTGTTGAGTGAGAGCCAGGACACCAAAAGGTGCGGAGTGAAATGGTCACTGCCGGAACATGCCTCGCGGACTGGATACCTATATAAAGGCAGAGTGTTGGAAACTTTAAAGTACTATCAACTCGTCCTTTCTACAAGGCTCCATTCATCCTCCTAATATTCTCTCACCCAGTCAGCTACTACATACCTAGCCAGAATGCTCAGCTCCGCCAGTCTCTCCTTTGCCCTCACAACTTTTGGCCTTCTCATTCTCGTCACTGCGGCCCTTAACACCCCCCTTAACTCCCCCGTTCATGAACGGGACACCCCTACCACCCGCTTCTCCTTCGCCAAATGGGTAGACGACATCATTGCCAACCCCAAGACCGCCCTCACTTCGGAACAAGCATGGCAGGCTTATCTTGACTCGCTCAACGGTACTTCAGTTGCCTCGACTGCCGCTACTGAGGATCATGGCCTAGGGGTAGACAAGCGATGGGATGCTGCTGTGAAATGTAACGGCACCCCCGTTCCCCCGGCGCGGGTAAGTTGATGTTATGAAAGCACTTGAACAGTTTCTTCATAAGGTAGCCAGATCACAATGACGAGAAACTGACACTATTGGTACCAACCATATAAAGACCGAATACGCTGTTGTCTGTGTAAATTATCTTGCTAAACTCGGCCTAAGAGTTTGCTCCGCCGATCCGTTGTCTTCCTTCGTTAAAGCCGAGCCGGGGGCCGAGATCACGGGCACTACCTGCAATAACCCCCATCGGCCCCATGAGCCCATGTCATCCGTCTGGGCTTCCCGCTCACCATGACCATCCATCCGCCTGCGGAAGCTCCCTTTTGGCCCAGTGCAAGATACCTACTCTCAATCTTGTTTCAGAGCAAATCACCTCAATTCCTGGCAATCAACACTTGACCCAAGAGAAAGACGAGTGATATGGACGCAACTACGAACCCGCAGCAAATGATAAGTACCGCTAGAGTTTCTTCCATGGCTGGCTAAGATACTGATACCTTTGAATTGCAAATTGTTGATCTCGTAATGCCCAGGGGCAGCCTTCAGTTGTTGATAAGATGCAGCTACCAACGGATATACATCGTTTCATATGGCTGAGGTGATCACAGAATTCATCATAGGTACACCTATATGCAATCATTCGTCATATACCTCTATGCACGTAACTTCATCGGATCCGCCACATCTTAAATAAATCATATACATCAGAAACAGTCTGGTCCACCAACCACTAACGCCTCGCTTCTCATCCTCGTCCTCCCTAACCGAGATCATCGTCATGTTCATCTCTCTTCTGGAGACTAACCTGGATCATTCATCCCCCATCCCACCCAGACTTGACTTTTTGCCTGACATCCATCGCATGGTATGCCCCTCACCTCCCTTACGAGCACTGCGAATAATAATCATTCTGCTTCTTGCAAGTATACGGGCTCGCACAAGCAGTGCACCCGGAGAATCCAACCCCACCGCACTGCGCCCACTGAGCAGCCGTGCAACCAGTCGGCTGAGCGACAACACTCGTCTTGAGCGTCGTACTCGTCACAGCAGCCTTGCTAGTGCTAGTCGCTGCCGCAGCCGAGGTGCTGCTGACCTTGCTGGTCGTACCCGGAGCCGGGCTAGAGCCTCCAGAGCAAGTAAACTTGGCCGGGCCAGGGATGGTGTAAGGGCTGCTCGTGCCCATGGAGTAGATGTTAATCAAAAGACCAGGGTCGTTGGCCTTGTAGATACCCGGGATCGAGTAAGTAGAGGGCGAGGCGGTGCCGGTGCCGCCGACGATGTTGATTTGCGCGCATTCCATGTACAACTGGGCGCCGGCGGTGGAGGAGGCGGCGTGCAGGGCGATCATCTCGGCGCGGAGGAGGTATTGGCCCGACGGGATGCAGGCGGGGATGTCGCTGGTGTATACCTGTGTTAGTTATTTTATTTGGGTGGTGAAAGGGGGAGTAGGAAAAGGGGAGGTGGGAGGAGAGGAGGGAAGCACACGTACATGTACTGGAAACCACCGTTGGAGATGACGGTGCTGGTTCCCCATTGGCCGTTCTTGTAGCCGTCTTCTTGGATCTTGAACCTATTTCCTCGGGTGTTAAGTGACTGCGTGTGGAAATTTTAAGGAGTAGGGAGAACAACTCACCATCCACCGCCGATACCAGAGTCAGTCAGGGCGTTATCGACCTTCTTAAGGTAGGCAAGGGTAGGACCCTTGTGGCTGGCGTCCATGACATCGTTGGCGCCGGAGGTGAGAGTGTGTCTCCAGATGGCCTTGACGGTGCTGCCGGCGTTGACGGTGATGATCTTGTCGGAGGGAGTGGTGGGGTTGGGCCCGCCGTTGCAGGCAAGGTCGTTGGAGGTCACGTCGGTGATGGGACCATCGTAGGACGGGGTCCGGATGCCGTGGGAAACCGGGTAGGTGGTGCCGCCGGCCTCGAGCTGGACGAAGATGGTGTGGGCTGAGGCCGCGGAGGCGGCGGCGAGGAGGGAGAGGACCTTCATCTTGTCTGTACTGAAGTTTTGAGAACTTGAAGGGATCTACAGATTGACAGATGGTACGGACCCAGGAACGGGAAGCGAGATGTTCATATATGTATTACTTCATGGCGTGTTGCCACTTTCGCCAAGGCTGAGAAAGCATGAGGTTGAACATGTGGAAGATTGATTAAAGGGTCGTCATGATCGTTTCTGGACGCATGGGAAGCCACAATGTCACTGTCGACGTCGTATTCTCTCCTTTTGGGCCGTGTCTCCTAGGGCCAAAACTGGGACGCTGGAAGCAAGGCCGCCATGCGGCGCTTGGTGAGGGCGGAAGAAGGCCGTCCGGAGTAGCAACACATCCGGATCGGGATAGTAACTTGAAGTTTCAGCGTTGGATTCGCCGCGATGCCGGACGTCAAGGTGCCGCGACGGATGGAGACGGTAATATAGCCGTACAGGATATTTAGATTGGGACGCGTGGGGACTGCATGACGGGTCACATAGCGTCTTGCTCCCGTGGCTTATTTGTGTATCAGCATCTTGGGACCCAATAGCGCAGGAGTTGCGGTCGATTCGAGCCGAAGCTTCTCTGCATCGCGAACACAACGATCGATGTACGTAGGAGGCTGAGATTGAAGAACTGGATATTGATTTTGTTACTCTACGTAGTATCATGGACAGCAAGAGAGTGACTGTAGAACGGTTCATGAACTGACGACGCTTCTAATCGATGAAGGACTTGTTGTTGCGATATTGTAGTCCCGTCATTGTCGACCATCTTGGCTCCAGGTCAATGTTAAGAAGATGAGATAAAAGACAACCGGGCTTGGAGTTGAAGACGGTGAGAGTAAGCGTGTCGGGGCAAAAGGGAGCATCTGCCGGCAATGGATCATGATACGATGTTGTTCTCTTGTTGATATGCACCACCGTAGAGGAACAAATAAGGGGTGCTGGCCAGCTGCCAGCTAGGAGCTTTCCACCTGGTCCACCTGGCAGTCCCACAGTTGCATTGGACCCGCTAGCCTATGCGGGGTGCAGTAGCGCTTGCGGGGGAAGATGGGCCGAGCAAGCGAGGGTTAGGGTCTGTTCAATGTCCTCTGTTCAGTTGTCAAAACACCAAATCCCCATCATGACCAAACATCACCACTTTCCACGAACAACCTAACTCAAGTTTACTGAACAATATAGTTGCTCACATCATTTCCAAACACTGCTTTCACAATGTCCAAACATTGGCGCCCCCGATTGGGCCATCAGTCCTGCTCTTCGCTGAAAAGGACTGGTGTTACCTGAATGTCAAGGTTCTCGCCGTTGTTTGCTGTATCGTTGTCGTGGTGATATCAACAGTCACCACCACAAATCGATGGCCACCACATCTACACTCCCAACGTCGCTTGACGGTTTAAAGGGCCGTCCACGTCGGCCCAAACTTCCCACCAATTTTTCCTCTGCTTCCTCAAGTCAACAACTGGACATCAACCCAATTTTCTGACAATCCAAACTAGCCATCCTACATCAAGGACCACAAAAGCGCACACTGCACTAGCAGAAACAACGTCTCATCTTCCATCAAGTAAGCAATCCTATCCATCACTTTGTCCTCCATCAAGCATATCCCATCGTCTCTGTCGTCCGACGAGCATCTCTCAGTCTTGCACTTAGTAGCGACAACAATCAACATCATCTCCTCCATCATGGAAACATTCTTTATCAGCAACACAAAATCCTCACTTACTGACAAAACTATTCGTTCATAGAAACAACAACTACAACACGACATCATCATGTCATACCTACGTCTCCGCGCGGCCACGACCTTGCCCTCTCGTATCGCCCAGTACCTTAAGAGACGCCAGTCCCGCAAAGCTGGAAAGGTGCTTGAGAGGAAACACCAAGACGCCGTCTACCAGACGATCCCATCTACCAACCCCAATCCTCGAAAGCGTTCCAGTGAAGAAATCACCGATGCCACTCGCGATTCCTCCATTGATCGCTTCATCGATGCCGATGCGGCGCCTCCACAAAAGCGCCCCAGATGGCCTGTCGTTGAAGAACGCGACGAATTTCGTCCTTCTCATCCTCGAAAGCGTTCAAGTGACGAACTTGACGAAGTTTCCTCCGATGCATCCAGTGATCGCTTTGTTGATGCAGATGCTCCCCCCCCTCAAAAGCGTCCCAGATGGCCAGCTGCCGAAGATAGTGGCGAATGCGAGTTCAATCCATTCACAGAGAAGAAATCAAGATCACTTGCAGAAGAAATTGCCGATGCCACTGCCCATGAAGACAGGGACCCATTCGATTGTGAAGAACCAGCCTTCCCCGTCAAGCGCTTCAGATCCCTCGCTGAAGAGATCGCTGATGCCACTAGACATAAAGACGGTAAAGCCTTCGATGGTGAAGATGATGAAGCTCCTTTCACCGCTCACTTCAGATCGCTTGCTGATGAGCTTGCTGATGCATTTTCCATCGAGGGTGGCGACGAATTTGACGAAGAGCAGGCTAACTTCCCCAAGCGCCGCTCGCTTGCTGACGAGCTCGCTGATGCTACTGCCGATGAAGATGGCAACCCCTTTGAGGATGAAGAACTCAATGTCCCTAATGTCCCCACATTGCTTGCTGATGAATTCATTGGCATCACCATTGCTGAGGCTGGCGAGCCTTCATATCTCGAGGTATGTTTACTCTTGTGAGAATCGTTACATAGCTTCTTTACTAACCATATTCGCAGGCCATCATTGATCTTGCTCATCTTTCATTTGACAATTGCCACCCCACTTCTTTCAGGCCCCCTCGATCGCTTGCTGAAGGACTTGCCGAGGTCATTGCTAACGGGGACATCGAGCCCTTTGATGATCCAGACAAGCTTTTGTCCGAACTTCCTGAGCTCCAGAATTTACTAACCGAGGAACAAAGCCCGTCACCCGATCACAAAACCCTTGTTTCCCAACTTCAAGGAAGATCTCTCACAGATGAGCTCTTTGACGCAACTTCTGACGAAGAGGGTGATCCATTTGAAGAAGCAGATGCAGATTTCCACCTGCGCTTCCACTCACTAGAGGAACAGATTGCCGACGCCATGTCCCACGATATCGACTCCGCCCCCGTAATACGCCTAAACTCACCAGCCAAGAAACTTCTAGACTCGATCGCTAACGAGGATGAAGACATTACCGGCATTGAGCACGATGCCTCATTTATCACTGCTCTTGAGACACTCTCCGAGAACGACTTTCACAGTGAAGATGAAGATGCTCCTGTTCAAGGGCGCCGCCGCTCACTCGCTGATGAGATTGATGATGCAACTTTGGGCGAGGAAGGTGATCCATTTGACGTCGAAGAGGATTCACCCGCAGACAATATGACTTCCGAGCCGTCAGCTGGGGTGCGCAAACGTCCCCTCTCTTCATGGGTAAGTGCTTGGCCCATTCAAATATTTCTGTCAATAGTCTCTTCTGATCTCTCGACTAAGTGAAATGACACAGAGAAAATACCTTTCCACACGCGTGTTGCTCGGCGGCTGCCCGATGCAGTAATGCATCGCTTCTCGCTTCTGAGTGAGTCACTCTGTTCCAATTACTGACCAAGTACTGTACAAGTAAAAGTTTCCTTTGTGATTGTTCGCTCGATGGCCATAACAACCGAGGTCAAGGTCATCCCATCCAGACTCATTTTCGACATTGCTGGCACATCCCAGCTATCATGCCGCGGCTCGAAGCCTCAGCTCATTCTTTTGTGTGAGATTGAACACACCACAATGACCGTACGCAATCCTTTCGCAAGATCTGTCAATGTACTTGGTGGAGTCGCCAAGTGTAGAGACGCCAATTATTTCAGAGAGCGAGGAACGCCAACATCTTGGCTACCCAAGGAAGAATGCTAACGAAGGATAGCTTGCGAGCGAGGAAGAAAATACAGAAAGATAAAAAAAAAAAAATTAAAAAAAAAATTTTTTTTAAAAAAAAAAAAAAAAAAAAAATTGTAGCACACAAGAAGAAGCAAGAACGGAAGAAGGCCGCTTTTCAGAACACTCCGCTGCACACCATCATGCAGCCATTACCGAGTTTTTTAAGGTTGTTCTGAGACCATGTGCTAGAGAGATGTGACGAGCAACAAATAATAACATGTCGGTGTCACTTTGGGAGTCTACATTCCTTCGGTTCTCATGTCGGACGGCAAGAACATTGGATGGGACAAGAAGAAACAGACTGAGCAGATCCATCCTTGCCTGCTCGTGGGAGCCTGCCGTGTCTGCTTTATCTGTGGAACCATTTCCCCGGATTCCATTGACGAATCGGACATTGCCTTGAAAACGGTTTAAGCTCTATCGTGGCCACTCAGCTCCTTGGGTCATCCGACATGGCTCGAGCTGGTTCAAGGTCGTATAACTGGACGAGAGCGAGCCAAGTCTAGACTTCCAAGGCTCCGTTACCCCAAATTCTTCGGAAATTTGTACCGAAACGGTAAAGGACGCCAAAGACCAAGCCGCATCCCTATTTGCCGCTTCAACGTGCTCTCTCCCTTGTCCGTCCCTTGTCAGGCTGGGCGGAGCCTATCATAATCCGGGGAAGTGGATTGGAGGTTGGTAAGATCACGATTAGCTGCTGTTACCCTCCGCATCTGGTTTACTGCGTAAGGCACTTGTCAAACTAACTCAACAGAGTTAAGCTTCCTTTTACCCCAACCTGGGGCAAAGTCTGGGGTAACTTCGGCACTTTCACCGTTGCCCCCTCTTCCCTAGGTCTCCTCTGTCAGTGCTAGGTAAGCTCTAAACTCCAACAGTCGTGTCTTCACCCTGCTGTTCACCTCACCGCAAACCCGGTTGGGACAACAATCCTTGAAGAAAAGAAAAACACTAACCAAAAGCTTCAAGCCCCTTTTCTTAAGGTACCAGATTGCAGGGCTTGGATCAAAGCCCCAATGTGGTGACGTGTGGAGGTATCCACCTCCTTGGACATTTGCGTGCGGGGGAGAAAGTCTTGGCTTCCTAACGCCCAACAAAGAGGGGCGGGATCTTCGAGGACGGGTCTGGATTTCCAGGAGTGACTGAAAGCAGAGCTTGCGAGCTGTTGGAGAGGCAAGGAGCAGGGAGAGGAGAGGAGAGGGCGAATCCTAGGAGAACAATGTTGGCGTCAGCGAATTGTCAAGATAAGCCAAGCAAAGATGGCGCTGAAGGAAGTGGAACCTCGGTCTAGTCTATGATGGTGGTGTGGTGGTCTGTTGTCGTCTGTTGAGCGGGAGTTGTGTGGAAGGAAAGGGATGGAGATGGTGGTGAAGGAGGAAAGGATAAAAGGAAGGACGATGGCCTTCTTGAACGTGTATTTCTTGAAATTGAAATCAGGGTCTTTTGGGAGTTTGAGGGACACAAGATAAGGTATCTCAAGTTGTACTTGACTTGCCAGCTCACAATTGTGTATTCAGACGACTACCTCTACTTTTCTGTTGCCTCCAGAGTCTTTATCTCACCACCTTTTCACCTCCCCCAGCCTCTCCCCCCCCCACTCACCAGATTCCCTTCTCCAACGGTTCGGTACATCTCTCCGGCAGCTCTCCCCGCATTGCAACCTGCCTGCCGACTCCTTCCAAGTTTGGACCAGATCGGATCTGCGTATCTTAAACATCAAATCCCCCCTCTCCGGTTCACTCGATCTTCACCTATCTCATCTCATATCATCGGGTCCCCCCTTCCCGTCTCATACCTCCCCTTATACCTACCTGCTTTATCCTATCTCTTTTCTCTTCCTCTTGGGTCCTTGACTTCTGAGTGTCTTCCCTCTATCACCCCACTACTTTCGCTGAGGGTCTCACACACATCACTAACTTCACCAAGTCAACGAGCCTCCACAATAACAAATAACAACCAACATGGCCACCAACACCTATCCACCAGGTGGTGACCCCGGGGTCCTGGACGTCGAATCCAAAGCCTCGGCCTACCACTCCGAAAAGGCCCCCTCAGCCTCCGACGGAGGCTCCTCCCCCAACGTGGCCGTCATGGGCACCAAAACGGAGCACGCCCGGCCCGAGGACTTCAACATGTCCCCCGCCGAAGAGAAGCGCATCAAGCGGCACATCGACCGACGGCTGGTCATGACGGTCGGCGCCATGTACTGCGTGTCGCTGATGGACCGCACCAACCTGGGCGCGGCCAACATTGCGGGAATGTCCAAGGAGCTGAAGCTGATTGATAACCGGTACTCGATCGTGTCTTTGGTTTTCTTTGTGACCTATGTCCTGTTTCAGCCGCCTAGCACGGTTATTTGCCGTAAGATCGGGCCGAGAATTCACATGAGTGCGTTGACGGTGCTGTGGGGGAGCGTCATGATTGGTATGGGGTTTGTGAAGAATTTTGAGCAGTTGGCGGCTTTGAGAGTGGTGTTGGGTGTTTTGGAGGCTGGTGAGTTTTCTTTTTTTTGCCCTTATTAGTGACGAACGACACTTGCCCGCTTGGTATGGCTCAGTCAGTCACTAACCTTCCTCAAAAATAGGTTTCTTCCCCTCCTGCGTCTACCTCCTTTCCACCTGGTATACCCGCTACGAAGTCGGCAAGCGCAACTCCGTCTTCTACCTAACCGGCTGCGTCGCCTCCGCCTTCGCCGGCATTCTCGCCTACGGCCTGATGCAGATGGACGGCCTCGCCAACATCACCGGCTGGCGGTGGATCTTCATCATCGAGGGCGTCCTGACCTGTCTCCTGGGAATTGCCGGCTACTGGCTTCTGGTCGACTTCCCCGACTCCCCTCGCAAAACCTGGTCCTTCCTCTCCGCCCGCGACCGCGAGTGGGTGTGCGCGCGCGTGCAGGCCGACCGCGGCGACGTTGTCCCCCAAAAATTCGTCGTCAGCAAGTACTTGTCGTCCGGTCTGGACTGGAAGGTGTGGGCGTACGCCATGATCTTCTTCAACACCACCACCATCAGCTACGCCCTTTCTTTCTTCCTGCCGGTGATCCTCAACACGGGCATGGGCTTCAACATTGCGCAGTCGCAGTGCCTGGTCGCTCCGCCCTATGCTTTCGCCGGCTTCGTCATGTTTGCCGGCGCCTACGTCGGCGATCGCTTCCGCATCCGCGGCCCCATCGTCGCCTTCAACGCGCTGCTCGCCGTCATCGGCGTCCCCATCATGGGCTTCGCTGCTAGCGCCAATGTCCGCTATTTCGGTGTATTCCTGGTCACCGCTGGCGCCAACTCCAATGTGCCGGCGGCGATGAGCTACCAGGCCAACAACATCCGCGGACAGTGGAAGAGGGCGTTCTGCAGCGCGACTTTTGTGTCCTTTGGTGGCATCGGCGGTATCGCTGGTAGCTTGGTCTTCAGAGAGCAGGATAAGCTCACGGGCTACAAGCCGGGTCTGTATGCGTGCATTGCGACCAGTCTGTTGACTCTGGTGCTTGTCGCGTGCTTGACTGTCTCTTTCTGGAGGGAGAATAAGAAGGCGGAGAGGGGTGAGAAGGAATTGGAGGCTGATGATGTGAGTTCTTTTTTTTTCTACCTGTGCTTTACCGTTTATCGTCGGCTGTTGAAACCTTTAACTAACTTTTTTCTTTCTTCTCTACAGGACGATGCCCAACCTGGATTCCGCTACACCTATTAAGTTTGTGCTTTCTAGATTTAACGTTAGTAATGATATGACTTGGATGATGATACCAGTTGGGTGGCTCAGAGATGATCATGGGTTTGGAGTTTGGGTAATGAGGTGTTGTTTTACGATCGGAATGAGGTAGTCATGGGTGAGGGTATTCTGTTGATAGTACAGAGAGATACACTCGACGCCACTAAGCGGTTGTTCCCCCTTTATCGGAGGACAAATGAACAAACAGTACAAAACATCAAGACTGTCGGAGTGCCATCCGTGACGCGCAAAAATGATATTGTGAAATGAAGGCCATATGAGAGACGACTTAACACCCGTTATTTTCCATCTACTTCTTGCCCATACTGTAACACAACACACCTACCGTCTTCCCAAATCCCTCCTAACCCTCCACACCTTACTCCCCGCCGCCCTCCCCTGACTACCATGCAACATCTCCACCCACGGCTGCGCCTCCGACGTCCCATCATGCAACGCCTTCACCCTTTCCCTCTCCGGCCTCTCCTCAACCTCATCCGCCCCGACCGATTCCGTCTCGTCACTCTGGTCACCATCCCCATTACCATCATCATCATCATCATCATCAATCTCCATCTTCGCACCACCGCCAAAAACCAAACTCTGCTGCTGACCAGCATGGCCAACCAATTTGTTCCTACCAGCGGCATTATTCCTCTCCCACTGCCTCCTATGTAAATCCTCCGCATACGCCCAGGAGGGAGTATCGAACCTGCCCGCTACCAGCACCAGATCCATCTCCTCTTTTGGGTCTCCCATGATCCGCTCAACAGGCAAAGGCGTCAAAAGCTGCAACTCCCCCCTCCGCACATCAATCCCCCTGACCAGCACCAAGCCCAGCACGCGCGAGTGGGCGGGGGAAAGCGTTTTGCCTTGGGGGTTGGGGAGGTGGGGGAGGGATTCGCGGGGGGTTTTGCAGATCAACAAGTCCGGTTTTTGGGACTGCTGCTGGGACTGCTTCAACTGCTGCATCGACTGCTGCTGCTTCGACTGCTTCGACTGTTGGTGCTGTTCCTGTAGGGAAGTGGAAAGGAGGTCAGGAAAATCCCTAAAAGCACCGGCACGGTCTTCTATCTTCACCAGCGCGAGGATCATCCCGTTTATCGCTTCACCCAGCAAGTCCGGCGCAGGTTGGTGGTCGTAGCAGAGGATCCCCAGAAAACCGGGGCGCCCGGGACCGCGATAGCGGACGCGCCAGGGGGGTAGGTGGGTGAGTGGTGTTGGGGACCAAGTAGGGCCGGGGTGGGTTTGGCTTTGGCCCTGGGGAGCAGTGGCGATGAGAGAGGAGAAGAGGAGGTGGAAGTAGGACATTGTTTGCATTGTGCGGAGGTGGAGGGCTGTTCTTGAGCTCCCGCCGGAGGTTGACTGGGCGGCAGTTTCGGTTGACTGTTGACCCTGGGGTTGTTGACTAGGGAGAGTGACGAAGGGGATTTTCTTCTCCTGACAGGCGGCCTTGAGGCCGTCGACGGTCTCTTCGGGCCCGTCTTGGGACATGTAGATCACTTCGGTTGGGACGGTCTGGCGGATTAGCTCGGATAGGATGTCGAGCCCGGTACCTTGGATCCAACCGGGGGTGTTGATGATAAGTGGGAGTTTGTTCAGCGAGGGGTTGGTCTTGTAAGCGTGGAAGAGATCGAGGGCGCAGGCAACAAAGTGGTCTGGGTCTAAACTGGGCGTGACGGAGGCAACGGTGTGGGCGCGTAGTTGAGCCGTTGTTGGGTCTAAAGCCGGATGGCAAAAGGGAGGAGAGACTTTTGGGCTGGATAGCTTGTTGAGGGATATGACGGAGGGAGGTCCAAACTCGGGCTGACCCGGGTCGAGATCAAGGACGACTACCTGGGCCCAGGGCTGTCGTGAGAGCCCAGAGCCAGTTATCAGACGGTTGGCCATTAAACGCCCGAAGGTAGACTTTCCGGAGGACTTGGGGCCACTCAGAAAGACAACAGGCGTAGCCTTTTTCCTGGAGTCTAGGACGTCCGCTAGTTGCTTGTTCCATTCAGCGGGGGAGACCAATTCCTGAATGCCGCCTCTCTTAGGGGCATCGTCCGAGGTGAAGATGATCTGGAAGGTAGAGATAGCCTTTTTGACCTGACCCGGCGCAACATCGTCCGACTCATTCCATAGCTTCCCAAATGCAGGATTCAGGCTAGCGAGCTGTCTCAAGCTCCGAGCTCCTGGGTGCGGATGCAACTCGATGGTCGCATCGCTTGTAATGCGGATGACGGGAAGAGCATGGCATTGGGGAGCATGAACCCAATGAACTAGGTCCGATTTTGACAAGAATGCTCCAGCAATGGTAAGCTCGCCTTCGCGAACCTTGATACCATAGCTCCCAAGAATGACCAAACGCTCTCCATCGAGGAGCTTGAGAAGCATACGGCCGTTGGCCTTTGGTTGGATGTTCGTCTGGCTCAACCTTTGAGATGAATAGTAGATGACCCTCCTCCGACCTGTTGGAATTGGTTCTGAGAGATTCGGGAATTGGGATTTCACCTGACGGCCTTCATCTCTTCCTTCGGCTGGTACTTCGTCCTTGGGACCCTGCTTCCGCTTCCTGGGACGCGCTGCTGGTTTTTCGTCCACATCATCGGAAGGCTCCAGTTTCTGAGCCTGCAGTGCCTTTCTGAAATTATCCCTAGTGAAGAAGGACTTGGCGGATGTGTTGCGGTCAATGATATCTCCGTTTTTGTCATTGTCGTCAGCATTGGGAGTAGTGGCGGCAGCACTGGCAGCGGCAGCAGCCGACAGTCCTAACAGCTTTTGTCGAGCAGCGAATGCACTCATTTTTTTGTGTTATGGTTGACTGCTTTCGGCATTAGCAAAGTGGACATGGACCTCGATACTGGAAGTGGGGGTACCTTTGGCAAAAATCACCCGCGTTCACGTTGTTGCACTCGCAGTGACTGCCCAATAGTGGTTGTCTTTGGTTGCCATTTCTTCAGTTGAATTGAATAAAAGGTTGGGAAGATAGTGAATTTCCAGCGAGAGACGTACTACGGAACAAGGTTGAGGTGTGGATGTATGCAGATTATTCAGATGATCGAATTCCCCAAAATATCAAGTGAAGTGTTTTTGAAAGCAAGATATCACAGATACTATGCAGTTCAAATGAGATTTCCACGACTTGGTTGATTGGTGGTGATGGAAGTCAGAGCGATGATGTTCTGAAGAAAGGCAACACAGGCATCATCTGTGTGTTTGATAGGTATAACTGCGAACCAGCACAGTAAACCCTTACCCTGACACTACTTAGTGATGAGGTTTATCTTTCGAAAGCGACCCTTATCAGAGGTCCTGCTGCCCCACACTTCTCCCGCCCTTAATCCTAACCAATCAGGTGTCTCAATCTCCCAATTTTTTTCTGACTCGGGTCAAGCAGCGACCTTGAGCGACCCTTTAGATAAGTTCGCAGCTCTCCACTTTCAATCCCGCCGCGCATCTGATATTCCAGCGTGTTTATACGCGACGAGGATCATTCCGCTTGCATCTTTCTTGAGAAACAAGTGAAAAGAAAAGGGCAGAAGAGCAGCGCATTTCCGCATCGGCAGCAAAAGCACTTCAGAAGCACATCAACACACTGTAATCCGACCCCACATCTAGACTTTTTAGCACTTTGTAACTGCACCAAACTGCACCATCCATCCCTGCACATAGTAGCACTCGATTATCTCGACAGCGCCTTTCCGTCTTCGACATTCACTCCACATAATTTTTCTTCCATCACCACTCTTATTCCCGATTCCCTTTACAATCCAGATAAGCCGCCCCCAATGGCTGGTCCTCGCGCACCCATCGGAACCCTTTCTCAGCACGCCGCGAACGCCGCTGCCCTCGCCCGCAACACCTCCACCAACGTCTTCTCCCAGCAAAAATCACAACTCAAGTCCAAGAAGGGCAAGCAAGAAGAAAGCGACAGCGATTCAGACAGCTCCTCCAGCGACGACAGCAGTAGCGATAGCGATAGCGACGCCCCAGCAAAGACCGAACCCAGCGCCAACTGGGCCAGCAATCTGAAGAAGACGAACATGGCGCAAACGAAAGCCACCAAGGCCGCTTCGCCTGCGCCCAAGGCGGCCGCGAAGGCCAAGGCAGAGCCCGTCAAGGCCAAGCCAGTAGCCACCAAGAAGGACGAGTCCTCGTCCTCGTCCGAATCCGAGTCCGAGTCCGAGTCTGAAGCTGAGTCCGAGTCGGAGGTCGAGGAGAAGAAAAAGCCTGTCAATAAGGCGGAAGAAAAGAAGCCAGCGGCGCCAGCGGTCAAGAAGGTGGCCAAGAAGGACGAGAGCAGCAGCGAATCTAGCAGCGAAGAGGAGAGTGAAAGCGGGTCGGAAGAAAGCAGCGACGACGACGAGGAGGAGAAGACTAAGCCTGCGCCCAAGGCTACGCCAAAGGCTGCGGCCGCGAAGACAAAGCAGCCTGCTAAGCAACCCACACCTTCATCGGAGGAGGAATCGAGCTCAGAGAGCGAGAGCGAAGAGGAGGCGGCACCAAAAGCCAACACCAGCGCTAAACTTGCGAAGCCCGCGAGCAAGACACCCGAGGCCACCAAGGCCAAGCCAGTGGCCAATGGTACCTCAAAGTCAAACGAGACCGTGAGCAAGTCCGACGACGAGTCGTCTGAGGAGGAGGAGTCAGGTTCCGAGGAAGAGTCGTCTTCTGACGAGGAGATGGCCGATGCTCCTCAGCCCAAGGCGGCCCCCAAGAAGACTTCGGGGTATGTGTTCTCGCGCGACTTGTATTAGACAACGTACACAATGCTAACAGGCATCACAGTCCCCAATTGCCCCAGGTGATCGCACCGAATTTCCATATGCGCAAGGCCGATGCCAACGCCGACGCCAAGGACGTCGCACGAACATTCCAAAAAGCCCAAAGCGAGGGCAAGCAAATCTGGTACTTCACCGCCCCGGCCTCGATCCCCATCGAAGTGATCCAGGAGCACGCGCTCCCGCTCAGCAAGATCCAGTCCGGCGAGCCTATTATTACCCACAACGGCGCGGAGTATAACGCCACCTTGGAAGAGGGCACCACCCTCCACTCCATCCAGGTCCTCCTCCCCACCGAGACCGGCGACAAGTACGAGCTCATGAAGCAGCCCATCGCCCAGGCGCTGCACATCAAGCGCGTCACCCGCCTCAACCCCGCGACCGCCGCTACCGCTGCCGTCTCCGCTCCCGCGACCGGCATCGTCCCTCGCCCTCAACCCGCCGGTCTCAAGGCCCGATTCCACCCCATCGGCGCCTCTCCCGCTGCTCCTATGGGCAAGATCGGAGGCGACGCCGTCGGTGAAGCTGCTGATTCCGACGTTGATATGACCGAGGCCAGCGCCCCTGCCGCGTCCAAGTCGTCGTCCAAGAGGCGCAAGAACGAGACCGGCTCCGAGGACGCTCCCAGCAAGAAGACGAAGAAGACCAAGGAGGCGAAGGAGCCCAAGGAGGCTAAGGAGCCTAAGACCTCCAAGAAGGCCAAGTCCGAGACTCCCATCGCTCCTCCTGCTGTTCCCTCCGCTGCGGCCAAGAAGACGGTCACTCCCAAGAAGATCACGCCTATTCTGCCTCCTTCTATTCCCAAGCCGAAGAGCTCTTAGAGAGTTGGTTCTTCGAGTCGAGTCTAGTTCGTTCGCCGTCGACTGTGCAGCGTGAGGATGGGAGGTGTTGCAGTTGGCGGTGTGGACCTTAGCCATGCTATCCGGGTGCGAGAAATACCCACTATTCATCGCTGCTCTTTACTGAGCAGGATCAAAGTGACTCACGGCGAAGGGATAGCTGCTGTCGGAGGTTTAGTTAACACTTGGCACTGCTTAAACCAGTGATGACGAGCTAGAGTGGCAAAGAGCGGATAGATGAAGGCATCAATCACCTTTCGCTCTGACGCCATTGCTGGTGACTCTTGCGCAGTGCGTCCCCGGGTGGTGCATTTAGTGTGGTGTGCATCTTTGGACCCTGTCGAGTTGTGTGTACATACCCCATCCGGGAAGTCAAGCTGTTGCGATTTGTCAAGCCATACTTCAAGAGATAAACAAGGAACTGGAATGGGAGAAGGGAGTCACGGTTTCGATGGTGGGCTAGGGGCGTTCAAAAGTATCTGTTAAAAGGTTCTGTAGAGGTGTGTCGTTCCAACAATAGCTGGAAAAGTTCAAAGGGATGGTGTACGTATTGTGTGTATGCATGCTATGGTGTATGGTCGCCGAGACATATATATTTAGAGGCTACAGAGTTCTCTTTTGCATTTGTCGTGTATAGTTTTCGACAAAGATATGTATATGCTTGCTTCCCCAGTTCTAAGTGGTGGTAGGCGTCTAGAAGCATGGTCTGATTCGGTTCATGTACCCGTTATGTATTCCGCCTCAGGATTTGCTGGTATTACGAGATATACATAAGTCAGTCACCTAGTCACACTTACAGTTTCATCACCATTACCCCAGCAAACAAAATATGTAACGACATGTCATTTGTGTCAATGGTCAATAACCTCCCTCTTTTCTGTCTTTCTTTCGAATCCAGACAGCTCGCTTCAACTACACAGTACATATACAAGGTACAGTACGTACGTTAACTATCCAACCCTTCGTTACTTATCCACCCCTTATCCAATGCCAACTCCAACTCAAGAACCAAACCCACTTTCCAACTCCAATTTCCAACTTTCCACCTCCATTTCCTTCGTTATTCCAAGAATACCACATCCTAAGCTGGCCGTCTAAAAGGATGAGCCTCAGTATTAAACACCCACTCATCCAAACTCACCACGTCCGGCTCAGCAAACAACAAGTAGAAATATTTTAGGGTTTCAGCGAGCCAGAAACTCTCCATGCTATCCGTGAAACTTGGTTTCAACTGTTTTTCGCCATCGCCATCTTCATCTTTGGTAGAGGTAGAGGTAGCAACGTTATTGTTGATGGCGACGTTATCGATGGCGCTATGAGCGACGTCGGTGCGCGTGGCGGCGATGACGGACTCGAACATGCGCCAGCCTTTGTCTTGCCAGATGGGCGAGCCGGTGATGCGGTAGTAGTAGAATACGGATTCGATTGCTTCGGGGCTGTTGTTAGGGAAGGGGGTTTAGTTAGTATACGGTTGGAAAAGGGAGTGCTAAAAGGGCAAGATGTGAATAGGGGGCGGCATACCGAAGGATATACCGCTTATCATTCAACGACACAAACCCCGGCGGGATATTCTCCCTCTCGATCCTATCTCGGACATACTCCTCATGGCTGAGCGGCTTCTCGGGCTCCGGCGGCAGGTGGAGTTCGACTAGGGGCTTTTGCTGCTGGTATGGCTGCTCATGGCCAGCGACGTTATTGTTCAGATCGAGCTCGTCTTCAATCTTGTTGACTTTGGTGGCTACCTCGATCTTGTCATCTTCGGGAAACCTCCTCTTGGTCAAGTGGTAATCGACATCCTGCTGCATGCCCTGATGAACACCGGGGTTTAGTCCCAGGAGGTGGGAATCCTTGGGCGCGGTGTTTCCCGCCGCTCCTTGTTGCCCTCCTTGGACCGGAACGTAAGACGGGTTATTCGCCAACGCTGGACGGTTTCTAGCCTCCTTCTCCTCCTTCTCTGCCTTCGCCCTTCTTGCAGCTTCAGCTTCACTTCTCGCCTTAGCCGCCGCCTCAGCCTCAGCATATTCCTTCTTAAGCATCTTCACCTCCTGCACCCACTCCGCATGGTGAACCTCCCACTGCTTCAGCTGCTCGTCTCTCCACGCGGCGTCGGTATCAATGGCATTATACCAAGCCGTCTTGTTCCACTGGCAATCATCCGCCTTGGCGCATGGCAAGACCATCGAATACTCGGGCATGATGCCGGTAGGCATAACCTCGTACGCCCAAGCACAGCCATCAGCAAGCTTCCTGCCAATCTCTACGTCCTCGGGGCTCCCGAAAATCTTGCCTCCCAAACCGAACATGCCGCCCAAAAAGCAGGTCAGGTGCGTCACCTCCCACTCGTAGCTGAGTTTTTGATCGGTGTGGTCAGAGCTGGTCACCTTGGCAGAAAACAAAATGTCGGGGTTCCCGGGCGCCATAGGTCGGAAGAGGAGGTACTTTTTCACGGCGGCCGACACTTTTTCGTGCATGGTGCGGTACTTGTCCTCGAGACCGCCTAGCAGCAAATACTGCTTGGGGAAGTACTCGTACGCCGAGTCTTGGCTGCCGCCCATGCTGTAGGACTCGGAGCCCCAGCCGCCTGCTACCAGGCCCTGGGGTACGCAGTCCCAGTTTGCGGGCATTCCCTGCGCGTTGTGCGGGGGGCCTTGGTTTTTGACTCCCTTCCAGGGGGGGATTTGGTGTCCTGGAACAGAATAACGGGGCGGGGGCGTTCGCCGGTTGAGTTCTCGCTTCGTGACGCCGTTGAAGTTCAGAGGGTCTTTACCATTTTTGATGTCCTGGTCCGTCATTCCGGCGGTGTAGCCCCGCGGCTCCTCATCGACGTCTGTAGCGTCGTCGACCTGCTGCCTTCCAGCATCGCTGAGATTATCCCGGCTGGAGGCGGCCTGAGCGGTGCGGTTGCAGCCCGAAGCGTCGATATGCTCCGGGAAAATTCCAGGTAGCGCAGTCCCGTCCTCTCGGTTCTGCAGATCCTCCAGGGCGTCCGTGATACGAGCGACGGCGTCATAGTACTTGTTCTCGCCCGTCAGCTGAGCCAGGCGAGTGAACTCCATACTCAGGGTGCCCAGCTCAGCCATACCGGCGCTGGTGGATGCCCGCTTGGGATTCTCGTTGAAAGCCGGGTGCCAGTTATAGTACAGAATCGGCATGCGGTTGGGGGTGTCGAAGACGCTCATGAGCACCTCGGCGAGCCCGACGGCCTTGTCCAAAAGGATCTTGTACCCGGCCTTTGTCTTTTCACCACCGGATACGTCGTATGCGCCCAGGAAACCACCGAGATAACGGATAGTCGTCTCAAACACGGGGATCTCGGAACGGTACGCAGAGTAGGTGAAATCAAGCTCCTTGACATACTCGACGGCTTCATCGAACTCCTCCTTCAGACCCATGATCCAGAGCGTGTCCAGCGAATCGACCAGCGTGGCGGCCCAGCCGCAAAAGGGGTCCTTGGACACCTTGGTGACGGGCGTAAGCTCGTCATGGCCCCATGCATACTTCTTGTAACCAGACCAAGCGCGTTGCGCCTCCGCCCGGACCTTGTTCAGACGAGCCACGCGTTTCTCTTTGGCCGCAGGAGATTCTTCACCAAAGTTGAATTGAACCTTGGGAATGGCTTTGGGCTTGCCGGTGGGCAGCTTGATGATGGATTCCTTGGGGACAGGGAACCATTCACTCGGCTTCTGCCAATGTTCCTTTGTCGACGTAGGCTCAACGTTTTCTTCGAAGTCCGCGAGAGGCTTTCCACCGTGTAATTTGGAGCCATCGTCATTCGTTTCCGGCACGGGTCGATCGGGCAGCTTCACGGCAACGTGTGACTCCTCGGCGGCACTATGGTCATGTGCCTTCCCGACGGTAGGGGCAGGAGTGGGCAGGCCAAAGCCGCCAGGTTCCTCATTGCTTGTCTTGAGCTGGGGAATCCTGATACCCGTCTCTTTCTTGGGCGTAGGTTGCGTGCTAGAAGCTTGTTGCTCCTGCGCTATCGAGGTAGGTCTATGAGGCGCAAGTCCAACACCTTGGCTCGTGGATAGAGGTTTCGGCGGTTGATATTCAACATTTAGGCTGTCTTTGGTGGCCGAGTCTGGTGCCGCCTTCTTGGGAGGGTACAAAGCGGATTGTGAGAGCTCCCAATCAGAGTTCTGGGAGACATGGTATAGCAGCACAAGAATGATGAATGCCCCTATGAGGAACGGGCGGTATCTTCGTATGCGTAGCATGCTAGCGACGGACGGCCGCTGAGGAAGCGGAAGATGGGCGTGGCCAGGATCACAGGCTGGGCAGAGTCGAGGACCGTCGGTCGGCTAGGGGAAAAGGGGACGTGGTCGAAGAACGTGCGCTGAGAGAGCTTAGGTATGGTTTCGGATCCCAAAGTGTCGCGTGTTCACAGGAATCTGTTGGTAGTCCCGAAGCTACCTAGAGGTATTAGGGAGGGAGGACGAGGAGTTCGAAGGATTCAAGGGAGAACAACCGATCTCTAACGGTATGGCATGGCTGATCAGGAGGGTGTTCGCTCGTCGATATCCAACAATGCCGAGAACCGTGTTGTTCGGTTGGTCGGGTTAAAGTTCAGTATGTAACCTATATGAATGGTGGTGGGTACCTCTCTATACGGCAATTATCTCTAGAAACCGAAAGATTAAAACCTGACCCTCGTACGTGCCTCCTCAAGGGAAGTTGTAACCGAGTCTCTCTTGGGAGACAGCAACGACAATTCCAAGGGAAGCTGTAAGCTTAGTATGCGCCCAGACACCAGCTTCGTTGGAGCTAAGGTTGATGACTCGGTTGGTAGACCACAACAAACCAAGGTGTAACAAAAGAGTGAAGAGTCGTCGATCGCAAAAAGGAGCATGTCAAGATCAAATGGGAAAGCAATCAAGGAAACGAACGAAATGTGGCTGTCAAGAGTCGAGATTGCCAGTCTTGCCGCTCCCCTCCCCCCCTCCTCAGATGCCATTCTTGGCTTTCTGAACCCTTGGGGCGAGGATGGGCCCCCCCTTGGATCGTCAAGTCGTTCAGTGGATGCAGTGGATTTGTCCCGGAGACGAGCTCCACGACCGCGAAAAGCCATGTGCCATTTGCCAAACCAATTCATCGTCTGACTGGTCAAAATTTACATGCCAAGATGCCAAGATCGATCTCCACGTCCACATTGTCATAGGTAAAGTCCCCTGGCGGCTTGGCGTTGTCTCGATCCCGCTGGCACGCTGGTTGATCTTCCGAGGGGAAATAAGGGACATTCCTTTAACGGTGAAAATGTATCATTTTTAACGTGGCATAGGTTGTGGCCAGTCGGGTGGCCTCTTTACACCCACTTCTATATCTATACCTATACAAATACTTTGATTTTACTAACTTTTGCAGTACTTTTATTATTGTACTAGATGTAGAGTGCGAGAGGGTAGAGAAAAAGTTTGTTTAAGAGGCGGCTCTATTAGAAATGCGTAGTTTTAATAAGGGTTGCATAGACAAAGCTACAGTAGCTTATAACAGCTCTAGTTGTAGAACCAAAGCTCTATAGCCTAGGCCTTAGTCCTATAACAATCGATATTAAAATTATTAAATATATTATGAGGGAATTTACTTATTAGTTAGTAAATAGTTTGATAGTATTTATAATTTAGTAAAAGGAGGGCTAGGAATTTATAATTTAGTAGCTTTAGGTTACTATTATTATAGTCTTCATTATTATATTTATATTTATCTTTAGAACCGATTATAAAATTACTTTCATTATTATCAATATTTAATTCTAATTTATTAAAGAGAGGAAAGATATATAAAGGTAAAAGATTTGTAAGGTTAATACTCGTTAGGCGAATTAGGGATAGTATTTATTAGGGTAGCGTTTATTAGAGCAGCGTTTATTAAGCGGCTGCCTTATTAAGAAACGAATTTTAAATTATTAAAACATTTATTTTAAAGAAACCTTAATACTACAGTAAAAAATCTAGTTCATATTTGCGTTTATTAATATAATTTAATAAGTCTATTTTATTACTTTAATATACTATATAGAATTGCTGATTTTACTAGTAAAAAGGATACTTTTATTATTGTCGATCCTTTATATAAATTCGCTAGCTAGCGTTGCTTAGTTGCGTTAATAAGTTACGAAGTTATACCGGTAGCTGTGGGGGCCGCTAAAAATGATACATTTTCACCGTTAAAGGGATAGGGACACAACAAGAGACATAGACGGTGTAGTGTAGACGGTGGACTGTGAATCGTCGAGGGATGTCTGCATTCGACTTCGTCTACCGGTTAGGACCGTAATCAATTGGGATATTCTATCGCAAAACATAAACAAATGTTGAAAAAAGAAACCGAAAGAGCCTCAAAGCTACCTTCCACCTTTGCATCAAGTTATCAACCAACCTTCGAATCCATCTAGGATGCTACTACACATGCATCACCAATACCGAAAACAGCAACAAAACGGATCTTTGGTGCCGAGACCCCTCCATTATCGTCATTCATCCCATCTACGACTTGCAAATCTATTCATCTCATCCCATGTCTTACAAAGAACAGTTGAGACGAACTGCACTTGAATAGATCGGATGAGATTCCAATCCAACAGATCAAATCAGAAACATTCGGAAAAAGGCGACAACGACACAACTGAGCTGAACCATGTTAAACCATCAAGGCAAAGAAATTTACCAGCCAACATCTCACCTTCCACGACAGACAACGAATAAAGAAGTGTCCATGTGCTTGGTCCTAAAGCTCAATATAGCTATTATATATATATACTGTACGGCACAAAAGTAATTGACGAAAAAAGATAACAGGATAAGTACATTACGTTCCAGAGGAGTCAAGTCAGTCTCTCTCGTTGAAATCTCTACTTGTACGGCGAAAGAATCACATGAATAAAACCTCAACCACAAGAGGTCAGAATTGCTCTTTCACTCTTCGCGGAGTTCAATATTTAGTACAGGTATTGCTGTGAATAGCAGGCAGGTTAGGTGCCTGGGCAGCTCTGTTCGATGCTTCACAGAGGTGTTGTATCTCTGAAGGAGAACCAGCTCAACAACATACACATACCGTGACTGACAACAACCAAACCTGGGAACACCACCAGCACACACCAAGAACACACACACACTGTCTTTCCCTCACTCTCTCACACAGACATACACACACTCGCAGACACACAGTTACGAATACTGAGACGTGCGCAAGAAATTCCACTCGTTTGCCTCCGACCGAACCTTGAACAGCCCCCTACCTAAATACCTGAACCCTGACCCCGACCCTAACCGTCCCATTACCTTTTTTTCTCCGACCTTTTGATTTCCACCCCATTATTAACTTATAATCTGCTGCTGCTCCGTCCCTTCCTTATCCTACATTATCTCCCTCCTTCGTTTTCCGCCTAGTAGGGTAACTTCACTTCCCCCCTCTCCTACTCGTAGTCCTGCTCGTGGTCCTGCTCGTGGTAATGTGGTGCGTGAGCACAAGTCGCGTGAGGTGTTTGTGTGTGCACGTATAGATGATGTCGTTCGTTGAATCAATAAGTCCCCCTAATCTTAGCATACAGCTCCGTATCCATAAAGCTGTAGTTAGGATCCAGCTCGCAAAAGGGGTGTTGGGAGAGGAGGACGTCGGCAGTGGGGCGATCAGTTGGGTCGCTATTTATCATGGTCAGTACAAACGGTCGTCATCATCATCGCCCACAATCAACTCTCCACCACGGAGAAACTTACACAGTAAAGCAATCCAACATAAAAGCAATCGCAATCGGCGTGATCTCCTCCCGGATATCATCCGGAATCGGCGGCGTCTCGCCATTCGCAATCTTGTAAATTGCCCCGATCGCCTCATCCTTACTCCACGGCCTTCTGCCCGCAAACATCTCCAGCACCACACACCCGAGGGACCAAATATCCACTTTGGCCGAATACCCCTCGCCCTGCGACCGGATCACCTCGGGCGCCATCCAGAACACGGACCCTTGCATCGAGTTGGTCTTGTCATTACCATAAATATTATCCGTCTTCTTGGAAATGCCGAAATCGGAAATCTTGCACGTGCCGTCCAGATCCAGCAGGATATTGTCCGCCTTGAGGTCGCGATGCAGAATCCCCTCGCGGTGCAAGTAAGCCAGACCGGAAAGCGTCTGGCGCGTGAGTGAGGCGACCACGGGCTCTTCGAACTTGCCGTGCTTGCGAAGGCACGAGCCGATGGAGCCACCGGAAATGTACTCGAGGAAGATGGAGATGGAGGTCTCCTTGCGCTCGCAGCCCAGGTACTGCACAATGTTGACATGATCCAAATGCTGCATCGTGTCGATCTCCTGGTCGAGCGCGGCCACCAGCTCTTGCATCTTCTTCTTGTCGCCTTGGGCGGCTTTGGGGTTCACTTCGACTTCCTTGACGGCCAGGAACTCACCGGTTGTGGCGTTCATACCGAGGTAGACGCGGCCGAAGGTGCCCTTGCCGATCAGCTGACCCTTGAACCAGCGGAACGTCGTTTGTCTCTTCGGTAGCGTGTTGATGTTGTCTTGCGTGGGAAGGGTCTCCTGGGGAATGGTGGACAGAATGGACCCCCGCCTGGGTTCGATCTGCACAATGTTGGCGTTGAACATCTTTGTGCTCTTTCGCCGCATGAGGTTGGTCGTCGCGTTGGGAACCGCCGGCGCCGCTACGTTCATCTGCATCGACGTTTGCGTATAGCGCTTGTGTGCTTCGTGCGCACCGCGGGCCACCTCACGAATGGACTTCATGCGGCCAAGGCCTCTAGACCGGCGCACACTGCCAGATACCATCGATGATGGGCGTGACTCCAGCGCCTTGAGCGTAGACTCATCAGATCCCAGTGTATCGCTCTCGTTGAAAGTTGAAGACACCCTGTTAAGGGGCGGGAGCATAGGAGCGTTGCTGCTACTGCTGGCAACCGCAGTGTTGCTTTGAGCCATCGTTTCTGCCATCTGCTGCGGCTGTGTCTGGAATTGGCTTTCGTCAACCTCGGCGATCGGTGACGGAGCCTCAACCTCGGTGTCACCGCCCTCCTCAAGCACAGGTTGGTCGACGTCCAAGTTGGGGAAGAAGTCCTCGAGGTTGTTGATAAGGGCATCGGTCGGGGGACGGTTGGCCCAAACATCCTTCTCGATAAAGGACTTGCGCCTGCTAATCTTGCACTCCGTCTCTTCCTGTTCCCATTCCTTTGATGATCCCGACGGGACAGGCGCTGACTGCCGGTGACCGTGACCCGACGAAGATGGCACACTGGCATGTTCAGGTTCCTCGGTAAACGTGGCCATCCTAGGGCTGGCCTGAGGTGTGGTGAATGCCACGGACAAGTTCTTCTTCGAGCGGTCGGTTGCCAGCTTCAAACTTGGCCGCTTGTTGAGTCCTTCCTCGCCCCTGTTCGAATCATCCTTTGTCTTGGACGTCTCTGCTGTCTTGGGTTTCGAGATCGGAACCGCGAAGAGGCCATCGTCTGAATCGTCCGAATCGTCCTGATCGTCTGCGTATTCCTGATGATCTGAACCGGCGTTGAGGGATTCACTCTCGGGAGGTGGGGTGAAGCGCACATCGTTGTCGCTGAAGTCCACATCTGGACCATGGGATTTGCGCTTAGACTCTTCGTGTTGAGCAGGAGCCTGTTGCTGTTGTTGCACTTGCTGCGGCTGCTGTTGTCTCGGCTGATATTGTTGCTGCGTCTGGTGCTGCTGAAGATGTGGATGGTGCTGCTGCGATGACGGTGGCCGGTAATTCTGCTGATATTGTTGCTGGCTGATATGAGACTCGCTAGGTCTCCTACGAGCATTGGGACTAACAGCTGAAGGTGACGGCGCGCGTGCTGCTTGGTTACGCAATTTAGCATCTGTTCTAGTTTCAAGGTAGTGGTTTTCATCATGACGGGGATTTCGCTGGCCTGAGCTCGATCTTTTGCGCTGTTCAAAGTCGACCAAAGACAGGGCTCCCTTACCTCTTTGCTGTTCGCTCATCTCGCTACCATGCCCAACGGGCGCTGAGGCGACACGGTTTGGTGATAATGCGCGAGCACCACCGGCGACAGGATGACCGATGCCACCCAGGTGGCCGCCTATATTGATTAACAAGCTGCCGATTCCTCCTGATGGCGATGGCACTTCGGCGGTTCCTCTTATAGCGGCCGGCCTCCTCGTCTGCCTTTCGGACGTCGTGTTCTCGCGTATATCCGTTGATACTCGTCTCTGGTGGTATCCATGATCTACGGCGTTGTGATGATGGTGATGGGTGGCATGCGCCGTGCTAGGTCGGAATCCCTGTCCAGTTTTCTTACTCAGTGAATTGACCTTGGTTAAAGTAGCCGACGGGTCCCCTGGTGGTGCAGGTGCCTTTCGTACCGGAAACAGGTGATCGGGCCTCTTGTCCTCGAAGGGTGAGAGTCGCGGCTGGTCAAAGTCCACTTTCCTGCCGACAATACCGACCGGTGTCGTCTCTCCGACCGGGCTCGTCTCCTTGGTTGCGTGCTTTCTCGGGGGCTCCGCCTTGTACTCGACTTGCTCCGCCGCTGGCATCTTCTCGTCCCGGTCCTTGCTGGATATCGTATTCTGCCTCGACGTCGGCGGCGATGAACTAGAACGCTGCCTTTGTCCGTTTAGCCTGTTGAAAGTTTCCTCGTCCATGGGAGGGGCGCCACGAGGGACATACGATGATGGTTGACCGCTTTGGGTTCCGGTACCCGGGTATGGCGAATTCGTCAAGCCGCCCGGTCTTACAAACAGTTTTAGTGTACCGACTGCGTCCGCCCGTAGCCTTTTGTTCGTGAGTAGTTTCATATCGTCCAAGGGCTCCTCATGCTCAAACTTGCCCAGCTCAGTCACGTAGATTGCCGCGCCTTCACTGTCAGGTAGGCCCAGGTTGATGCACACTAGCTGTCTCAAGTCATGTGCGGAGTCGATATCAGTAACATCCAACATACGATAATTCCAGTGGTCCAGAGTAGCGAGGAGATACACCCGGGTAGCGACCACGCTCTTCTTCCTACTATGGCCGCTGTGAAATCCGAAACTGTGATCGTGAGTCGAGATACTTGAACCGGGGCGCTGGTCGAGGGAAGTTTCGCTGACATGACCGGCACGACTACCAAGCGAGTGAGCCTTGAAGCCGGTAGCTGGACTGGTGGGGGAATCCAGCTCGTCGGGTGATGTTCCATCTTCCTTTCTCTTGTTCCGCGACAAGAAGGACAAGAACGACTTTGGGCCTTTGGCGCTGTTCGGAGGGTCAGTCCCGGCACTCCTGTCTCCGGTGTCAACGACACCCAAAGGCCGACCACCATCTTGACCGTTTCGACGGTCAGGGTTGTTTGTGTTAAAGCTATTCTTAATCATATCGGCGAGGCTTCCGTTCTTAAACATCGCTGCGGCATCGGCAGGAACGCCAGACCCGTACTGTGCTGCGTTGGAGGATACTGAATCACTGCTGTTGCGCGAACGATGACCAAACCTGCTGCCACTGCGTGGTGACGATGACAAAACTGTGTTGCCAGCGTTAGAAGGGAAGAGGGCAGAAGAAGGGTTAGGACTGCCACCGATGGGACTGTCCTGCCTTTCTCTCCCGACGTTACGGAACGTGCCTGCGTTTAGGTCGCCCGATTCGCTCACGTTACTGGTGCTCGGGCTGTGACGACGGGCGCTGTCTATATCCAGGTTCTTCATCAGGCTACGGTGGTTTGGCTCAGCTGATGACATGGTGCTCGTCAGCAGCGGCATCGTCGTTGAGCGCGATTGGGAGAATCTCCTGCCTGCGAAGCCCGGTCCCGGGGCCTTAGGTCCAGACTGAACTTGCTCTTCCTGCACGAAGGGACGAGATTTGCTGAACTCCACGTTTGGAGAATCTGCAGAATCGGGACCTGCGCTAGGCGGGACGCTTGCACTAACGGACTCTTTGCGGGCATGGCCTCCAGCTCCTCCTCCTCCTTGCGCACCTCCACTTGCCGGAACTTTGGATGGATCTACAGGTCGACCCGTCACGATCCCCCTGATGAGTCGTCGCATCCGCTTGCCCTCCTCCCGCTCTTTCGTCTGGTCCCAGCCCGTCTTGCTCATCTGGCACTCATGCGCCAGCTGCGGATACACCTGCTGATGCATCATGCCAAAGTTTCCGCGACCACCATGGCCACTGCCGAGTTCCAGAAACTGCGCACCGTGGAGGTTCAAAACCTTGAACGTGTTCACCCAGTCCTGGGAGAAGCTGTTTCCCTGGAGCCACATCAGCACCCTTTCCAGCGGCCACTGCGCTGCCAACTCGGGTGGAATGGCCGACGAGCTGTTGGGGGTGTTGCTGGTGGTCGATAAGCCCCTGTCCGCCGTGGGAGCAGCGTATAACCTATGCGCATCCTCCATGGATGTTCCTCCCAAGCGCTGCTGTTCGGCCCCGGTCCAGCTCCCTGGGCCACCGATCTCGTCGGGCAGCCCCAAGCCCGGAATGCCCACACCTTCACCATACGTGTCGCCGGCCGATGGAATATAGGTCGCGCTCATTTGCTCGCTCGGTGGAGGCGGGGGAGGTATCGTGATCGAGGTAGCGGGGGGGGCCGGGGTGTTGGAAGCGGACGCAGCCGCCGCCGCTGCAGCAGCAGCCTGCGCATGCAACAAGGGATTGTAGGCCTGCAGCCCGCCATTTCCACCAGGCGGGGGAGGAGGAAGGTTGAAGGCGGTTTGTCCGTTGTATGGGCGTCCCCAGGCGCCATGCCATGGTGCAGCGCCCAAGGCGCTCGGCGGGGGAATGGCGCTCGGTGGGAAACCCGGGTTCCCGGGAGGCGGGCCGGGAGGAGGCGGCAATAAGGAGCCGCCCACAGTGCCTGGTGCGCCCGGGTAGCGAGGGGGTGGAGGAGGAATGTTCATGACGTTGTTGATGCCTGCGATTCCAGAACCGACTTGCGGGGGTGACATGGGCGGCGGCGGCGGCGGGACCGCAAAGGGCCGCGGAGGGTCCCTCTGGCCATTTTGGTACATGGCCGGAGGCAACACCTAAGTACGGTGTTGAGCGACGTCGTCGGGAAAAGTAAGGCGATAATGCGATGGCCACGGAGGGTATGGCGGTATATGGCGGTAGAGATATGTGATGGCCGGCAAGGGTCGCCGGCCACGGACTATCGGTTGATCGAGGTTCGCGGGCGGGGAAGGCTGAGGCCGATCGTTTTGCGCGAGTCGTCTGGATATCTGCTTGGACGGGATGATAGTCTGGGGCGCAGACAGACAACAAGGAAGACAGGAAAGCGAATGTAAGGTATGGGCCTGCTGGTGGAATACCTGGAGTCTACCTAGACTGTTGTGACATATGGAGGATGTTGTCGTCGAAGATGGGGATAGAGACAAACGAGCGTATGTCTTCGACGACCAACCCTGACTGAAAAGAGGGTGTTGTGGTTGTTGCGCCCGGACTCGTCTGATTGGGACTCCAGCTATTGGGTGCGGCACAGTTGAGATAACAAAGGTCGGGGTGATCAGGGTAACTGCTGCGACAGGAACGACAAACCGTCGGTTCGCGGCGATCGGTATAGCCTGTATAGGTAGCGTCCCGAGGTACGGCTTCTAGTAGGAAGGTAGCTTCAAGTAGGCAATACCTAGCTGGATCGACGATAGTGTAGAGAGATAATAGGTAGAGAAGAGGAAGGTGTAAAGGTAGCGACGGATCGTCTCTTCTGTCTTGTGACTGACAGGATGGAAGCTGAAAGAGGAAGATGACAGCCACCTAATCGAGGTTGAGGTGGATATTGTTCGGTTGGCTGAACTGACACGAATGACGGCACCGTCCGTCTTGAATTAAAGAGGTCTGGAGGTGTGGTTGTGCTTGGTTGCTGTGGTAGTGGTACGACAACGTCAACGACCACGACCTTGCATCTAGCTCACCACAATGCAAATGTCTTTTTGTTGGTTGTTTGTTGGTGTTGGTAGTGTTGGTGATATCGTGACCCGATGCCCGACTGGAATTGTAGACCCAAGGAAAATGAAAAAATCATGGATGAAAATGGATATCCGATGACGCTGAAATTAGATGACCAACTGAAATGACCCCTTTCTGAATTGCTCCTGATTTCCCTACACGTTTCTCCTTCCCTTGCCCATGTCCATTGATTCCCAATCTTTTCCGGCCGGGCCAGACTCGCGCATGAAGAACACCACACGACAGTCCTTGTTCGGTGAGGTGTCTTTGTGTGTCCAGATCCTGTCTCCGAGAAGCAAGTCCAAAACGTGTCGCTCGGGTGTGTGTGCTGTGAGGGGGAAATTGTCCCGCACTTTGCCCTGGGAAGAACTTGCCCGCCCATCAATGATGGATCGAAGCCCAACGGAAGATGGTGTCGCCGGGGTCACCTCTCTCCACTGCCCGCTAGCAGCGCTGTTTCGGGCGGTACACGTACCTTGTAGTTCTAGCGCTAACGTTGTTAGTGCACCCTGGCTCCCTGGCTCGCCTGGCCAGTGCCCGCTGGGGTTACAAGTAGAACAAGATCCAAGATCCCAGTAGTGTACAAATTCAAAGTCGCCAGCAAGAAATCAGCAAATCCGGATGCTTTTGACAAGTGGAAGCTGTTCATGTCAACAGTGAACACGGACCAAAACCTGGCTTCCGCTTAACATGCAGAGAAAGACCCCGCCCGCCCGCCCGTGCGTCTGGACTCGACCCGACTTCGCGGGCCCCGTTCAAACTCCGTGGTTCCACCTCGGACTCCCGGGCTTTCCTGACAATCCGTCGGCTGTTTCAACCCTGGGACCGATTCGGAAAACCTGCAGCTATGCTGACCGACCATCTGAAACATCCTTCCGCAGGTACCTATCATTACTGCGTAAAGAAACCAATAACAGGTACATGTACCGACGATCCCGCGCAAAGCTTCCCGGTATATAATACTTCGCTCCTGTTTCACGTTTATCGTAGGAGCTCGGGAAACTGGGTTTCGTGATCTGACTGATTCTGCCATGTTCAAGCTTATTCAACATCACAGACTGCTCGAACCTCTCCCAAGACCCAAATCCCATAGCACCTAAGCTACGTTTATGCCATTCCATCCGGGGAGCCTGCAGCTTGCCCAAAGGTTCTGCCAGATCACGAAACCCAGTTTCACGAGTTTCTCTCCGTCTCCTGACACCAACGGGTACGGTGTATAAAGTTCCGCTATGCAGTCAATGCTATCGCTTGTTCAAAAGATTCTTCAATTCAGCGGTCCCCAGTCATGATTCCAAATCGCTGCATTACTCAACCACCAACCCAATGCCCCGATATCCCAAACTCTTCCTTACATGACAGTGCAAGCGTCCAAAAACCCTTTAGCCTGGTTAAAGACTTGGTCATAATATCCGACCTCGACCCCCTCGCCGGAGGCGCCATTGACCTGCTTGACCACACCCGTGACCCGAAGCGTCTGTTCCCCTTCTCCGTGCCACCACCTCAACTTCTGCAACGACGTGGTCTCTTCCTCATCACTCCTAATCTCCCACTTGCCCGAGCTTACCTCCACCTGGCAGGCATCTTTCGGGAAGTGGTAGTCGGGCAAGAAGATCACCGTTGGAGTATCCGGCTTGGCCGCCTCCGGAGCTTGGATTGTCATGTTGAACTGGCATGACCGGAGGTCGAACCCGTATCTCTTCACGGTACCGGCGGTGGCTATGGGTGCTGGGCGCACGTATGCCTCGGCTGCGCGGTATCCGGGGCTGTTGGTCAATTCCGGCTGACGTTGCGTGCTGTCTGACGATATAGAGGGATTGGTGAGCGTGCGCTTGATGTTAGCTGGGGTTACGCTGCTGTCGTCGTCCAAGTCGTCATCTTTAGTGCCTGTTGGAGTCGCAATGCTAGAGCTTGACCTAGAGCTTGACCGATTGAGACTATGTGACTTCGGGACGGGTGACTCTGGAAGAAGCTTGTCATCCCCCGAAAAGATGGACAGATCTTCTCCATTCCACTGATCTCCCCTTTCATGGTCGTTCTACAATTGCTTGTTAGCTTCCAAGTCTACTAAGAGTTGACCACATGTTGAAACATACCTTGGTCATATAGAGCCACAAAGTGTAGCCCTCCAATCCTGCCCCTTCCACACCGTAATGGTTGGCATCCATCGCAGCCGACTGGCTCGAGTAGTCGCCCGTCTTGTAAGCATTCTTGTCATCCATGTCGTAGGGAATGCCAAACTCGGTCATCACGCAAGGGTGATTCCCAATATAATCAAGACCTTCCTGTCTCATGGTTGCATGCTGGTTCTTGAAGCAATTCCGGATAGCCGTCTCTCCAATCTTGATCCCAAACGCAGGGCTCCAATATTTACCGCGAAGAATCCCTATCACGTCGACATTCCACACTCGGTTCCATTTCTTCGTCATGAGCGTGATGCCGTCGTACCAATGTGGCGCGTATGCTAGCAAAGGGTCATCGCCATCCGGAGTACCAATGATTTTGGGAGGCAGCTCCATGGTAGGTCCCTGAAGAAGGATGATGGCGTCGTGGTGGATTGCTCGGATCGTGTCCCGATATTTACGGAAAAAGTCCATGAAGTAGCGGTTGCTGAAATAAGAATAGTCGACATGTTCACCAGTCCGGGGGTGCTTGCCGAAGTAGTCCTTTTTGAGCAGGGAGTCGGTGGCTGGATCCCAAACACCGTGTTGAGCCCATATACACTGGCCTAGTTTCCACCCCGGGTCTCTCTTGTAGCCATAGCGAGACTCGTCGTAGTCAGCTGGTAGCCACGCCTGCTCACCACTAGGATCAATGAGCGCCCTTCCAACCTTGTATGGACCCATGCCGCCCATGTCCCACGTATCAACCTCAACCGCCCGACCAGACCCCGTAAGTATGGTTTGCCAGATGGTCGGGCACGTCCCCTTTTTCAAGTTTTGCTCCTTAGGGATGACGGAAATATCCTCATAACCGATCATACCCTTGTTGGGCTCATTCAGACTTTCCCAGCCAAAGACCACATCTTTCTCAATATCCCCAGCCTCGTGTATTCGCTGCGCAAGGTGAGCGCAAGCTTTGAAGAAGTGATCCTGCAGATAGTCCTGGATGTTGACGCCGTCAATGATGCATTTTGGCGCAAAGTCTCGCCCAGCGAAGAACAGTGTGAACATGGTTGCGGCAGCGAGTCTGTAATAGTTTGTCGACCAGATCATCTTAGGAAAGGTGTGGGGTTCTGGGTAGACGTTATGAACAATGGCCGCCTCTGTTGCTGCAAAGCTTTGTGGGTTCAAACCAGCAGCGTATAGCGTCCACATGGGGGCGCCAGAGCCGCCTGAGAAACGAGACCACTGTGACGCGCAAGGGTTAGCTTCCAAAGGCCAACCACTACACAAAAGAGAAGTTCACTTACGACATCCTGGTGAGGATCCATGAAGATGTAGAAGCCATAGCTCTTGGCCACGCGCAGAACGTCAATGGTGTGCTGTATCCATTCCTCGTCGTAGATGCCAGGACCAGCAGCTTCAATGGCCTCCCACGTAAAGACATAGCGGATGGTGTTGTATCCGAACCGTTTTAGACGCGAGAAATGGAGGTGGGCTTCTTCCTTGGGAAACGGTCGTCCAGTAAACTTGACATTGTCGCCATCAAAGAAGTTCTCGCCGACATGGGAGGGCTGCTCGGGTTTGTTGGGATACTTGGCGTCGCCCGCGACATTGATGCCTCGAAGGGTGATCTGTCTCCCGTGAACGTCACGAAAGGAGCCGTTCTCGATGGTGAGGCGGAAGCCAGCCATGTTGGTGGTAGAGGTATCCCTGGTCGGCAATGTATCAATGTTGCAGGAAGTAAAAGACAGTCGGTATAACAACTAGTATACGGGTTAACGGGTTATGTGATAGGTAAAGAGGTCAAGGAAAAGTCGGACAAAAGGTTGGGATGATCGGTCGGTGTTGGGTAGTTCCCGCTTTCCCTTGTTGATCCCATGTTTTGTCTGCTCGGCTCGCTGGGTTGCTGTTCCCGCCTTCCCCAATGACGTCGGGGGTTCAGCGTTGATAAGGGCCGGATGACAGGCGATGGCAGGGGGGAATTGGGCGGATACGGGGAAGACAGGGGGCCAGGTCTCGCCAGCACAGCGATCCCCATCCCAAACACCCCGCCCTTCCTTCAACCAGACTTGTGAAGTTTTGAAGGATTACGGAAGGTAATATGGGAATTGGAGGAGGAACTAGAGAATGGATGTGGGAGGGACGAATAGCAAACGGACCCAACTCGTTCCATCTCCTTAGGATGAGCAGCAAATGTCATGGGAAAAGGGTTAGGGTTTGATATTGTAGAGTGCATCGATGGACTTCGTTAGGTTGTCAGCGTGCACCCTGCATGTGCATGGTCCCCGATCCACTGCAAGTGCTTTACGCGTGCCGCGGTTTTACGACGCGACAGTCGCTGAATTGTTTCGTGAATCGTGAAATCAACACTGGGAAAAGAAGAGGCAATATTTACCTTCCAAACATCCACGGCTGTTCACATTAACTAACGACAGGGTACTACTCGATTTCAGAAACAACTACGCTCATACCCAAAACCACCCAAGATGCCTCATTCCGAATCACCACCAGAGTCAGAGGACTCGCCGATACCTATGGTCGATGTCGACCAAGAGCAAGAGGATGCCGTTGCTGAGAACACAACCGCCGAAGTTCCGGAAGTCCAACAGCCTGCAGATGAAGACGTTGACATGGCCGATTCCAATGCCACAACTCAAACTCTCTCGGCCCCATCAAATGGCACAAGTCAAACCTTAGCCGAGTCGGAGTCGAAGGTTGAAAGCCAAGTTGAGACGCAAAACGATCAAGAAACTCCAGTCCCAGAGGCTACCACGAGTGCACCGAGCGAGAGCAAACCGGCGACAGGAATGAAGCTCGAAGAATTGTTTGACGAGATGGACTCCGACGAAGATGACGAGTTCCCAACTACCAAGGCAGCAAAGAGGGAGCCAGCAAGCTCACCCGATCTGCTCTCCTCGCAAAGGTAGCCATCACATCATGGTTTAAAGCCCAGAAGAGCAGAAGCTAACAGTCTGTCTGCAGTGACATGGAGATTGATCTCCACGAAGCCTCAGATCCCGAAGTCATGCGCACCTTCTACCAGCGTCTCTTCCCATGGCGATACCTGTTCCAATGGCTTAACCACAGCCCAACACCTACCAACGATTTCGGCCATCGTGAATTCGCCTTCACGTTGCAGAACGACGCATACCTACGATACCAATCCTTTACCACCTCGGATCTGTGAGTTTTTTTCTCCATCCAGTTCCCTTCCGGCAGGCTATCCATCTTCTAACCCGACCTGAACTCGAACAGACTGCGCAAAGATGTCCTCCGCCTCATGCCCTCGCGTTTCGAAATCGGCCCCGTCTACACTGCCAACCCCCGAGATCGCAAAACGCTGCGGAACTCATCCGCCTTCCGCCCCCTCTCCAAGGAGCTCTGCTTCGATATCGATTTGACAGACTACGACGACATCCGCACCTGCTGCGACAAAGCCAACATCTGCCAAAAGTGCTGGCAATTCATCACCATGGCCATCAAGGTCGTTGACACCGCCCTGCGCGAGGACTTTGGTTTCAAGCACATCATGTGGGTATACTCCGGCCGTCGCGGTGCGCACGCGTGGGTATGCGACAAGAGCGCGCGGGCGCTGGACGACCAAAAACGTCGAGCCATCGCCGGCTACCTCGAAGTCATCCGAGGCGGCGCGCAAAGCGGCAAGAAGGTCAACCTCCGCCGACCTTTGCACCCGCACTTAGTTCGCTCCCTCGACATCCTCAAGCAGCACTTCCAGTCGGACGTGCTCGAGGCCCAAGACCCGTGGCGCACCGAGGAGCAGCAAGAGAAGCTCCTCGCCCTTTTGCCTTCCGATCAAAAGCAACTCGTCTCCGCCCTCCGCAACAAGTGGGCCTCGTCGCCCGACCGCGCCTCGACGCTCAAGTGGGCCGACATCGACACGGTGGCCAAGACGTCGACGGCCAAAAACTTCGACACCAAATCCCTCCTCGACGCCAAGCAGGATATTGTGCTCGAGTACACGTACCCGCGCCTCGATATCGAAGTCTCAAAAAAGCTGAATCACTTGCTCAAGTCCCCCTTCGTCGTGCATCCAGGCACGGGGAGGGTGTGTGTGCCGATTGATGTGAAGAGGGGATTAGAGAGTTTTGATCCGTTGGGGGTGCCGACGGTGCAGAGTTTGATTAGGGAGATTGACGAGTGGAAGAAGCCGGAAACAAAGGAAGGGGAGCAGCAGGAGGTGGAGAAGCATGTGGTGGATTGGGAGAAGACGAGTCTGAAGGGGTATATTGAGTTTTTCAGGAGCTTTGTGATTGGGTTGATGAAGGATGAGAGGGAGGTTAAGGTGAAGAGGGAACGGGAGGAGGGTGAAGGGGGGGAGAGTATGGAGTTTTGATGTGCGGATTAAAAGGTCATAGAAGGGTTGGGTTTCAATGTTTGCGCATCTTGTTGGGTCATTGGCGTTGTAGGTACTGGATATGCAGACCAAGGTTTAGCAGGCCTACGGCTGGCTTGAACATGGGAACATCATCTCCCTTTTGAAAACTGCGGAGAGTATTTGTTTGTCAGCTCAATAATCGGGGATATATGCCTGTGATGCACCCGCTATCCTAAACATGCAACGGCTTGCTAATCTGCCACTGGATGTTATGGGGAATTTTCACTGGACTTTCTCTACAGAGCGAAGAGCCGTCATCCACGCCATTCGAAGGATTCTGGTTGAGGTAAGACGGCGTTTCTAAGCAGACATTTGCACATCCTGTGCTTGCCCTGTCGTCTGGTCCGTGGCATCCGTAGCTGCGGCCTCACCGTTGGCTTCCTCAACGCCATTCTCCTCCTCCTCTTCATCCTCGCCGTTGTCCGCAGCAGGGGTACCACACGATGATTCGGCTTTGAGGGTTCCGCCCTTTCTCTTGGGAATAACGGTCAGGAACGCCTCACCCCAGTCACCACACTCGAGCCATTTGGCCATAATCTCTACGACCTGGTTCGTTGTGAGGACATAGCGGCTCTGCATCGCCATATACTCTCCAATGGGCAGTTTAGCCGTCCGCACCTTTGCCGCCTTGGCCCGGCCGTAGCAGAGACCCTTCTCGCGGTTCCTATCCACCAGGCCGCCGATGACGTAGCACGTGTTGGCTTCTAGCTTGTCCAAAGTGTAGTCAGACTCTGCTGACAGGTAAACAATCGACTGGTTCACATCCTCGGCCTCTTCCTCGAGCTTTGGCTTATGAGCCGCAGCAGCATCACCACCCTCCTCCGTCTCGTCAGCTTCCGGCTCAGGCTCAGGAAGCAACAACCCGCCATTTCCACTCGGCTTGATCAAGTCAATCATACCCTCCTTGACATGAAAATCCTCCATCATACCCTTCGCAATCTCCGCCGCCTGCATGAAATCGCCCTCCACGCACTTTACGCCGCCCTTCCAGTTCAGGTGCGCGTTATTCAGCACCCGCACAAACCGGTCCTTGAGCTTGCCCTTCCACGAGCTGATCACCAGCTGCGCCTGGTACTTGGCCCGGCGGTTCTGCGAGTAACTGCGCACGATCTGCGAAGACAGCGACACGATCTCGTTGTCGCGCATGTACTCCTCGAAGTCGCAGTCGATGATGAAGGCCACGGGAACGGGGTGCGCCACCCACGGTTCCTTGCACAGTTTTTTCAGGGCTTCCTCCGGGTCCTGGCCGGCCGCTTGGGCTTCGGCTACCACGGCTTCCTTGAGGGCTCGCTTCTTGGCTTGTTGTTGGTGTCGCTTTTCTTTGCGCTTCTCCTTGCGTTCTTGTCGGAATTGTTCGTGAGCTGCTTGGCGGCGGAGGCGCTTGAGTTGGTTCTTGGAGAGTTTGGGGGTGCCGTCTTCGTTGGTGGCGGGGGTGGTGGTGCCATCGACTGCTTGGTCATCGGCCTTGTCGCCATCTTCTTGTTGTTGTTGGACTTGTGGCTCTTGAGCGTTGTCTGTGGTGGTTGTGGTTTGCTCGGTCGGTTGTTGCTCACTGCTGGGAGCCGCCTGCTCGGTTTGTTGTTGCTCGACCATCTCTTTCGTTAGCTGCTCCTCCGCCTTTCGCTTTGAATTGGCTGTCGATATGGTGCCTGCTAGAGGTTCTGCTTGGGCCACGGCGAATTGAGGGGTTTGTTCCGCCATATTGTGTGGTGATAAAGATGGAGGGAGAAAGATAATGGAGATATGGAAATGGAAGACGATGATCTAAAAGTTTAAGTGGGGAAAGGATTTAAAAGGCCGCGGGGTGTGTCGCATGGAAACGGCAAAATGACCCCTCTGTTCTAATGGTGCATTTAGGCGGGTCTGTGCTGTGGAAGGTGCTACAAAGACACCCCCGTGTGCACCTAGACGCGTCCCCCATGCATCTCTTTTAATTGAGGCGCGTCTCTCAGCGACACGCGGACCAGCATCTTCTTTCCGCAAAAAGCCTTTGGTGTCACCACTGCAACCTCGGCCCTCCCACTGTTCTTTCTCTGGAATTTGTGCCGGTAAGCAAGAGGGAGGCGTCAATTCTGTACTACCTTGACATCGGACGAGACTTTCAGCAAGATATCTTAGCAAAATGTCCTCCAGACCAGAGCTCAAGGTTCGTCAACAGCTCCATTGGGAAGACCATAGTCGACAGCTAGCTAACCATCCGACTCCATGCCTTTAGGTCGACGACGAACATGGCTTCATTCGCTTCTACAAGTCCCTGCCGCAACTTGGCGAAGAGGCCATAAGGATATTCGACAGAGGCGACTGGTACACAGCACACGGCGACGATGCCACCTTTATTGCCCGAACTGTCTACAAGACAACATCAGTTATCCGCCAGCTTGGCCGGAGCGACCATACCGGCCTTCCATCAGTTACAATGACCGTGACCGTCTTCCGACAATTCCTCCGTGAAGCCCTGTTCAAGCTAGGGAAACGAATCGAGATCTGGGCCAGCCCCAATGGTCGCATGAACTGGAAGATCGTCAAGCAGGCTTCTCCGGGAAACCTACAGGACGTGGAGGATGAACTAGGTGGTCAGTTTGAAGGAGCTCCCGTCATCCTAGCGGTCAAAATCTCGGCCAAGGCCTCGGAAGCCAGGACAGTAGGAGTATGCTTTGCCGATGCCAGTGTACGGGAACTGGGAGTTAGCGAGTTCCTCGACAATGATCTATACTCCAACTTCGAGGCATTGCTCATTCAACTAGGCGTTAAGGAGTGTATCATCGCACAAGACAAGGGCGAGAAGGAAAAGGACCCTGAGTTGGCCAAGTTGAGGCAGATCATCGACAACTGCGGTGTCGCCATAGCAGAAAGACCTGCAGGCGAGTTCGGCACCAAGGATATCGAGCAAGATCTGTCACGGTTGCTGAAGGATGAGCGCGCTACCACTTTACTCCCACAGACCGATTTGAAACTCGCTATGGGATCTGCCGCGGCCCTCATCAAGTACCTAGGCGTACTCCATGATCCCTCCAATTTTGGCCAGTATCAACTGTACCAACACGACCTGGCCCAGTTCATGAAACTGGATGCGGCAGCACTGAAGGCTCTCAACCTCATGCCTGGTGCTAGGGACGGAGCAAAGAACATGAGTCTCTACGGGTTGTTGAACCACTGCAAGACTCCTGTGGGAAGCAGGCTGCTTTCCCAATGGCTCAAGCAGCCCCTGATGAATGCGGAGGAGATTGAGAAGCGCCAACAACTGGTTGAGGCCTTTGCCAATGACACTGAGCTACGACAGACAATGCAGGAAGAACATCTTAGGTCCATCCCCGACTTGTACCGGCTGTCTAAGCGGTTCCAGCGTGGCAAGGCAACACTAGAGGACGTTGTGAGGGCATATCAAGTAGTCATCCGCCTACCGGGCTTTATTGGAACCCTCGAAGGCGTGATGGACGAGGCTTATCGCGACCCTCTTGATGAGGTCTACACCAACAAGCTTCGCGAGCTCTCAGACAGCCTCGTCAAATTGCAGGAAATGGTTGAGACAACAGTTGATCTCGACGCCCTCGACAACCACGAGTTTATCATCAAGCCCGAGTTCGATGACAGCCTACGCATCATCCGCAAGAAGCTCGACCGGCTTCGCACCGATATGGATAACGAGTTCGCCGAAGCCGCCGACGATCTTGGACAAGAGCGCGAGAAGAAGATCTTCCTTGAGAACCACAAGGTTCACGGCTGGTGCATGCGTCTGACCCGCACCGAAGCTGGCTGCATCCGCAACAACTCGCGCTACCTTGAGTGCTCAACACAGAAGAACGGTGTCTATTTCACCACCAAGACCCTCCAAGCCCTCCGCCGCGAGTTCGACCAGCTTTCCCAGAACTACAACCGCACCCAAAGCAGTCTCGTCAACGAAGTCGTCGGCGTTGCCGCTTCATACTGTCCCGTCCTCGAGCGGCTCGCCGCCGTCCTCGCCCACCTGGACGTCATCGTCTCCTTCGCGCACTGCTCCGTCCACGCTCCCACGTCCTACGTCCGGCCCAAGATCCACCCCCGCGGCACCGGCCGCACCGTCCTCACCGAAGCCCGCCACCCGTGCATGGAAGTCCAAGACGACGTGACCTTCATCACCAACGATGTCACCCTCTCGCGCGAGGACTCGTCCTTCCTCATCATCACCGGCCCCAACATGGGCGGCAAATCGACGTACATCCGACAAATCGGCGTGATCGCGCTCATGGCGCAAATCGGCTGCTTCGTGCCCTGCTCGTCAGCAGAACTAACCATCTTCGACAGCATCCTCGCGCGCGTCGGCGCGTCCGACTCGCAGCTCAAGGGCGTGTCGACCTTCATGGCCGAGATGCTGGAGACGGCCAACATCCTCAAGTCGGCCACGGCCGAGAGCCTGATCATCATCGACGAGCTGGGCCGCGGCACATCGACGTACGACGGCTTCGGGCTCGCCTGGGCCATCTCCGAGCACATCGTCAAGGAGATCGGCTGCTTTGCGCTGTTCGCCACCCACTTCCACGAGCTGACCGCGCTGGCGGACCAGTACCCTAATGTCAAGAACCTGCACGTTACGGCGCACATCAGCGGCACCGACACCGACACCGAAAAGGAAAAGAAGAAGCGCGAGGTAACCCTCCTCTACAAAGTGGAACCCGGCATCTGCGACCAGAGCTTCGGCATCCACGTTGCCGAGCTGGTCCGGTTCCCGGACAAGGTGGTGCGCATGGCCAAGCGCAAGGCGGACGAGCTGGAGGACTTTACCAGCAAGCATGACGAGGAGAACGGGGGTGGTTTGGGTGTTCAGTACAGCAAGCAGGACGTGGAGGAGGGCAGTGCGCTGTTGAAGGAGGTGCTAGTAAAGTGGAAGGATGAGGTGAAGAGTGGGCAGATGAGTAAAGAGGAGATGGTGGGGAGACTGAAGGAGTTGGTACAGAAGGATGGGAGGTTGTTGGGGAATCCGTTTTTTAAGAGTGTTCAGGCTTTGTGAGGGGGGGCTTACGCCTCACTGAGTGGTGATGGTGGACGGGTTAACCGTTAGAAATGTTTTCAATTGGGGGATATGGCTGTAGAACGTAAGGACGGTTACGGGCGGTGTATGGCGTACAGGACTACTACTGGGCTATGTGGCAGGGTTAACTAACGTTTGCCCTGACTTTGGGCGTTTATTTGTTCTTCAAATCATACGAAGGAAATCAGACACGGCAAGGCAAGGAAGGCGTTCGAGAGCAGAGTTGTTTGTACAGGTCACGGATCAAAATATATGAGCATTGATGACAATGGTAATATGGCACTGGACGGTCAGTTATACACCGAGAGTCAAAAAGATACTGTCCCATCTCTAGGAAGGTCGTCCCGCTCAGGGAAAGGGACCGTATTTGTTGACTGGCAGAATTGGAGGTGGAAGAATTGCTTTCCTTTTCCTTCAGCGGCGATCTTATGGTGTAGTGATGCAGGCTAGTACTGAGAAAGCTCAAGAGTTAATCAAGGTTGGAGAGTTAGAGAAATCCGATGTCGGGCAGGTGAAAATATGTCTATCTCATGCTAAAACTTTTGCCTAGCACATCTCTCACCTTGTTCTTCGTTACTAATTTTTCAACCCGCAAGATTACATATCCCCAGTTGAGCTGACTTCCAAGGCCCGACCGGAAAACTCCCGCGTAAGTATCGTATCCGGATTCAAGGAAAGGTACATAACCGTGATAACCTAACAGATCAAGCCCAAGCCCAGATCCAGTGTCATCATATTCGAGAATCTGATCGAAACCAGTTGAACAGCCCCGAGGTCTTCGTGAATGTGCGGATGGCCTGGACCGCCTGCTGATCAAGGGCAGACGGCAGGCGGTAATCCGCATATCAAACTTCCTGCTCCCATCTTTAGTGAGAGACTGACAGCTAGACGGGCTTTTCGCCGATCCCGTCACTTCTGATTCCGGGCTTGTCACCGGTATATAAAGGTACTTAGCCTGCCGTAACCAAATCAAGATGCCATTTTGAAATCCTAGAAACCTCTCATTGTAAACCCTAGCCGTAAGTAACATCAGATCCCATTCCCCTTCACAACCTCTCCCTCTCCTTCTCCCTCCTCTGCCCCGCCCTCTTCAAAATATCCCCCTGCTCCTCCTTCAACGTAAGCAGCACCCAAAACCAGCTAAATGTCTCGACAAACATAAAGGTAAAAAATACTCTATTCTTGAGCGCATCGCCTCCCCAGCCCCAGTCCCCGGCAACATCCTTAGCCGCATACTCCCCGAACGACGTCGTCGGGTGGCTGAACTTTCCTCCGGAGGAGGTAGCTGAATCATAAAGGGGCGACGAAGCCGAGAAGAAGAAGCTGTAGAGCGTCAAGAAAAAGGAGAAGGTTAGGCGTAAAGGGACTTGAGAGCCCCAGTGGTGGATCAAAGCCATCTCTTCGGGCATGGAGAGCGAGACCAGGTCGGTGAGACCCCAGAGGCCGAGGACGATGCCGAGGAAGGCGGTGGTGGGGGATTGAGAGTCGAAGTGGCGGGAGTGCGGCTGTGGAGGAAGATAGAGGTTAGGATCATGACCATATGCGCTGGACGAGGTTGGGGAGGGAAATGGGAAAGGGGACGAGTGGAAAAAAGAACGTACCAGGCCCATAGCCTCCCCCAATAGCCAGACTACGCCCTGGTCGGCAATGGTGGCGGGACGGGTAATGAAGAAGAAGGCGAGGGTGATGTGGAAGAGGGAGATGGAGGTTAGAATCGTTTTGGCGGATATGAGCCCCATGGTGACGGATGGGTTTGTCGCTGTCGCTGTCGCTGTCGCGATTCTAGGTCGGCTTACGGGATTACGGGCTGCGGTAAAGGGGCGCTGGAGATGCTGGATGATGCGCAGACGGATGTGCTGTCGCTGTGATGCCCGGACGCCCGTTGATGCGAAGTGAGGTGTTCGTTGTTTCGTGCGCCGTAGAACTTTGTACTCCTTTTCGAAACCAGAAATTCCTGTGTCAAGGATAACTTTTGAATGGCTGTGATGCTGGAACATTCCCACATCCGGCACTTCAGAGATGTCGAGAGCTAATTTAAGCTTACACTACCCTAACCCTCTGCAGACAGCTGCCACATTGACAGCTCTTGGCCCATGCCATTTCCACACCTTGATGGCCTTGGTGGGGTAAAGCTATAGGTCGTGATAGGGCTCCTATCTGTTATCGATAGGGCAGCTACGGTGCTGTACAGCTTGAAGCAGGGGACTGCCTTCAAACAACTGTTGACCTCTTCATTCAGGGGGACGGGATTCATGACAACATCTAACACAACGTCACACTCACTTCTTTTCATCTTTACACACATGAGATTTGGGATTGTATAACGTAGCAATCATCCTCTTTTATCTAATATTTAATTGGAGTCGCCCGGTTTGCGTCTCACACTCACCATGGAAAATAACGACACAGCACTACCGGTCCACGACGGCTGCGACCAGCCGAAGACAGAGGAGCCCGAGCAGGAATGGCCCTACCTCGACGTCCACCGGCATCTTCGATACTGGAAGATGTGCATCCGAGCTCCCTTGCCTCACGTCTATCTCTCCAATGAATCCAATCGCCTCGCCTTGGCTTATTTCATAGTCAACTCGGTCACCCTCCTGACTCCGCCTCCGTCAGAACGAACGCCCGAGACACCGGAACCTCTCATCAGCCGCGAGGACAAGAAGCTTATGAGGAAATGGGTTCTTCACCACCAACATCCCACCGGCGGGTTCTACGGCACCTCATCACTTGTCTTCCCGCTTAGAGACTACGACACATACAACTTCGACACGAAAACCTCTGATGAGCCAGAACATTCCGGGTTGGCCAACATCACCTCCACACTGTTCGCCTTGCAACTGCTTGCCCTGTTGGCGGATGAGGAGGATGAGGCGGCGGCTGAGAACGTATTTGAGGGCGTGAACCGGGTGGGGACGCTGCGTTGGCTGAAGAGCCTCCAGCGCGAGGATGGAAGTTTCGGAGAGGCGCTTAGTGATTTGCCGGGCCACGGGAGGTTTATCGCTGGAGGGTACGATATGCGCTACTGCTACATTGCTACGGCCATCAGGTGGATTTTGCGAGGGGATGTGAAAGAGGGAAACCCAGGGTGGGTAGAGGATTTTGACACCGAGGCGTTGGCGAGGTATATCTTGAATAGTCAGGTATGTTCACTTCACCTCCCGATGTCTAACGGTGTCGGGGTCACTAACAACATTCCTTTAGACATACGACCGTGGTTTCGCGGGTAATTCCCAAGATGAAGCCCACGCCGGCTACGCCTACTGCGCCATAGCAGCCCTCACCCTCCTCGACCGCCCTCTCACTTCATCCACCTCCTCTACCGGCAGCAAACCCCATCACTCCCCACTCCTCCACTCCTCCATCCGCGACCTCCCCGGCCTCATCCACTGGCTCGCCTCCCGCCCCTTCGTCTACCTCGAACCACCTCCCCCCTCCTCGGAGCAGGACCCAGACACCTACATCTACCAAGAAGACGACCTCGACGACCCCAACTTTTTGTTGCCTCCAACTCCCTCCGACCTCCTCTGCCTTCTGTCCCAAACCGCCGAAAAGAAAGGCCACGACAAAATTCACGTAGCCTTCAACGGCCGCACAAACAAAGTAGCAGACACATGCTACTTCTGGTGGGTGGGCGGCGCACTCGCCAACCTGGGTCAGTTAGATTCCCTGGTAGACCGCGAAGCTGCCAGACGGTTTCTGCTGGAGAAGATGCAGCACCGGATCGGCGGGTTCGGAAAGTCCCCGGGGAGTCCGCCGGATTTGTATCATAGCTTTTTTGGGCTGGCGGTTTTGGGGCTGTTGGGGGATAAGGGGGAGAGGGGGAAGGTGAGGGCGTTTGATGCGGGGTTGGCGGTGCCGAGGGAGACGGTGGGGGTTATTGAGCGGGCGAGGAGGAAGTTGTTGGAGGGTGAGAGTGAAAAGGAGGGTGAGAAGCAAATTGTGAGGGGGAAGGAGTTGGATGCAGTTGAGATGGGGTTGGAGTTGAGGGGGGGTGGGGAGAGACCGAAGTGGCTTGGGAGGTGTGGGTATTGAGGTTGGCAGATGGTGATGACGGTTGAAGTTTGAACTTCTCGTGGAGGTAGAAAACGTACCACTAGCGAATATCTGGTAACTTCAAAAGCGTTGGCTGGCGGAATGGGCTTTTGCTTGTAAAACACATATACTACATACCCCTGAGCGACTGGCGTGCCATCATCAATCAAAAGTCAATAACCAAGACAACATGGTAATTCATTCGCTTGCATGCTCTCCTATCAAAAGTTCTACATAACCCATATCTCATCAAAATCATAAACCCACAACTTACTCAAGCAGCAAGCGCATGCTTGATAAGCGTCTTATACCCCTCCACCGCAATCTCCAAATCACCAACCTTCAACCCCTCATCATCACCATGCGCCACAAGAATGCTTCCAGGCCCATACAAATAACTAACATGATCGCCCTCAAAGTTAGGCACATCCGTTCCATAACTCGCCACCATGGTCTCAAACCCGTCGACATCGCAATTGCACTCCACGGGACCATACCCGCCCGCCCACTCCATCGTGAACGCCTCCGCATCCGTCTCCTTCAAGATCTTATCCACCGCGCTTCTCACAATATCCGCGCCCGTCGTTTGGTTACCCGCCGCGACACGAATGGCCAGCTTCGCCTGCGCCTCCTTGGGAATCACATTCGACGCCACGCCGCCTGCGATGGTGCCGATGTTCACCGTCGTGTTGCCGTAGCGCTCGCTGCTGCCTAGGTCCGCGGAAATGATTTTCGCGAGAGCCTTCACCAGTATTTCAGTGGCGCTCTTGAACAGCCAGGGGTAGCCGGAGTGGCCTGCGATGCCTTGCGCCTTGAGCAAACCGCCCGCGTGGCCCTTGTGCCCGCAGCTGAGCTTGTTCTCTGTCGGCTCGCCGTAGATGGCCGCCTTGAAATGCAAGCGGGGCAATTGTTCCTCCTTCTTGCTCTTGCTCTTGTCGGCGTCGTTGTCATTGTACGCGGCCGAAAACGTCTTCATCCCATCGCCGTTAATCTCCTCGCCCACGACGAAGAGGAGCATCAGATCGGCTGGATCGACCTGCTTTGCGCGGATGAGCTCCTCGACCGCGACAATCTGCGCGGCCACGCTGGCTTTGGCGTCGACGGAGCCGCGCCCGCTGATGAAGGTGTCGGATGTGACTTCGTCGGACCCCTCAGGGGTGCTGATGTGGTAGGGGATGAAGGGCGGGACGACGTCGATGTGCGAGGTGACTAGCACGCGCGGACTGGAGAGGTTGTGCGAGCTGGGCCAGGCGAGCACGTTGAAGCGTCCTTGGGAGTGGTCATCGTCGTCGAAACCGTGGGAGGCCTTGTCGCTTTCGAGGAATTGGGCTTTGGCTACGTAGCCCAGGTTGTTACGGAGGTAGTCGAGGAGGAACTTGCCGACTTCTTGCTCGGTGCGGGAGATGGAGGGGATTTCGATTAGGGATTTGTGCAGGGAGAGAAGGTTCTTGCGGTAGGATGGCGCATCATTGGCGCCAGATGAGGTAGAGATCTGGAGGGGAGAGATGGAAGAGTCATCGACGATGAGTGCGTGTTGGTAGTTGTTGTTGATGACGAAGGCAGAGGTGTGGGAGAGAAGGGAGGTTCCCCAAAGGAGGAGAAGGTTTGATGTTGCTTTCATTTTTGCGGATTTCCCTTGTGGTAGTCGAAGGGAAGAAAGAGAAAGGGTATGGGAATGGAAGTTGGAATTATACCTACGATCCAATATTTCCATCTTGAGTCGCGAGCTGTGACGTGACTGCCGCAATTGCGAATGTCGAACCCCACACCGGCCGGGTCCGCATGCGGCAGGCGGGAGAGGTCCACTTTGGAGAAGAGTGAAGTCTGCGTTGGGGATTCCCCAATCGCTGACCCCTGCGTGGCCCTGCCAAGACATGACAAGTGGGGACAGTATGTAAACAAGCATCTCCAGGTAGACCAGGTGACGACGATGTTTCACTTCCAGAGCACAAGTCTTGCTTGAACCTACAAGTAGATCATACTCGAGTCTTACAACTCAAGTGTTGAATGCCATTCGTTCCCTTTCCCAGTAAAACATCGAAACCATGAATTTTCTAGTACCTATGCCCTACGCCTGCCACCCAACGCCGGAACCATATCGCCAAGTCTAACCACCAGGTCTATATCTACTGGAATCTCTCAGGCATCAAGTCCTCAAAGTGGAACTTGCCATCCTCTCCCTTCACTACGGTTCCCTTCTCAGTGACAATGGCATCGATATACTCATGGGGAGTGACATCGAAACCAGGGTTCCAGACACCGATCCTCTGGTCAGCAATCGCCACTCTGACAGACTTGCTGGTGTCGATGGAGCCATCCGCGTTAACAACAGCACCGCTAATCTGAGTCAGCTCCTCACGCTTGCGCTGCTCGATCTCGATCTCGTCACCAGTGTCGGTGTCAACGTCAATGCTAGTGGTGGGGGCAGCAACCATGAACTTGACGCCGTGGTGCTTGGCGAGAACGGCAAGCTGGTACGTTCCGATCTTGTTGGCAGTGTCACCGTTGCGAACAACACGGTCGGCACCAACGATAACCGCGGCAATGTTCTCCTCGGCCTTGCGCAGACGGAACAGAGCGGCGGCCATGCTGTCGGTGATTAGGGTGGCCGGGATGCCCTCGTGGACAAGCTCGAAAGCAGTCAGACGGCTGCCCTGGTTGTAAGGGCGGGTCTCGGTGCAGTAGGCGTGCCTGAGGAGGCTCTCGTCACGGAGGGTACGGATGATACCGAGGGCGGTGCCGTGGCCGGAGGTGGCGAGAGAGCCGGTGTTGCAGTGAGTGATGAGAGTAATCTTGCTATCGTCGGTGATCTTGTATTGCTCCTGAAGCCACTTGGCACCAAAAGCACCAATCGACTTGTTGGTCTTGAGATCCTTGGCGAGAATCTCCTCAGATGCCTCGATGAAAGCCTTGATGATGGCCTCCTTGGCTTCGGCGTCCGTCAGACCCTCAGTCTTGACACCGCGAACGGTCTTCTTGAGCAATCTGACGGCGTTGCCAAGATCAACGGCAGTTGGCCTGGACTCATAGAGGTAGTCCAGACGGGAGTCGATGTACTTGATGACCTCCTCAGGGCTGGTCGCAGTGCAGCTGCCGTTATGAAGTTCAACGGAAGCGGCCAAAGCAGCTACGATGGCAATAGCGGGAGCACCTGCGGTCTTTTGTTCAGTACAGGTGTCACTCGATTCCACTGTGTAGAGGTAATGTTTTCATGAACTCACCTCTGACTCTCATGGCCTTGATGCAGTCAAAGGCCTCCTCGCTGGTGGAGACCTCATCGTAGTGGTGCTCATGAGGGAGTCTCAGCTGGTCCAGGACCTCCAACTTGCCCCGGGAATACTTGATGGCTTCAAGAGCAGACATGGTGTTGATATTGAAGTGGGAGAGGCCTGGGGCTTAGAAGGAACCAAAAACAAACAAATGTCTTGGTCTATGAGACACCAAAAACTGTATAGGCTGGAAAGATATTCAGAGGAAAAGAAGGACTTCAGACAGGCCCTCGGAAATGTCACTGTAGTCTTGTTATTCCTCAGGGTCCTCACTCAAGAAACTGATGACAAAAAAGACGCCCCACAAGCCGCCACCCAAAACTCCTTGCACAATCGCATTTTCTGATTGGTCAAAGTGCTCCATTAGTGTACATAGTATAAGTGCGCTAAGAAAAGCAGCGTAAGGCGTAACTTGGGACTAAACCGCATGTTGAGTTAAGATCAAACAGTGGGGCATGCTCGGGTAGGTCTGGCCGACAAGGTACCTTGAGCTTAACTCGTTACCCGCTGCCGTCACACCGATACGGGGACAGCTTTACATGCTTGTATGGTAACTTCAACAAAACAAGTGAACGAACTGCTTGCCTCCAAGACGCCTTTGCGACCACCCAACAAGCGCAACGTTTGATACCCCTCTAGAGATAACACCCGAGTGTCATGCCATAGATCTCGCCCCACGACGGAGCTGTCCAGTATGGAACAGCCGTTCTCTTCCTCCAAGGTCACAGGTTCGAAGCTCCCTGATACCATCTCTTCTTGTCCTCCTGTCATGTCATGACCAATGCTTCTCGGCGCATTCCATATACACTAAAGAGAAGCACTGCTAACTTGCATGCCGAACGTCCACAGTCGAGTATTTCGATCCCCACGATGTCTACAAGCTCCTTTCGCCGGGCCTAATTCCCCGACTGCCCCTCCGCGACCTCCACTGGCAGTCTCACGCAGGCCCCGTGCGCTCCATCAACACCCTCCACGTCGAACTCGTTCCCGCCGACCAAGCTGGCACCGTCGATCGGTCTTCTGTTCTCTCGCCCACCCCCGATAGCAAAGCCCCAGGCCGTGGCCGTGGAGAAAGCACCGCTAGCCGCGACGATGGCTTCTCTACAGCACCCATTGGCGGTGGTCGTGGTAGCTCTGCTGACAACGCCGGGCCGCTAGGCGCGATTCGTCACTCTGGGCCCGGAATCACCAAAGAACGACGACATCAGATCCCCGGTCTACGACGCACTCCCTACCTCAAGGTTCTGTTCGTCAGGTGCGACGATAACGATGCATACAAGTCGACTACAAGAGCCGAGATCCGCGAATGGATCAAGGCAAACACTCCCTCGTCGACTCCGGGAAAAGCGGCGAGCAATGCTGAAAACCACGACGCTTTTGAATGGTTGATCGTTCATGTTGTTATACCCAACACTGTCGCCGCCACTCAGCCGCGGTCAAGCGGGAGCAAAGCGGCCGACTCGAGTTCCGAAAAGACTTCGGCTCTCAAGTGGCGGACTGGGTCCAGCACTCTGTTGGAGAAGCTACGCAATGACTTCAACGGTACAGGCAAGGGTGCCGTTGACCGCGTGAGGCAGATCCGCATTGGCATCAATGACGTTCCATACGATCTCCTTCCTCGCGTCGTTCCCGCCGTGCCAACTGGCTACCAGGAGACAGAGCAGGATAGCGAAAATGCCTGGCAGGACTTGATTGGAAAGATCAAGGAGCTCATCCTATCGAGTTTCGACATCCGTGTTACCCAATATGAGGAGGACATAAAGGACAAGGATGCCCAAAGGGGCTTGCCTGGCTGGAACTTCTGCACTTTCTTCATATTGAAGGAAGGATTGGCTCGAGGCTTTGAAAGCGTCGGCCTTGTAGAGGATGCCCTGGTTGGCTACGACGAGCTTAGCATTGGCCTAGATGCTATCATTAAGGAGCAAGCCATTTCTGGCTCGGCTGAAGCTCACGGTGGAGCTCTTCTCGACTATACTGAAGAACTGAAGATTCTTGCCGAACAAGCCGCGAGCCAGATCTTTTCAGGAAGTATGGAGTTCGAAGACGAGGAGACTGTTGATCTTCAGACTAGCAAGCGGGTGAAAGATACGGATCCCTTCGGCGCCATTCCCATCAGCTCTACCAAGAAACCATATCGCGAACTGATTCTTGCCAATAACATTTCGCTCTTCGACTTCCGATGCTACATCTTCTCCCGTCAGGTTGCCCTCCTTCTGCGGCTTGGCAACGCCTGGTCAACTAGAGAGGAGCTCCTTGCTAAACTCAAGGAACAACAAGACTTGGCTCCCCGCGGCGTTGCACCCAGGGCACCACCGCCAAAACAGGCATCTGATGAATCTGAGAACCTCTCACAGCTTGCCGAGATCTGCAGGAGGACATTGGAGTTTGTTCCTGCAGTCTCCATGCTCATCCGCAAGGACATCCTAGCCGCCTTGGGACTGGGGAAGGGAGGTGTCGGGGCTGGTGATGATTTTGAGAAGATTGACCCAGTACTGGCCGAGGTCATTGACAATATTGTTGCCTCGTTCGCCTTTTCCGTTGCTCAGCAAATCCTTGCCCAGACTTCCACCAAGTCTTTGCAAATTCCTGCCCCCATGCTGGCTACCTCTGGTGACAGCGAGCAGAAGTCCGCGATTCCGGAGCCGAAAACCATGATGCATCCCGCTCGGACTTCGTCCATCCCCTTGCGCCAGTCTATACAACGTCCTCCGCTCAGCCCGGTTGGTTTCCCAGGGCCTGGTCGTAAAGACAGCGTAAATGATGGCGAGTATGGCATGGCCCAGTTCCTTAAGACGGGACTCGAAGAGTTGGCTGCGAGAAGAGCTGAGTTGTATACGCTGTCTCGAAACGTTCTCGAAGAATGTGGTAAAAGACGAGGCTGGACTAATGGTTGGGCCGCGGTACCCATTGTAGGAGAGAGCGCCGACTTGCAAGAGATCAGCCTCGACGACGAGCCATCGTCAGAAGCGAAACCCTCCGCTGAAGTCAGCTTTGACCTTCAGGCCTCGGTAGCTGGTGTAGGCAATGAGTTGCTACGCACAGCACTGGACAACAAGGATGACTTCTATCGACTGTACGAGACGTTAACCGATAAGGCGATGCGCCACTACTCTGTCGCCAAGTATGACCACTCGGTCCAGGCGACCAAGGCTGACCTTGCGGTCCTCAAATTCCACCTATCTGAGTACAAGGAAGCCGAGTATTACTTCTACCATACAATCCCGTTCTTTGGGGGGTGTTCGTGGAGTCTGCTCGAGCTTTCCATGCTCGTCATGTATGCCAGGTGTTTGAAGGAGCTAGGCAGACAAGAAGACTATGTCACGAAGGCCCTTCGTCAGCTCTTGACAAAGGCAGCAGCAGCTGAGCGAGATAGGTTACAGCAAAAGTCTATGATCCGGATTGGCAACGGGTCAGCAGCACAATACCCAGAAAGTTCGGCGATATCTGGCTTCCTCGCCGATATGCTGACCGTTTCGGCAACACTAGAGAAAGAGGTCAAGATACCATTGACCAACTTCTTTGGTGAAGTTGAGCTTGACGGGCCGCCGACCTATGACGATGATCAAGATAGTTTCTCGCTCTCGCTGAAGCTTAGGAGTCTTCTCGTTGACGAGTTCGACGCAGAGTCTGTCAGCCTTCGTATATCCAGCCCCGGGTTTGGCGGCAACAAGGAGATTTGGGTGCAGGCCAAAGGCCCCATGACAATCAAGCCAGGGCGAAACAAGGTTCAACTACAAAGCAACATGTTGATGCCAGGGAACTATGAAGTTGACCAGGTCCGCATCAAGAGCAGCAATGTCCTGCTGCACTTTGAGCGTGAGCTTGGACAAGTGGTGGAGAAACCATTCCCTGTCCTGCAGAACCCTGTTGTAACGCTTTACCAACGCACGAGCTCGCTTGATGTCCGCCTCTCCAGCAGCAAGGATATCCGTCTAGACTCAAACAACATGTTGGAGGTCGAGGTCATGACTGGCTGGAACGACATTACGAGTGCTGAGGTGAAGATCAAGTCGGCAACGGGAGGCTTGCGGCTCCTAATGGGGGATGCTGTAATCCTGGACGAATCGGCAGGGAAGTCAAAGAAAGCCGAAGGTGGAACATTCACGTTTGGCTCTATCACAAGAGACAGCTCCGTCAAGATCAGATTCCCCTTCAAGATGGAGCAGGACGTACTCCACGTTGCTGTCAAGGTTGAAGTGACATACTCAACCGATAAGGGAACCTTCACATTCTTCAAGACCTCTTCGGTCTCTATTGCTCTTGCCCTAGGTGTCAACGTCCAAGACGTGTTCAAGCACAAGGCGCTTTTCTCCCGGTTCACCGTCTCCACTGCTAGTCCCAGTCCCTTGAGGCTGTACAAGAGCGAGCTTATCCCCTCAGACCTTTTTGAGTCACATTACGGGATACCACCAAGCGACCCAGTCGCGATCTTCCCCAAGCAGCCAGCCAGCCTGCTGTACAAGATTACCAAGAAACCCGGGGTAGCTGTTGGTCCAAACACGAAGAAGACTCTCTACTTGAAGCTCTGGTACAGCGTCTTACAAGACGAGATCGAGGATCTACTCGACAAGACCCTCACCAAAGACCTCGCAGACACTCCCCTGCGGCAGTACTCAAAGCTGCTCGTCTACAAAGTCCTCGCCTGGAGCCAAAAGCGGCTAACGGCGTACGAACTCGAGAAGTGCACTCTGCTCGGCGAGCTCTCCACCTCTTTTCTGTCTGACATCAACTGGGCAACCCAATTCCCCGGCATCGGGCCTACCTCGAGTTCTTCCCTCAAAGGCGAAGACAGCCACCAAATCGCTGCCCAACTAGCCGCCTTCCTCCGGTCCTGGCTCCTCGCCAATCCCGTCCTCCCCTTATCCGTTCCCAATCACGGCAACTCCCTGATCAGCACCATCCTAATTCCCGTCGACATCCCTCCCATCACCATCGTCCACACCACCGACATCCTCTTCCAACAACCTCCCTTCCCCATCAACTCCAACTCCAACTCCAACTCCACCTCCCCAGAAGGAGGCCAAGGGCACGAAGGCCACCCAACATTCATAATCAACCAACAACTCCCCGCCACCCTGCGGCTCAAATGGACTCGCATCTGGGACACCGCCTTCCCTGCTTCCCCTCAACGCTCAGAAGACCTGGAATTCAGCTACGAGATTAACGCTCCGGCTGATACCTGGTTGGTGGGCGGTAGGAGGAAGGGGCATTTTGTTATTCCCGCTGCTGCCCCTCCCTCTACAGATGGGGAAGGGAAAGAAGAAGGGCAAGAGGAGAGTAAAGAAAGTTCAACCCCCCAAACAGAAGCCGACATCCCCCTCCTTCTCATCCCCTTGCGAGAAGGATACCTCTCCTACCCAAGCGTGGACATAAAACAAGTCAAATCTACATCCTCATCCTCTTCTTCTACCTCCCCCACCAGAACCACCGACAATCAACAGCAACCACAGGGGAGTGCGCCAGTACAAGGACACTGCGAAACAGACAATAGGAACCTCGGGGAGGTGGTGCAAGTCATCAGCGACCGGGCGAGGGTGACGCTGAGCTTGGACGCGAGCGGACCGGCGGGGGGACCATTGGTGTTGGAGTGTGAGAGGGTTGGGTTGGAGGGGGAGGGGGGTAGGGTTGTTGCTTAGTTTGAACTATGGACGTGTTGAGATGATTTGGGTGATGTGGGTGGTTTGGGTGACGGGTGAGTTATAAGTGACTTGGGTGGTTTTGGGTGTTGGTGGAGGTGTGTGTGTAGTTGTTTAGGGTAGCCAGTTTTTTTTTTTTTTCTCGCTTTAAAATTATTCATTATGGTATGATAGGGTATGACGGCAGCAACGTAGACTTTAGTCCAAACAGGTTAAACCATGTTGTTTCACCTGTACGAGAAAAAAGAGTCATGCATAAAATGTTGATGGTTGGTTGTGCCCGGTACACATTGTATGCACGCGCAGGTCTCACGGATATAGGGGGCACGGGTGGTGTTGTATTACATTGTTTTCTATAGCTCTCAAAGTGATTGACACCTTACTTACCCCTTACTTCGAATACGGAAGTCGCTTTGCGTCGTACAACACACACAGGCATTTTTAAAGATCTAGGGCTCTCTAGAGATTCAAACCTCTCTTGTTTCCGGTCTCATACCATACCATCCATAGCACATCCCAAACAACGACCGTAACGAGACGTCAAAAGAGCAAGCGAGGAAATATTGTACGTTGTAGCGCATTTTCTCTAGCGTAAGGCTCATCTCTTCTCTCTTCTTCTCTTATTTCTTAGTCTGTCGGTAGCAGCATGATCCCATAACAATTACCACAACACACGAGGACGATTCTCAGTCCCGACAAGCCAGGTAAGGTAAGCTCTAGTACCTAGCCTATTACCTAGCCTAGACTGGTCTGGTCGGTTTAAACCTTCCCTTTAAATGCCCTCAAAGTCACCACCGAGATCATCCTCATCCAGATCTCCCTCCTGTATCTCCTTGGCCAGATCACGCTCGCGCTCTCTTGCTTCCTGGGCATTCTTAAGTTCGAGTCGGTGCTGGTTCATAGGGAAACGCATGGCCTGGGAAAAAGAGTTGTTAGTGAACCGTTTCCATCTTCATTGAAGGATAAATAAGGAAGAAAAAAAAAACATACCTTGACACTCTCATCGTGCAAAGCCAAGCAGGCGCGGATACGATCGTGGAACGCTTCCGCCGGTTCGCTGGTGGCATACACATCGCCGACCTCCTTGCTCTTCATGAAGCCGCGCTCCCGGTCGAGCGTGGCCTCGATGACGCCGTCCCTGATCGCCTTGGCCACAATGTACTCGGCGCTCTCCTCGCTGCCGAGGTGCAGGCGGATGCAAATGTCGCGGAGCGAGATGCGGCTGTAGCTCAGACTCATCATGCGGATGCCCGTCTTGATGACGTTTTGGCGCAGGCGCAGGATCAGGCTGTAGGTGCCGTCGCGGCGGAAGGTGTCGGCGTGCTTGGCGATGGTGGTCTCGAAGTCCTCGAGGTTGCCGACGCGCACGGCGCGGACGAGCAGGAAGTACGGGTGGAGAGTGGCTTCCATGGTCAGTTGACGGAAGATGGCGCGGTCGGGGATGTCGCCCATCAGGAGCTCTACGACGAGCAAGAGCTTGGTCGCCATCTGGCTGAAGCCAAGCGCGCAGGCGCTCGAGGGAGCCTTCCGTGTCGCCGCAGTGAGATGCTCATGGGCCTCGGTGTACCGTAGCTGAATAGCCCGGACACGGCCGAGGTAGTACAGGAAACGCGCGACCTGGTTGTTCGCAGCGTTCTCGGGGAACTGCGTATGCTGCACCAGCAGGTCGGCCTGGGAGATATGCGACGTGAGGAGGTAGTTCCGGAGCAGGAGGACGATGACGGAAGCCTGGGTGTCGATATCCTTTCGTAGCACGGCGGTTCGGAGAGCGGCGAGGAGGATCGGGCGGATCGACACAATCGGCGATTGGGGGGAAGGCGGGAGGGGAGCGAGCTGCTCGGCGAAGAGCGAGAAGTAGAAGTACACCTTGGCCGAGAGGCTATCTAATGTGCGGCGGTTGAGGGACTGGATACGCTCGGATAGGAAACGCGACAGGGCGAATCCGCGCTGGAACTGTTTGGTGTCGTAGAGGTGGACCTGCGCCAGAATGCCTAGGAAGATGTCGATCTCAGGAATAACCTCCTTGGTGTCCTTCTTGCCACCGTTCTTGGCTGGCGACTTGGATCCCGAGTCGATCTCCATCTCTGAGCTGGACTGACCGCCGAGAGTAACATCTGGCCGGTCGACAGCGAGCAGCAGGTGCTCGGCAATCTGAGTGTTGGGTGACGACGCGGAGAAGGTTTCTGAAACGACTTGTGCGAGGATGTCGGGTGTCAGGCGTTTCCGGATAGACGAGATGGATCGCAGTGCCCGTAGAGAGAATCTGGGATCGAACAGAGCAACAGCACGGTCTAGCAGCGCAAAGTTGCTCTTGATATCTGCGCAAGCGAGTAATGGTTAGTTTAGCTCAAAAGATAGAAAGAACGGCTTCATGTAGAAGCTGGGGACTGGGAAGGTATCGTACCGCTGATGGTTTGGGCGACGGGGTCGACCTGGGCCTCAGCCTCGCCGGCCTTGGTGTCGTCTCCCATGGCAATGTCGCCATCGGCGTCGTTGGGGGGTTGCGCAGAGCTCTGCTTGTTCTTGGGAGGGGGGACTACGACGGTCATTTCGTCCTCGCCTTGCTTTCCCGACTTCTTGGTATCCTTGTCCGTCATCTCGAGATCCTTTCCACCCCAATAGCTTCCGTGCTCAAGTGGTTCCTTATCTGGAGCGGTTCCGGGTATAAGCTGGCTGGGCTAGAGGTCGTGGTTGCTGCGTTGGTGACGGCCCGATGGTCGATGGGAAACGGAGTGATGATGGTGGGGGTTGACGGTTGCGTTGGCGTGGGTGATGTTGTAGTGCTGTGGTGCTGTGGTGCGGTGATGATGACGCCGTTTGGTGGGCGACCTAATAGCAGACTATGTAGAGGTATGAGTTCGAGTTGCTTGGGGCGATCTCGCGAAGCGCGCCCTCCTTGCAAGCCTGGAGCAAGCAGCTTTAGCAGCAGCAGCTGGCAGAGTCGCAGTGGATCTAGCTTTAGGCGGGGGATGGGACACTAGGGGGTGACCTCGTCGTGGGCGTTTCTGGGTCGGGAGGGTACTGAGCGAGGGCCAAAGGCAAACTGGTCCGTCGTCGTTGTCGATAACTATTTGATCCAAGCTGTGTACTTCCAGGTTGGAGTTCGGTGCAGGAAAGTTCGAGCTTCACAGACCCGGTTTGCTTGATGGGAGTTGTTGAACTGATGAAAGTGCCGGTCACGGTTGGTCGCCAAACGGACACGGGCCATACAAGAGCGGACGACCAACTGAAGGACCGCCCTGTGCAGTGCTATGGTGGGCATTCCTTGGCTGCCCGGAAGGCAGCCGGCCACCTACGTACAATGCCAGGTACCTTGTACCTCCGGACAAGCTCCAGAAGAGCTTCATATAAGCATTGTGATTGGCCAGATTCCTCAGCTTGGGGTCCACTGCGGCTCGTCACTGACGTTGTTTGATGTGTTGCCTGTCGACGACGTCGAGGGTACTTAGGTATGTACACCTCAAATAACGAGAGGGTAGACAACATCTCAACCTTTTCCAACCATCAACGTGAGCTTTCACAACTCAGTTGAACTTGGTGGACATCGTATTCTATCCCACACACAATGTTCATAAATGTTGGCCACATTATTGTTTTCGGTTGCCGTGCTTATTCCCAGATGGCATTCTCACGAGTTTAAGATGTACAATATGTCTCCTGAACCTCTGCATGATCTAGAGTATCCCGTCAAATCTTCACTTACTAGCAATCCATTGTATTTCGAGCTTGTTCTAGAACTCGTAAAGGATTGATGCTTCTACCTAAGCCATGTTATTAGGCGGTTAATGCCAGTGATAAGCATACAAGTACCCCGAGATGAATGTAAAATTCCTCCATCTCATCCAGTACGCCACCATTTTCCATTTCCCACCTCCAAAGATTACCATACCCATGCACACAACCAATAGTCCGAAACCTCTGATCCTTCTGATCCGAATACCTCCCACTAGAGATCTCCCTTGCCAGGCATGACCTTGGCGGCCTGAACCGCGCTCATCTTGGTGATCCACTGAGCATTGGGCTGCACCTTGCGAACCGTCCTGAGCTCGTCACTAGAGTAGCCAGGGATACGGATGTTGTAGGTACGCTCCAAAACGAGCTGGATGTCGCGGATCTCAAGAACCTTGGATCCTCTCTCCTTGGCATTGCGGGACGCCGCGTGGAGGACACTCTCCGTAAAGCTATCGGCGAGACCAAGGACGGACTATGAAGGAATGCCATGTTAGCTGATTGTGAGGTGACAAATCTGTGAGTCTGCTAGGGGGAGCAAGATCAACCGCGGACTTCCGCAGATAGAAGGAGCGAAAACAGAGAATCATTCAAGTTTCCAGACAACGTACCTCCTCAACCTCAGGTGTCAAAAGGTTTCCATCCTGGCCCTCAGCCGTACCACCGCACACCTGCCGAACCAGTTCGTCCAGCTTCTTCTTGTTCAGAACCCTCTCACCCTCGCCCTCAAGCTGATAGGCCGGGGTCTTCTGCAACACGGGCTGATTCATGACGCCGACGCCGGCTGTGCCACCGGTTAGGGTCGGGCGGCCAGGCGGGCCTGCGACGGGCGTGGGAATCTGCGTCGCCTTTTCGGGAAGGGTCTTGGCGATGGGAAACTTGGATGCCTGCATGGTCTGGGGCATAGCGTTGGGGTGAGCGTGGGGATGTCCTTGAGTTGAGCCCGCCACGCTGCCTGGAACAGTGGCAGGCGTGCCGCCCGGCGCGGGTACGTTGGTAGCGGGGATAGAACCGGCACGTTGCTGTCCAGCGAGGTTCATAGCCGCCGCGTGCGAGAGCGGCTGGTTGGGCGTCCGCTGCGGAGTCTGATGTCGTTGTGAGATTTGGGTGGGCGTTCCAGTTGCTTGTACACCAACCATGCCAGAAGGAATTGCCGTGTTGATAGGTGCAGGTATAGGAGTGGGCTGTGAGCCAGGCTCGGTTTTAATATGGTTCTGGGTTGCCTGCTGCTGTTGCTGCTGTTGCGGGATAGCAGCCTGGGTGGTCGGAGTTTGGGTGGCGGGTGCCAGATGTGGCTGCGCTTGTGGCTGCCCTTGAGGTTGTCCCTGTGGTTGAATGGGAGTTTGCGATTGTTGGTGTTGTTGTTGCTGCGGCTGTTGCTGTTGCTGCGGCTGTGGTGGTTGCTGTTGTTGGTGTTGCAAATGTTGATGCTGTTGCAACTGATTGGCGGCGATTTGAGGTGAGTGAGAGGGCGCAGGGGATTGTTGCGCTCCTTGTTGTGAGGGCATTCCGCCCACCCCCGCCATCTGTCCAGCGTTTTTGGCCGCTTGGATGGCGGCGTTCATGGCGGCTGTGGATGGTGCCATTCCAGCACCCAAGGCTTGCCCTTGACCTTGAACCTGTGTTTGTCCTTGCTGAGGGACCGCTTGAGGTTGTTGGCCTTGTTGTTGCGGCCGTACTTGGTTCTGCATCGGGGTGGTGTTCGCCGCAATCGGGACGGCCTTGTTCCCGGACCCCGGCATTGAAATCGTCAGCGGGGTGTTATGAGGAGGCTTCACTATTGTCTGACGAAGTTGGTTGCAATAGTTCTTGGCGTCATTGAACGACTTCTCCGCTATCGCTTTGCGGTTCATCAAATTCTGTTGCTCCTCAGGAGTAAAAGGCTTCTGGTTGTTCCTCCGTTCCTCCATAAGGCTCAGAAGATTTACCAGCGTCGTGTTGCTGCTGTTGAGGGTCAGGAACGCCCTCATGTACTTGTTCCTGGTCTCAGATTCCCATTTCTTGTGTTCCTGGGCGGGTATGTTTGGAGGTATATTGAATTGCAGTGCGGTGACGTGTTGGAGGACAACCTGTGGAATGGCAGGCTTGTTTGGCTGTCCCGCTGCTGTAGCAGGCTGTCCTGGACGGACAACACCTGCGGTGTTCTGGGGAGTGCCAGGGGCGATCTGCGACGGTGTCGGCGATTGCTGAACATTGCCGAGCTGGGGAGTTTGTCCACCTTGTTGTGGCAGTTGCTGCTGGCCCTGTTGCTGCTGCATTTGTGGCGGTTGTTGCGGTTGTTGCTGCTGAAGTGGTTGTTTGGCCTGGATTTGGTGATGGAGTGGTTGTTGCTGTTGCTGGTGCTGCTGTACTTGGCCGGGCTGTTGTTGGCCAGGCTGTTGTTGCTGTTGTTGTGGTGGTTGCGGTTGCGTCTGTCCTTGAGGTTGTCCTTGAGGTTGTCCCTGAGGTTGTCCCTGAGGTTGTCCTTGGGGCTGTACCTGTTGATTCTGCTGCTGCTGTTGCTGGTGCTGCTGCTGCTGTTTCTGTCGCAACTGCTGCATTTGCTGCAGGTAGCGCTGCTGTTCCTGCTTCTTCTGATTCAACTTGTCGTGCAACATCTTGCTAAAGTGCTCGATGCTACGCCTAGCCCCGAGCTTCTCTGACGATCCTTCGGGTGATTCCTCGAAAGTCTTCCAGAATGTGGCCAATCCGGTTTCATAGCTAGCTTTTTCCTCAGCGGTTAAGAACGCTATATTTCGCATGTGCTCGGGCCGCAAGAGTTGCGGTTGTCTGGGAGCGACACCGGGAGGTTGAGTGCTTGGCTGTGCCGGCCCTTGGCCGGGCTGGCCTTGACCGGGCATTTGATTCATTGTGGTTGCTTTGTTCACCGAAGTCTGGTGTCCCAGATTCTTCTAGGCCGTGATCGCACAATCGAGAATGTTGGGCAGAGTATCGACGACAGGACCTCAATGTTGCTACGTGGGCGTGTGGTGTGAGGGAGAGAGTGGATGGCGAGACAGAAAGTTGCAAATATATAGGTACGTTTGCGCGGCTCCGTCGATGTAGTAGAAGGTACGGTATCTAACAGTCCTGCGCAGCTCAGGAATCAGCAGGCGTTCGCAATTGTAAACGTGCCCGGGGCTTTGGTACCTTCACAAGAGCTACTGGAGAATAGGACGCTATTATTGATTGCGGCTTTGGAGTTTCGATGGAAGATCACGGGAAGATGTTGTTGGCGGTTGGACTTCGATCCGAACTGAAGTTGTTCTTTGATGAATAGCATCCTCAATCGGCTTCGCCATCCACTGACCTGCCCTCTGGGCATGTGGCTGGAACGCAGGCATTCATGCTCTACATTGAACGCGCAGCGCGACGTGTTCATTGGCTAAGCCACAATTTCTACGGCACCATCCCTGCAGTAACAAGGGTGTGGCGCTCCTAACATTGATCCCAAATGGCATCAAAGAGCAGTAGCTCAGTTACAACGTCAAGTCGGACATAATTGCCAGTTATTTATTTTGAAGAGATGATCAAGCTGTTAAATATGGTACCTCTTATTGCAAGGCGCTCATGTTGTGTTGTTGTATCCTCCAAGCGATAAGTGACCGCTCCATCCCACTCTGTCTTACAACTTCACCTTCTTGGTCAATCAGTCTTCTCAATCACGTCGCCTGACCACTCTGTGAGATTCGTTCGCGATATTCTCTGGAAGGTTTGTTTGCTGGCATGTCTCTTGGCTTCATACTCCTTTAACCCAGATGAAATGACATCAGCTCGCTAGATAACATCGTGGGCTGTTGATGCTGTTAAGGGGATCTTGTAGAGATGGTAAGAGGTAGTTGATTGAAAGTTCAACCATGCAAGAACAGAGAGCCATAACATATGCCTCTTTGCTTTGACTATGTTGTATATGAACCAGAGTTCATATCCTTGATACCCCGCCTGCCAAGCGAGTCCGTAATGGGAGAAAAAAAAAACACTTAGATGTCCCAAGTACAATACCAGTCCCTTCATAGCCGCTCAGATCTCTAGCTTATAATACTTGGTTGCCAAACATGCCATCATACCTAACAAATACTGATTCATTCCCTCTATGCAATCCCAGTATGCAGTCATAAGCTCCTTTGGACGCCATATGAAATAACTCCTTAATTGTGGAAGTCTCCGTACTCCGAAGCAAATCACCATCTTCGAAACCACGCCAAGTTGTGAAATGCAAAGCCGTTGTGCTGTATGAAGTTGATCATTTGTCCTTGTCCGTTTTGTACTGCTCATGGGAAAGTGAAGAGCCCAAAATTTCCCTCCTATTCTGTTTTGTTTTGGTGTATCATCATCATCATCACTCGTGTCTATCCTGGTATCCATAACTGCTTGATGCTTCTCTCTATATCATGTTCATTAGTTCGTCGTTCTCATCTAGTCGTCAAGCCGGTCTTCTGTTGACGCATGTCGTGTGGTGTTTTAACTGAGAGCCGCTGTCTGTCCAAGCCCACAAATAAGGATTCTGTCGCTACCCCATCGATCATGGCGAATCGATCTCCATCACACATTCGTAGTAAGGCAGTTCCCTAGACAACATCGATTCATCAAAGAGAATCTCCTCGTTGCTCGAATCTGGCTCATCAATCTCGTCGATCCTCGGCGGCGGCAGCGGATCCGAGACTTGCACGCTGCGGCGGCGGTCACCGACTCTCCGGTAAATACGGCGTGCGCCGGAGGACCCAAGATCCTCTGCACTAAAGAAACGTTTGAAGTCTCTGGGGTCATCGCGGTCCGAGTCGCTCCCCATGCTCTCGCTGAATGTCCTCTTGCCGATGCTGCCAGAGGTCATCCGCTTGCGTCTCCGCTCCTCTCGCTGCCGCCTCAGGATCTCGCGGTGCTCGGCCTCTTCGATGTCGGTTGAGTCGGAATCGTCACTGCAGTTCAGTTGTCCGAGATTATACATGACGCTTTCATCGACCTCTCGACGTCGGGACCTCGATTGACTTCGTTCCGATTCGGCGTACTCAATGGTATCCGGATAGATTACAGGAACACCGGCGTTGTCATCATCATGATCGCTGCCGTCGCTCATCTCCTCAACAATGAGGTTGGAATTTGTCACAATGCGTCCCGGGCGAGCTGGTGGTGGGGACGGCGACCGTGACGGCTGCATGGATCGTGGAAGACTGTCTGGGCCCGGATCGTCGTCTGAATCGGAAGAAGTTGCCGAGGAGGTGCTGCGAGATTGTGGTGAAAACTGGTCCGGGTCTATTGCTCGGGTAAAACTGAAGCTGGGGCCGTGGAGGCCGTCTGGCCGGAGGACGGTGATCGACGGCATTGGTGGAGGGGAAAACTGTGGCGGCATTGGCCCGTGCCATGGACTCCCCTTCCGGCTCGAGCCCGGGGACAATGGTGGGGACGAGGGTGCCGCACCCTGAGGCATGACCTTGATATTCGAGTTGGGCGGCCACATGGTAGGCTCGGCAGGCTGACGTAGATGAAGTTGGTGAAGCGTTCAGATACTGCGTCCGGTTTGCTGTTGCTCTCCTTTTAAAACAAAGGTGAGGACGAGAGCCCGGACTTGATAAACTGACAAGTGGTTCGCCGCAGCAGTGGGGTACGGATGCCGCTATGATGATACCGGTGGGAAAAGATCTTGGTCCTCGGAGTGAACAAGTGGTACACAAGTAACAAGAGTATAAGTGAAAGTGAGTCAGGGCGTCAAGACCCAAAGAAGAAACCTCCGGCTAGGAGACTGAAATGGCCTTCGGTTGCTGGTCATGATAGTACCGTCTGATGTGAATTGAACCCAGGCTTCATTCAGCACAGGATTGGCGAGGACCCAAATTCCAATCGGGGCATGGACCAGTAGAGGACGGATGCTGTTTGGTGTGTGGGGGAGGACGATGGCGAGATATAATGTATCTGTCAATGGGAGATCTCGTTTTTGCCCGTTCCCAGAGCTGCGGGAGAGATGGCAAGGAAATGCCTGCGGTTGGACTGTTTCCAATGGGGGACGGGAGCCATAACCTATGGGAAGATGCCGACAAACTTTGCCCACTGTGTAAGCTGGGATCGGCTATATCGAAAGCTTATCCTGACAGGCGGGATACGATCCTTTTGTGCTCGGCGGTGCAAAGGCGCAGGAGAGCCGCAGGGTGAACGACGACAGCATTCCGAAAAGTGTTATCTCCTGAACGGCTTTTATGGTAGGAAGACAGAAAGAATGTCTGCCACTCTGGATATGTGTGGAATGCAACGCAACTTGGTCACAATTCGGTTACGGGCTCCATTTTTCAGGTACTACGCTTTTGATGAGCTCTTGAGAGTCAGCATACAACACCTAGGTATCGTGCTATGAGCGAGAAAACCCGCAACATGTGCTCGTCTGCCACCACTCGGCTCGGCGTCCCGATATAAAACAAGTGCTATCGGGGAGAATAGCGGCCACTTGGGCAGCAATGCTCCGGGTACCCCTGGCTCTTCACCGGATTCTGTACTGGATGAGTCCATGTCGGGATCGTGAAACAAACGCAGACTGGAAACATCAATGGCAGGTAGGGCCGACTCTCGGCGGAGAGAGGGAGTGTGATAGATAGACAAAGGAGAAAATCCCATTTTATCTCGTATCTAGCTAATGCCGTGCCATGCTGGTAGAGCAATCTCTCAACTTGGGTACTGCATCCACTTGTCAGTCGTGTCAAGCGTCTATACGCAAAGGCGCAAGAAACGCAAGTCAGGGACCAGGGCTTCATATGATAGATATCATGGCCAGCGCAGTTGCCTCCAGGGGTTCTCGGATGAGTGAGCGAGGTGAGCTGGTGAACAAGGGAGAATACGGACGAATCGTGGTGAGGAATGGTCGACACAAGATAGAAACTAGGGACCGGCAGCAAAGTACCTACAGCAGTAGGTTACATAGTCAGGCCCAATGAGGGCGACAAATTGGTGTAGCGGATGCATCACAACGCAGAGGCAGCACCGTACGCAACACATCCGATAGTGTGTGTAGGGATACAGACGACATGAAAGTCGCACGAAAGTGCAGCAGCAGGAGGGCGGGGAGAAAGATGCGGACAAGTGGAATGTGGGGTTGTGGGCTGTGGGAGTGGTGAACTTGTGCTTGAGGCTTGGAGGTTGCATCACAGATGATGATTCCGCAGATGCGTGCCCACGCCCGTTGAGCATTGAAAAGCACGCATTGGCGCAGACATTGGGGCGGACTGTGCCAATTCATACCTCTTGAGCAAAAGTTTGCGGTTGAATACATATACTGGGACAATACCGGGAGGTGTGATAATGACATGATAGAGAAAGGAACTGAAAGCGGTGATAGCCAAAGGAAACGGATGAGGTTTACCGTTCCCGCGCTCACCGGGGCGGAACACGTGGAAAGACTACGGCAGCTCGCACCTGGCAGCCGCTGCTGTACACCGCCGAATGCCATTGTCCACTTTGTATGTCAGCTGCGAGACTGTCAGAAGTCGGACACGGTCAAAGTAAAACAACGGAGGTCGGGGATGCCGTCCATTCGGAAATCGGAAGGCTGGCGGGTGCGGGTGGATGCTGTACCAGCACGGCGAGTGGGGTCTTTTGATGGGGTCTCCCGGTTTCGTTCCGGACTCTTCATCCCAGACTCACCAGGCTATGATTCCAGAGGATGAGATAGATCATATGTGACTACGATGCTTTAACATGGGCAAAAGGTCTTAGAGGAGCTTGAGAGGATAATTATTACAAGTACAAGTAAATGGGGAGACATGGCAAAGATACAATGAGGATGAGTGCGGGAACCAAGTGAGCATGAAGCAACACACACCCCTTAGGAAGTACAGAGTACCTTCTTTCGATGCCTTCCAAGGTGCAATCTTCAGGTAGCTGGTACTTGATCTGGAAGCTGGCCCAGGCCCACATGCCTGGAATGCGGGGGTGGGGCTGTTTGTTTACGCTCGGTGCACCAAAGTCCCGACTTTACAGGGCATCATCCGACTGGCGACAGCTTCACCGTGGTCCCTTAACCCCCAACAACCAACAACGCCATAAACGAATACACCAAAGAGTCAAATCAGACCTACGGCCACACATATTCACATTTACACAACCTCTCCCCGATTGCGAAAACGAACATTCTGCCCGTGGCGCGTCATAATCCATCGACCATGTCGCTCCTCCTGGCGCACTTGGAGCAAATCTCCACGTCATGCGAAAGCATCGATAGCCTTCCGTAGGTCGTCTGCCACAAAGTCTTGATGGCGTTTTCCTCTTCTCATCGCGTCTTGATCTTCTAACATCCAGCCCATCCTCCGGGCATCACCACTAGTTTCCCCCCTCCCAAGATCTTTACCAACGCCCTCCTCTCCAACCACGACATCACGTCCTTGATCCGCGACACCGAAGCCCACGAGCGCGCCCTCTTTTCCGTCCCTCCGCCTCCCCCAAAAGCCACCACCCAGGCGCCCGATCCACCGAAGCCCGCGAACCGACGACAAACCATTTTCAACGTCGCCGGCGGCGAGGTCACCACGGGCCCACCAGCCAACTCGACGCGCAGCAGCGGCCCGACGCGCCGTAACACAGCAGTGGCCGCAGTCCTTGGCGGAGATCTTCACGCACAAATAACGCGACGCAACCCTGGCGGTGGAAGTGGCGGCGGCGGGCAAGGAGGCGGCGAACTCGATATCGAAGTGCTGCTGCGCGGTGCCGAGAAGCTCTGCACCGTGTATCCCTTGCCGGGCGCGCTGGAGAGGATACCGGCTCAGCGGCGAAAGAACGAACAGTTGATGAACACGCTGGCGTACTATGAGACCAGGGTGGCGGAGCAACAAGAGGCTTTGGACAGGTTGAACTTGGAGCGCTATGCGGAAGAGGACGAGGCTGCTGGCAGAGAGAGCGCGGCTGCTGCCGACGTCATGACGGAGGAAGATTTGAGGAGGGAAGAGGAGGAGATACGCGAGCTGGATCGAAAGAGGAGGGAGTTGCAAGCGAGGTTGCGGGCGACGGAGCGCGATCTTAATGGATTGATGGAGTTTTGAGCGCGATACCTGCTCATGGGGAGCGGGATACACGCAAAAGCTCGACGGAAACAGGGCTTTGCGATACCAAGTTTCGACTGTCATACATCATTACCCAGGGTTTGTCTTGGCCAGCCACCAGATCCTTAACAACTCGGCCCATCAGACGGTCTCTCGCTAACATCCGAAGTAGCAGCCTTTACACGCAGGAACTCTTGGACAAACGTCTCCGGATCCTGCGCCCCGCTAAGTTCTGACCGTCCGTTGATGGTAAAGTTAGGAACTCCATGGATTCCCTTCCTCTGCGCCTCTTCAACCTCACGATCAACCTCCTCCCCACCTCTGTCACTATTCAGCCAGCTCTCGACTTCCGCCCCATCCAAGCCCGCGCGCTTGCCAGCAGCAATCAACATGTCATTTGACGACACATCACCATCTTCTTCGTGATGCAACTGGAAGAGGGCCGCAGCAGTCTTATTCTCAATCTCGTTGGACTTGGTCTTCGCCAGCTGAATGAGCCTGTGCGCATTGCGGGTGTTGCCGATCCTGCCGTTCAGCGAGAACTTGATGCCTTCGCCTTCGCCGATGGCCTTGAGGCGCGCGTGGACCACGGCGACGCGTTCGGGGTTGCCCAGCTTCTTGCCGAGATAGGCCTTGGGGTCGATACCACCCGTTTTGGGCAGCAAAGGGTCGAGGTAGAAGGGGTGCCAGGTCACGGTGAAGATGTCGTTTGCGCCGCCGGGGATGGCGTCTTTGTAGAGCTTGATGGCGCGCTCGAGTCGGGCTTTGCCGACGTAGCACTGGGAAATTCTTAGTGTAAGTGGCGCATGCACACGTTCGTGGATGATGGATAAAGACAGAGTCGAGGTGGCCATACCCAAGGGCAGATGATGTCGGATACTACTTTGATCTGAAAGTGTGTCATGTTGTTGGCTGGGAAAGGAGTTGTCGGATTAAAGATACTCGATGTTTAGGTTGGAGGGTTATTAGGCGATTATTTCAACTTGCAGGTCTCGGAGTCCTGAAATACTCAAAGCACATGTCGTGCTACCCCTCTTCCTTTCCGAAATCCGGAAGCCGGAGGGGTTATAAGGAAGGCGAAAATCACGATACAACAGTGGGCTGCTTATAAATCGACCTTGGAATATCTTCGTCCTGAGGTCTCTTTAGTCGATGGGATTCCACAAGTTGTGAGACTACCTATACATATTGAAATGAAACAACGCCATGTCTTTCATGTCTTCTTCATGTACTACCGCAACCCCTCAACATAGCGTAACAGGTAAGAATCTCATCTTCTTGTTAAGCGGGGGTGTCCCAACCTAAGAATCCGGGGAATGGTATCATGGCATTCGCCATACATACTGTATCTTATGTAAGTGAAAGCATCGACAGATGATGTCGGCGTCCTTCAAGGTCACACAAAACTACAAAAGTCATGATCGGCAAATTCACCCCAGCACGTGTCAGGTACGAGCGGCTTTGATGATCTCCGCGCGGTGGGCGAAGCTTGGGCCATGCTCCATTGCATTGAGTTCCCAGCCTTCTGGTATATCTTTTTCTTTTTCCGATCAGCTCTTTCGGGGAGTTGGGACTTGGGCATTCTCAGCTGGAGGTTGAGCTGAAAGATGGAGCTAGGGAGCCAGGGAGCCCAGGGAGCGAAGTCAAGCCTCGGGGAAACTGGAGTCCTTTTTTTTACGGCCTTTGAGCGTTCGTTGCATGACAGAAAAGCCGAGACACTTTCAGGCACCCAGACGATAGGCCCAGGGTCTCAGCTTTTTTGTCACCCTTTGTGCCTTTTTGGAGATGGGCCGTGCGCCTCCAGGCTTTAGCCGCCTGCTGGAGTTGAGTTCAGACGAAACGGCGCCAAACGCAGCGATGGCCCTGCCAAGAAATGGAGCTCGGTCCCTCGTCGCATCCAATCCTTCGTCATCATTGCCAGTGCCCGGACAACGGGCTCTGCCCAAGGTCCAAGTAAATAAAACCGGGAGGTTGGGGAAGACGGAGCCCTGTCAGATCTTGTCCAAGTGTGAGGCCGCTCCCAGCCAGTCATCATGGTATCTCGACGTTCCTGACGTTGCAAGCAATATGGGCTCAATACAAGCAGGTACCGGCCGCCCAAAGGGAAAGCAAGGAATTGAATGGCTAGGGAACAATTTGCCAGGCTTCGTCAACTTGCAAACGAGGGCCCTAAAATAGCGAGTGTCACTGCCCTGGCGAAGTGGGCTGGTGGGCTGTTTAGCTTTTTGAAGGTTTGCAGTGAGAAGACTTCCCACTTGTTGCCCAGAAACCAGCCACCGCTTTTCCGCAACGCGAGCGCGCTGACGAGAGGCAGGTCCAGAGCAACAGCATTCCTCCCACTCGTCTCCACCACTGAGCTGCACTCTTGCACGACTTGCACACGCCCTCTCCAGCAAACCAAGTCTCTTGTCTCACGCTTCTCAACCCTTCCTGTCCCCATTCCGGTCTTGAAGTCTTTCCAACTTTTGCCCTGTACCTGACCGACGGGAAACTGTACGTCACTCACAGCAAGACACGATTCTCTTTTCTCGATCGTGCATCCTTTTGGCGTTCTATCAGTCTTTCTGACCTCCACCGTTGTCCCATACTAGCAGCTACAGCCTACACTATCTCAAGCTTTGTACCTGACCTTCACCGAAGCGGGGACTCCATACCTCTACCCTACCTACTTAGCTTCCCTTCAAGCGCGAGGAAAAAACCCTTGAGTTTAGGTCCGGTCGTGGTGCCTGCAGATTCATGCTGCAGCATTGACATACCTTAGACAAAAAAAACAAGGGACAGAAATCCAAAGGGACGAAAGGTCGACTTGTGCCTGGCCCCTTGCCTGTTTCTGTTTAGGTCCGGTCCGCTTCATGCTGGCTTGCTGGCCTGCCGCTTTCTTGCTTTTGCATCTGGCAACCTGAACACACAATCTTCTGCGTCCCCTCCACCAACCAACCCACTGCGGTGCCTGTCAATCCATACATCCTCCTACATACACCTCCTCAACGTGTTGCGCGTTCCCGCATTCCTCAGCTACGCGCCCAAACAAGCAGACCAAGAGACGAGACGAAAACGGATACCGACAAATTTGAACACGCGGGAACAATTCAAGACAAGGAAACACGTGGGGAAGAAACGAACACCTTTTTGGGCCTGATCCGATCTTCTGGACTGCTTCGCGCATTCCAATCATCCTACCAACTACCTACGACTTGTACCTCACCCAGCAAGTGAGGTAGACCGCCTTCCATTCCAATAAGTGAGACATCGTTTTACGGCGCAAGCCTTCTCCAAGTCGACACCGAATTCGAAAAAGGATCCAAACGACCGTAGCCTTGGGGCAATCTTGTTACTGTCGGCCGTCGCGCAAAACATCCCCAACCGTCCCTCTGGCGCAAACCTCGCGGAGGGCGGGTGTGGGTACCAGGCGCGGTATCTATAACGAAAGGGAAGAAGGAAGAAGGGATTCGCGATAAAAGTTAAACAAGGAAGCAGCATACATACGACAAGATGGCTAGCGGGTTCCAATTAGGGTGGTACCGTATGTTTTCTCTCTCTCTCTCTCTCTCTCCCCTTCCTCAGATATGTAGGCAACGGAATGAGCTAACACTATGATGAACTGCAGGGTGGCTACCGTTCCTGGGATATCACCATGTGTTGATGATTCTCATCATGATCACAATCATTCTACTATGTAAGAACAATCCCGTCTTTTTTTCTTGGAAAGTCAAGACTAACACCCCATACATAGCCCTCCTCCTAGCAGGCTGCTCGTCCTCATCACCCGTCATCCCCGATATCTTTTTGTTATCGCTCTACTACGAAAAGTACCAAGCCGTCCCCGACACCTCGCAGGTGCACTACGACGTCACCACCGCGCTCGCCAACATTGTGGACGGCGCCCGTCTCCAGGCGCGCGTCGGCTACTTTGGCATCTGCGTTAATCCCGATGGCGGGTCGTGGCTGTGCAGCAACAATGCAACAACGCTAGCCGACGAGATCTCGGTTGATCAAGATCCGTTGAATCTGGTCTGGTTGGCCGCGCAGTTCAAGGATATGATTGTCTTTCCGTACTTGATGTAAGAGCCATTCTTCGCGGTTCCTCACCCAACATTCTCAGAATATACTAACAAGAATACAAAAACACAGAATCATCGCAATCATCTTCGCCTTCGTCTGCCTCCTCCTCCTCGCCACCTTCCCCGGCTGGCACGAAGAGGAAGACTCTGAGGGTTCCGAGCGCGAAGTCAAGCCTTTCCCTTCGCGGCCCGTCAGCCAGATCGCCCTCGTCATCATTTTTATCGCTACCATTTTTGTCTTGGTCTCGGTGCTGTGGCAGCACACGGCGTCGGTAGCGGCATCCGTCATCGCCCAGGACTTTGGCAACGGGAGCGTCATGGCCGGCGTCGGCAGCTCGGCTATGGTGATGGGCTGGTTCAGTTTTACGCTGTTGATCATTGTCACGATTGGTTTGCTGGTCATGATATTGAGTATGAGAGTCTTGAGGGAGATCATGGCTTAAGGACTCAACGTAGATTGGGTTTGAAGGGGTCTGTTGGAGAAAAGGGTGGGGGGGGCCCGTCTTTCTTTCTTCGTTCTTCTCATCTCACTATATGGGAGGCTGGGCAAAGGCGCTGGTAGAGATCTTGTTTTCTTGTTTCACGTTATGTTTTTTTTTTCTTATTTTCTTGCTTTCGCTTACTACCATACCTACCACGACCGCGGCTCACACACACTCACACTCAACACTCACACATAAGCACAACTCACAACACACAACAACAATAACCTAACGTACATATAAACGACCCGAGACGAAAGGAGGAACGACCGAATGGGATTCATGGAATGGATGGGATCGATGGATGGATGGACAGAGAGAAGAGATCAGAAGAGAAGAGAACGGGAGGATGAAAGCTATATAACGAGTGTCGAACGGCGACGATTGGGCAATGTTCCCTTTCATGGCCCTCCATGGTTCAGGATATGCATGTATGTATGTACGGATGACGGACGAATTGATCATATCAGATCAATCAATCAATGTATGAAGGGTGGATTTGGGAATGGTTGAGGAATGGATAAGATAGGCTTTGAGCTTTGAATGAAAGAGGGGCGGATATTTGTTTCGAGCTCAACGGTCTTTTGCATAGGGTCTATGTTGAGACTAAGTTAAATGAAATGCGAAGTTTTATGATTCGGTCTACTTTATAAACATGACAATCTGAGTGTGGTACCTGTGCCACACGCCCCCAGGGATGAGGTTAGGTTAGGATATATTAGGTATGTATGTATGTATGTAACTCGAGATCTGGATACGATGCACTAGGCCGAGCTCGAGCTGATTGCTTGGCCTTTGGGATGGGAGTAAAATTGGGGATCTGAAATCTGATATGGGTTGAATTGGATACTTGAAGAAGCGAGCTCTTCAGCCAACGGCAAGGGTTGGTTGCATTGAATATTGATTCTGCATGTTTGAGTGCTTGAACTTTGAGTGAAGATGGGAACTCCAGATATATGTTTGACAACTTCAATGTTATTCCTTCCTTCCCCTTGTCCGGGCAATACATATTTCCTGTCTCTTTCGCATGAACCATACTTTTCTCTACCAAATCTATCATGTATACATACCCATCCTCCTATCACACCCCTATACTTTACCACTCGTTCACTCCATCCTCACCAACCCCCACCCCTTAACCCCCTGCCCCCAACTCTCCACCACCTTCCCAACCCACTCCTCCGCACCCTCTCGTCCCCCAACCACATCCTCCACCGCCTTCCTCACCTTTTCATACCCCTCCACCTCCTCTTTCCCTTCCTCCCCATCCTTCCCTTCCTCCCCTTCCTTACCACCTTCAGCACCAAAAGTCCAATCAAGCATCTTATCCAACCACCCTCCCCCGCCCAACGCCTCCTTCAATTTCTGTATATGCCCCTTCACCTCCGTGATCGTCTTAGCGGCCATGGCATCCAACGCTTTCAGTTCCGCCAATCCGTCCTTGTGCAGGGTGCTCTTACCGGAGCGATCGCGGGCCAGCTCGCGGTCGTTCCAGGCTTGTACAAAGGCGGCGCTGTGACGCATTGCGAGAGCGGTTTCGCGCACATAGGAGAGGGTGTGCATGTCGGTTAGGGAGTGGAAGGTTTCGTCTACTCCACCAACTCCGTTGGGGGGAGTGGAAGAGGAGGAAGAAGTGAAGCGGGTGCGCAACCCCGTAAAAGCGGTGCGGATGGACGAGGTGATGACGCTCATGGTTTCGGCCGGGTAAGGGTCGGCGCGGGTGGTGGAGAGGGCGGTGAGGACTGCTGCTGAGAGGAGGGAGATGATGGTGTAGTAAGTAGCCTCTGGCGAAGTGAGCGCGGAGGGGGTGGTGGGCAGGTGGATGAAGGATGTCAGCGAGTTGTTGAGTTGGGAGAGGGTTTCGAAGGTGTAGGCGCGCTCTTTGAGGGCGGCCTCGCTGGGCTTGTAGGGGCGGTGGTCCTTGGGCGGTTTGTGGTGGATTAGGTCGAGGTATTGCTCGGAGAGGAAGGAGAGGTGGGCGCGCTCGTTCTGAGGAGGGGGTGGTTAGTATTTGGGAGGATCCGGTGAGAGTTAGGAGAGAGGCTTACGGAAAGCTCCGGACCGATACGGAGGAATTCCTGGATTGGAGGACCTTGAGGACTTTCGAGGTTGACGAAGGAACCGTAGTCGGTCTTGTTGAGGAGGGTGGTTGTATCATCGATGTTTTCTGTGAAGATGTTAGTTTTGCTTAGGGAAAAAAAAAATGATCAAGATTAAACGTACCAGTGAGAGCCAAATCGCCAATCTCGCATTCGATCTTTCCGCCGAACGCACGAGTTGCCCTTCGCTCTTCCACAATGGACATCATAAGCGTGCAGCTTCTCCGCAGCTTGCTGTCGAACTCGGTCATCTCCAAGATACTGCTGTAGCTCCCAGATCCGAACGCGTCCCAGATCCGCAAGGGGCAGCTACTGTGCAGACTGTTGTTGTAGTATGACCGCAGCGGCTCCATCAATGGGCGGGTACCAGTAAACAGACCTGGTGACAAGCTTGATATCCTGTCAAAGAACAGAGGGCTGAGAGAATCCTGGATGGTGCGCTTAACATCCAGAGGAGTCCAGATCTGGTAGGCATAGGAAGCGCATCCAAGGAGGAGGTAGAGTTGGGCCAGTAGAAGGCGCAGCGCGACATCGCTAGGCGTAACCTTTAGCTGGGTGTCCAAGACGAGGACCGCCTGGAGGAACAGCGATGGGTTCACATCCCGCAGCGGTGCCGGGGCAACATCGGAAGTGCGAGGACGCAAGCCAGAGAGCTTGAGGATCGAATTGCCCATGACAAGGGCCAAGTCAATGCGGGGGTCCTTGTCGAGCCGGGGGATTGCTGCCAACAGCTCTGAGTCGTCGACTATTTGCTGGTATATTTGGGCGGCCTCGGTAACCACGCTCCTCAAGCAGCTCTCGCATGGTAGAGACGTAAGGGTGGAGCACAGACGGCATTGGTAGGGCTTGTCCTGCTCTTGGCCGTCCACCACGGACGGGTTATGGGAGAGCGTTTGTGTGCAAGTGGTGAGCAGGTAGCGCAGCTTGCAGATTAGTGACTTGAGGATAACCTGGCTAGACTTCTCAGACTTCTAGATAAGGACAAGATAAGGTTAGTGTTATGTTGCCATGTCAAATGATATGAGAAGGGAACTCACCTCTTCAAGCATCTTGGGCAAGACCTCCTCCATGAGACCCTTGACCTCGTCAAAGCTGAGTTCCGCGACAAAGTCCTTGACATCGTCAAACGCAGACAATTTATCAAAGTAGCTGTCCAAGTACAGGCCGATTTGGATAACTCTCGGGGTCAACCCTGAGTCGTTACCAGAGCTTCCTGGTACCACAGGCTGACGGAATGCGGTGTCGAGGAGGGCGAGAGCAATGTTCTTCTTGTACATGGCGGTGTTGGTCTTGAGCGCAATGAACTCTTTGAGGATGCTCTGCACCTCTCCAAGAGCAGTCTCCTGATCCTTGGACTTGCTGGCAGCCAAGGCGAACTTCTTCCACACCTTGTAGTCGCAGACGGAGAAGGTCGGTGTCGCACCATCAAGGCCCAGTCTGAGAGCTTGACGGCAAAGGTCATAGATCCGGTCCCATTCGCCCCACGACTCATAGGCGTTCAGGGCTTGGTAGAACAGGTCCTTGCGACCATCCTTGAGCTGGGCAAGAGGTCCCAGTTTGGGGCTCTGCATGCGGCTGATGAAGTCTTCTTTGGAGCCATGAGAGAGCATGACCCGGTAGTAAAGAGAGATCTCCTCTTCTTGAAGCAGGCCTCGATCTTTAGGCTCGACTTTCTCGGACTAAAGCTGGGGTTAGGCACTTTCTGACTGACAAAGTGTGATCCAGTAGCTCTGGGCGCAACATACGTTTTCAGTAATATCAGCCGCCCTCTCAAGTTGCTTCACTACAAGAAGGCTATACACCTTTTTGCTGGCCTCACTGCACTGGGGGCTAACCTGAACATGTCAGCTGTGGGTACTGGTTCCTCAGAGTATAAGGGGGACTCACTGAAAGGAGGTAGGTGAGAGTAATGCTCCAGAACATGTATTGGCGGTCTCCCGAGTTGGCGAAGGTCTTGTCCAGCGTCGTGGCAATCTGCTGAGCGCTCACAAGGTCCCAATACTCCAAGCAAGACTGAAGGCACTTCACGGCGAACTTGCTCTTGGGGTTCGCCTTAACCCAGCGGGCTCTGAGGGGACCCAACGTCTCGGCATACTCGGTGTCGTAGAGATAATCTCGAGCAGCCCACTCAAGGAGCTCAAGGGTGTCATAGTCGGGAACAGCCTTGGACTTGACGAGCTCGTCAATGGCGATCAGTGCCGTACACCTTTCTGTGGTGCCATCGAGCTGAGACTCGGCAGCGATTCTGATTGCCTAATGGGAAATAATGAGTGACTGGACTGATGGGTAGTGTGAGGCATTTCATGAACAGTATACCTCGTAGTAAGGGTCCTTGAGAGATTTGAAGCGCTTGTCGGCCAAACGAATGACGGTGTTCCAGTTGCCGTCAGTGAAGGCGGTCTGTAACTGGACGTCGACGCTGTTTTTCAGGGCTGGGCGCCCATATCGTCCATATGACATTGTTGACGTTTGCTTGCTTGCTTGCTTGCTCAGTCTTGGCGTTGAAAAAATGTAAAAGATTGCTGGCCAAAGAGGGAACGAAGAGTGAAATGGAAGATTAAAGAGGCACCGTAGCCCAAAGACTTGGCCGGTTGCACTGAACTTTGGTGTTGACTTGGTAAGTTTGTCGATTCAGAAAGGTTTAAAGTTGAGCTTGGGATGTGAGTGGCTCGTGCGACAGAGTGCAGTGATCGATCGGGTCCGACCCCGCCCTGACCGAGGTGAGTGGCTCGGTCCGTCCTCTCCGTCAATATACTTGCCCATCGTCACTTCCGCTTACTTGATGTTTTACTTGAGCATCTCCCCTTCCCCTTTTCCTGGGGATTCCCGATTTCACGATCAGCATTTACACCCATATCTTTCTCTATTCCTTCCCTGTTCTCCTTTGATGAACGATCAAACAGGCACTCCCATCTTCCGTAACCCGAACGCCTACCCATGCAGCAAATGCTTTACAATGACTATTTATACAAACGCAGAAGGCAATATCGCCCGCCTTGATCTTCCTCAGGTCCTGTTGCGCGAATCCCTTTTATACTCCTTCTAGTCGTTCATACCCCTTCTAGTCGTATCTCACCATTATATACCCTCCTTATTGGCAGTCCAGTTCAGAAGAGCCCACCCTCCTTCCTCTTCTGCTCCCTCCTCCTTTCGATCTGTATTCCCAGTAGTCAGCCCGTTAGCACTTCTTCTGTTTCATATATCGCATCCCAATCCCGCAGAGGATCGCTACTAACCCACTGCCTCTTGCAATCCCTATACGCCTCAAAGTAATCCGAGCACATGGTCCGGTCTCCTTGGTTGCGGTGCAGACACCGGATACTCCGCTGGGCGGCCTCCTGGCACGGATCAAGGTATTCACTTCTGCTCTTTCTGTATGTTTCCCATTGCCCGGTCAGCCATCTATCCTTTCCTTGTTTCCCCGAGACAGTCGACGGTCAACGCCGCCCATACTGCCTTATGGCACTTTGCCATCCCGTGTGGTAGAGAGACCAGAACATACCCCTCAAACTTGGCCCTGGTCTCCTCGTTCCATGGCTCCTTGTCGCTACTGCCAGCTTGCGCCATCCTGACTGTTTCCTCTGTATGTATTGTTGTATCTTCACCCGGACGACGGTTTCTAGTAGGTATCTCGGCAACGGTCGAATCGAGGGTTGGTATGGAAGTCGTTGATCGTCGGGTGGGGTCCTTGTCTCCGAACAAGGATACGGATGTCGCGCAGCAAAGGGATCGGTACCAGAATGCTTCTGGACTTGAAATTGAGGTTGCAAGTAGGGAAAACGGACAGTCGGCGTGGTTCGGGACATGATGGAATTGGAAACTGACGCGCGCGCCGGCCGGCAACGGGAAGCCGAAGGTGCTATGCACAGGCCATGCAGCTCACCTCGGTGTGGGCTGTCATGGTGGGGTGGACTGCTTATCGTATGGTCGATAAGATAAGTGAGTGCTGAGTTCAGGTTCCCGTCCTGAGCGACCCCTGAGTCCAGGTGTCAGGGTTAGGGGGTAGACTTGAGTCCCCTGAATCCTTGACATCGAAAGGAGCATGACAACTCGGGCAACATCAGTCTGTCGATGACGGACAGAGAGTAAGTATATTGGGCGATGTGAGTGGTTTGACCTTTCCAGACTCATGTTCATCCGGCACTCGTTCATCAACTTGTCTGGCGCCGGCCCAATCATCCATGAAAGCCATCGAGCTTTACTTGTATGTAGGAAGATAAAACACATCGATCGCTAGGTTGTCATGCTCAGTAAAAAGCGCGGATAGCACTGACGATTTTGAATCCAATACCGGTAACTCTATGCCCATGTCTCCGTCATCAGATCATACATATGGCTATGTCCCACGAAATTTCGTCCAGACTTTTGTTCATGTACTTCAAGCTGTCATCGCGACGACAAGTACGGACCATGAAGAGACATTGGTGGCCATCACCTTGTCTCGCCCGTCCATACTACTAGCCACCAATCCAGTTACCACGTCCACCTTCTTCAGTGCTGCGGAGTTTGAGGTTTCACGTTGTTCTGGAATCGTGGAAGATGTTGTTGGAAGCTGATGTTGACGGGAGCCTCACTTGGCAAAAGAGAGAGAAACGCGGGAGTAGCAGCAGGAGTGGATCCCGTAAGGTCAGAAATACGAAGACGCTAGTAAGTTTAAGGGTTAGCTGAGTAGATTCCAGCCTGGTCGATGTCGCGCACGTTGAGGCGGAGTCTGAGGTGGGGTCCCGAACATTTCCCATTTCCCAGCAACAGGGTCTCACATGGGCCGATGAGCACTTGCCCTGACTTGCATCATTTGACATGCTTGGGTTGGAGACAGGCACCTGGCCGAGGCTCCCGCTGAGGGGGAGAGGGGTAAAGGGTCTGAAAGGGGTGGAAGGAGTCAGCAAGGAACGATCATTACTACATAGAAGGACCAACATACACTACGTGTAAGAAGTGGAAGAAACAAACAGGTAAACTGAAACCGAACAACTGGAAATTGATGGACGTGATGGACAGTCGCGACAGTGTTGCTCGGCCTTACCTACTTGCACTGCCATTTGATGCTCCACCATGTTCCATTATTTCAGTTGATGTGTGAGAATAAGTCATCGAAACCAACACTTTTGAAGTCGTCGTTTCGTGCAATGACCAGATGCAGAAAGGGAGACAACCGCCTGACAACACCAGACTGCAGTGAATCGGAAAAGGGATGGCCGAAAAGGGATATCAAGGGACCTGACGGACCAACGCCGCCCGGGTCAGCTTTGCCCAGAACATTGCAGTGGGGCGCATTGCATCCGTCCGATCCCCCAGTCGCTGTCTTGGTCCGGTCGTCTCATTGGACGCATTCAGTAGTGGAGCCACCAATTCCTGGGATTGTCGCCCAATTCGCTCTCCTTTCTCTAGCAAACCAGCATCCCAGCCAATCCCGGCCCAGTATGAGCGCCCCCTTCCGGCCCTTCGACCATGCACTCCAGATCCAACACGGTTTTTCCTTACGTCAGGTCAGCCCGGGGATAACTGGGGGAGGGAACGACACTTGAACCTTCAAGAGGAGGAGGAAAGGCTGAGGAGGAGGAGAAGGGTGGTTGTTGTTGTTGTTGTTTTCCCCATTGTTTCCCATCTTCTTCGGCCGTCAAACCGCCCGTGTCACCATCGCCGCCATCGCCGCCGCCGCCACGGACCACGGCCATCAAATTACAGAGTGGAGGCCACAACCCATACAAGGCTACAGGGAACCTGAACTTGTACAGGGAACTCCATCGATCCCGACGAACGCCAATCTGGGACCCCTTTGCCTTTCTTCTGGCTTTCACAACGCTTGTCCCTCGCTCACCAAATCGGTTTCCCCATGCATTTGTTTCTGTAAATCGACATCTACCTACGTACCTACGCAAACATACATACAATAATATCGATTTCGGAGGGTCATATCATTGGTTGTGCAAACGCGTGGATGGAATTGGAATAGGTCTCGATTCTCGCCATGCTTTTTACCACAAAGATCGCTGGCGTAGCACCGTTGCTGCTCGCTGCCGCTAGCAGTGTATACGGCGCAACAACAACAACAGCACAGTCAACACTCGAGGTTAACCTGAACGACACTGGTCAGTACCACATACTTCCTCTTCTTTTCTCGACTTCATAGGTCACTGGACTCCAGGTAGCTAATCCCGGAGAACAGCATCCGTAAAATCCGCCGCAAAGACTGTCGCAAAGCACCTGATATCATACTATGATGGCAATCAGCCTGGAAAAACCATCGGTATTCTTCCTGGTCCCCCGCCAGACGGATCATACTACTGGTGGGAGGCTGGTGCCATGTGGGGGACCTTCATCGACTACTGGCATTACACTGGCGACGACACATACAACGCCCTAGCCAAGCAAGCTCTCGTCTTCCAAGCCGATGCGCCTCAGAACAGCTTCATGTCGCCCAACTGGACTGCCTCACTCGGTAACGATGATCAGGGTTTCTGGGGACTGTCTGCCATGCTCGCCGCCGAAGTCAACTTCCCCTTGGTCCCCGGCGAGGCTGATTGGCTTGAGATGGCCCAGGCCGTCTTCAACACGCAAGCTGCCCCCGACCGCCACGACGACGAATGCGGCGGAGGTTTGCGCTGGCAGATCTACCCCTCCAATGCTGGATATGATTATAAGGTAAGATTGGGTCGGCCACTGGCTTCACCTTGAGCTGCATGTGACTAACATAACTCAGAATACTATCGCCAATGCCTGTTTCTTCAACCTCGGCGCAAGACTGGCACGCTATACCGACAACAGCACCTACTCCAAATGGGCCGAGAAGACTTTCAACTGGATCAGGGACGTCGGTTACATCGATAAGAACTGGAACATCTACGACGGTGGTCATGTCCCCCACAACTGCACAGACATCAACAAGGTCCAATGGTCAGCTAACGCAGCCATTATAATTCATGGTGTCGCCATCATGTACAACATGGTAAGCTTTTTGCCAATACCCGAATAGCTATGTACTACCACGTAAAGGACCTTGATAGCTAACATACCCTCAACACCACAGACCGAAGATGCTGAGCAGTGGGGAAAGCCCCTTACTGGACTCGTCAACCGAACCCTCGAGTTCTTCTTCCCCAAGGGCGTCATGGTTGAACGCCCCTGCGAGCTCGCGGACAGGCTTCTCTGCAACGTCGATCAGCATTCCTTCAAGGGCTACCTCCTTCGCTCCTTGGCCACGGCCGCCCTCATGGCGCCTGATCTTGTTCGAGAGCCTATAATCAAGGTCTTCAAGACCAACATCGAGGGTGTTATCGACAGCTGCCTGCCTGACGGCACATGCGGTTACCGTTGGAATGTCGGAAAGTACGACGGTGACGTGAACAACGGCCCCGCCGGTCAGGAGATGAGCGCCCTTGCCGCTTTCACGACGTATCTGATCACCGAGGAGCACGAGGCCGTCAAGCCTCTGGTCACCAACAACACCGGTGGTGAGAGTCGTGGCAACCCCAATGCGGGAGAGACGCCTGCGACGGTCATGTCGATGTCGGAGCTTACCGGGAGAGACAAGGCGGGCGCAGGAGTGCTTACCGCCTTTGTGGTGTGCACTATCCTGGGAACGTACTTCTTCTTGGCGACCGGGATAGGTGAGTTGAAGAAGTGAGGACTAAGCAGGAGAAAACTGCTTCGGTGCTCCAGTTGTTGGATGCGGGTACGCTTTTGCATATTTTGTCCTCGGTGAGGACTTGGATAGTTGATGCATGTTTGGACATATGAACCCGGAACATACAAACGTACCAAGCGTTTATCTTTCTTTGCAAGAGGTGGCTGAGCGGTCACCGTTGGCGTTTTATCCGAGGTCAAGTCAGCAGTTTACATATACCATTTGTAGTTATCATCATTGCAGGCGTTTGTTGTAGCGGATTGGGTTAGGTTTGGCTTATACAAAATTCAGACATTATACTTCTACAAATGAGCATGTTCTTGAAGACCGTGCATGGCGAAGCAAGTGGAATATGGCCAGACAACCCAAAGTTGAAGCAATCCAAGCCGGGATCTCGGAAGCTGCACAGGAGGAGAGAAATGTGCCTTGGAATCGCAACGTAGTTACTTGGGCCCAGCCTGTATATACCTGAATCTTCTTCGATGCTTCCTATTCTATCTGCTGGAAACATCAGCATAAAAAGCACCAGTCATCAGCTCGTCCATGTTGTGTACATACAATGGTATACGGCCGACATCTGGCAGCTGTGACGTCGAGTGATAAGTAGACTGCTCCCACTATCTATCTAGAACACCACCGTTACCGGGCAACCATAATTTTCATCTCAACTCGAGGTGACAGACAAGTGAAAGAGCGTGTGCCAGTTACCGGTCCACCCAAAAATCAACAGGCAGACGCCAATTCGGCCGGCACTGGGAGACGCGGTACCTTCCACATTCAAATTCACTTCCAATTTCTTGACCAACCCTTCCACCCTTCCCCTCCTTTCCCGCTCTCACTCCTTCCATCATCCATCTCCCCCCGTCACTACTTCCGCACGGGCTATCCAAAACATCAACCTTCCACCAACAGCACCTTGTCGACTGCATCAACACAACTTTTCTTTCGTCAATTATCCCCTGGGTCTTTTGCCCACAAAGCCTTCTTTGACTCTTCCATCAGAGCCCCGAGAAGCACGAACCAGGCGCATCTCTCCATTCCCCTACAGTCACCCAGTCGCCACTCCCTCAAGCTGATCTCACTTTTGACTCACATCATGGCCCCTTATGCGCCTGACTGGCTCACAGGTTCTGCGAAGAAGAAGAAGAAACAGGTCGCTAAATCGCCTGAGGGCAAGATGCCGACACCTGACAGCAAGCCGAGCCAGAACGTCCACGTTTCTGGGAAGAAAAAGAAGAAGGGTAAGGGTAAGAAGAAGGCTAAGGATCGCGCTGAGAACAAGCTTCAGGAAGGTGACCTGGCCGACGGCGAACAGCCTTCGGATGTGAGTGGCTTTGTCAAAGCCGAAAGCCCTACCCTTTCCGCCAAAGACGAGACTTTTGTTACCGTCGAGGAGATTGATCCTGAGGAGATGGTCAAGATCAAGAAGGAGCCGATGAGCCCGACCCTGCCCAAGGCAACTGTTTTTCAAGAGGCAGTCGCACCTGATGGCTCTGTCGCAGACGAGCATTTCTCGACTCCTCTGCAGTCGCCGGTCCCTGCCAACGCTGAATTCATCAAGGAGAACGCCCCGCTACGTTCTGAGAGTCGCGTCCCACTGCCGCGATACCCCCCCTATGAGCATGCAAAGAGGTCCGCTTCACCCTCTCCGAGCTCCCAACTCCACGTCGGGAATCCAACGGCCCTGATGTCGCTGGTCAACAACATCAACGCTAGAAATGAGAAGCAATCTCTTTCCATGGCTAGGTCCGCACAGAAGTTCAACAAGTCGACACCCATCCCGAACTCGACTCTGGACCAGAACTTCCCTCCCACATCCCCTCTCAACTCCAAAACCCCTAAACCACTGCCCAGGATGATGCAGTTTGACTCATCACCGACTCGCTTTTCGCCCTCCAAGTCGAACAAGTGCACGCCGGTCCCGTTGCCGACAACGAAGGGCTTCCCAGCCGCTCCCAAGCTCGGCACTCCGTTCAGGGCTGGGGCTGGAACGGAAGACGATCCGCTCACCCCGGCTGACGTTGACGAGATTCTGAACCGCGTGATGGAAAAGAACTACAGCGGCGACGAGCACGGAGATATTGAGATGCATGATGCGGAGGAGCATGTCGCCGTCAGCCCTGCGGCCGGCACAAAAGGCGTTGCTGATGGTGAAGAGTCAGATGTTGAGATGACCACTATCATCGAGGATGAGCAGCACGACGATTCAGCTGCTGAAGCTCCTTCGAAGAAGACCAAGAAGTCCAAGAAGGACAAGAAGCGGCGTCTTGAAGAGTCCAACGCCTTGGACGAAGATGAGTCCATCACGGTATCCGCCCCTAAGAAGGCGAAGAAAAACAAAAAGAAGAAGGCCAAGAAGGTCAGTGTTGAGGAGGAGCACGAGACCAGCATGGAGCTTGATGGCACGACGCAAGTCGACGATACCACGGTAGTTGGCGAGACCACGCAACTCGAGGTGGACATGCAACTCGAAGAGGCCATGCAGCTCAATAACACAGAGCACGGCGGCGCTTCTGAGACTGTTTCGGCACCCAAGAATTCGGAGGAGTCCACCGCTGAGCACGAAGTCACGGAGATGGTCGATGAGTCGGCCTCTAGCGTCAAGAAGAAGAAAACCAAGAAGAGCAAGAAGAGCAAGAAGGGCCAAGCCGACGTTGAGGAGCATCAGCACACCCAGGACAACGAGGATGTTGCCCCCGTCATCTATGTCGCCGACCCTGAGCAGTCAACAAAGGCTGACCAGGTCACCGATGCGGTTGCTGCGACCGAGTTTTCGCCCGCACCTGAAGCAAAAGTGACCAAGAAAGGACGCAAGGCAAAGGACGTTTCCACCGAAACGAAGCCTGAGGAGCCAGAGTCCGAGCAGGAGGACACCGTCCCGACCACTACCGCCTCCAACGTCGCCGCTACCATGACCACCAACCCCCTGCTCGCCATTGCCAAGCAAATCGTCAAGTTTGACAACACTCTCTCCTTCCACTCCGAGACCTTCCAAGGCGAAATCTCCAATATCAAGAGCAACCTCGCCGCCTTGGAGCAGCGCATCCAAGCCAACGAGCTCCGCGCCTCAATCCGTCAAGAAATCTTGTTCAACGCGCTGAAGAAGATTTCCATGGATGTGAACAAGCTCAGCGCCAGCGCAACCTCGCCTGCTCAGGCCCAGGCTGATCATAACGATCGCAGCAACAGCCCCGATTCTTCACATTCTTCCCCGGCTGATCGGGCTGATCGCCTAGCCCGTTCCATTCGTGCCACGACTGTTGGCCCTAACGGTTCGATTCATAGCGTTACACCGATTCCGCTTCCCAAGCTTGGGAAGAGGGCCTTCAGTAGCCATCATCGTGAGACGCCGGCTTCGGGTACTGGTGCTGCTAAGGTTACTGGCGCTGCTGCCATTGCGGAGGCTCGTAAGATTCAGGATAAGTTGCTGAAGGGATTCACGGAGGAGATGAATGCTGCGAAGGATGCGAAGACGGCCGAGGTCAAGGGACGGCTGTGCGTTAAGTATGCTGATGATTTGTTTAAGATGTTCTGATGAGGTTGGTTTAGGTTGGTTTGTCTTTTGTTGGAGTTGTGTGGAGAATCGGATGGCTGGATGCGTGGATGTTTGCATGCATGGAGTTTGTGTGGGCTTCCTTTGGAGTTCATGATACCCTGGTTGCTTTCAAGGCATTTGCTTTTGTTGCTGGCTTTGGTAAAGGGGTTGGCAAAGAGATGTACGAAAGTCAACGCAGAATTATCTGAAGGAGAGATGAGAAAGAAGGGTGTTTGTCATGGATTAAGATACCAGAAGAACTGTACCTATTTGGTCCATGAGCTTCGGTCAGGTAGCTATTTGCTCTCCTTTCCGACTGGGGATTAATTGCATCCATACGTAGAAAGAGACAGACAAACAGACAGACAATTGTCAGTGGTAGAGAACAAAGAAAATAACTGAATCACATCAGACAAGTGCTGTTGTTGTTCAAGTGCAACCCGTCATTAGTAGCCCTAAAAGAGGAGTAGTGTAACTCGATGCACTAACTCGGCATTCTTGGCGCGATTTCCACTTCTAGAAACCAACAAGTTTGAATGCACCACCACCACAAACACAAAAAGCGCTGAACATACATCAATGGAATGAGACCCTGGGAGTCGGGACCTGGATCGATGGAAGCTCGAGCTGCCTCCTCCGCCTCCTCCGACCACGGACATGGCCTCATACCGCCCCCGCGCCCGCGCGTGGCCAACGCCTGCGACGTCTGCAAACGCCGCAAGGTCAAGTGCAACGGCGCCACGCCATGCAGTTACTGTGTGAGCCGGAAACTTCCTTCGTTGTGCGTTTATTCGCCTCCGAGACAACGGAGGGCGAGGGTGAGCAGGTTGGGGGGAGTACAGGGAGCTCAAGGGGAACAGGGAGTGCAGGGAGGACAGGAAGGACAGCAAGAGCCATCTGAAATAGATGGAGGTGGTACCTCTAGAGGTGGAGGTAGCTCTGGGGTCCTGACTGACATTGATGGAGATGGTGCACATTCCGCGGCATCATCACAGCCACCATGCTCATCTCGGGGTCATGCCGTTCATCCAGCGCCAGCGGCCTCTCCACATGCCAGGACCTCGAGCAGGAGCAGCCGCAAAGAGACGCCGCCGGTCGTGACAAAAGAGTCGGAAACTCCAAGCCGGAGATCTCTGCCAGGGGCAGCCACTGGCGGCAGCGTAGGCAACGTAGGAGGGGGTTCGCGGTCCGGACAGTCAAGGCCACAGTCACAGTCACGGCAGGGGCCTCAAAGGAACCAGCACGATGCTGCTCAACAACAGGACCAACGACAGGAAGAACAGGAAGAAGAACAAGAACCACCACGAGAACCCGGTCCAGGTCCAAACCCAGGCCCAGGGGCAGAAGCCCACAACGAAGAAACCGAAGTCCCCCGCGAAGGCCGTCTCCTCGTCGACCCCCAAGGGAAACTCATCTTCATCGGCGACTGCGCCCCGCTCTCCTTCTTCCGCACCGTCCAGAGGCTGATCACCTCGCGCATTGATCCGGATGCCTTTGCGCCTGAAAATAGCGGGTACTCGGCTTTGGAGAATAATGCGTCGTATCATCCTAGGGCATCTGCTGCGGGTGGTGTTTTCCCTGGTGGTGGTGGTGGTGGTAATGGTGGGTTTGGTTATGGTGGGTTTGGTTATGGTGGTGATGGGCGCAGCGCAGGATTTGGACTAGGACCTGGACCTCTCCCCGTCCAGACGTCGATTATTGAGTCGGCTGTTACGGCGTACTTTCAGAGCACGGCGGGACTCATTGATATCTTTGATGATCAGGCGCAGCAGCCGAGGCAGTTGATTGAGGATATTACTTCTTGGGCGGTGCAACTTCGTCGGTCAAGGACGGGGACGGGGGCGGAGACTGGGGCGAGCGAGGAGGGGACGTTCATGGGAGCTGAAGGAAATGGAGGCGTACCACCAGGAGGAGATGCCACTTCCGCCGTCTTTTATCTCGTCCTCGCGATCGGGCTGCTTTTCCAAAAGAACAATACCAACACCCACACCAAATCATCCTCTTCCCCGTCCGAGCCGTCAGAAGTGACGGAATCCTCCTTCTCCGAATCCGAAAGAACCGCCCAATCCTACTTCGACCACGCCCGCGACCTCGCCTTCGCCAACCTAACCGGCAACCTCGGCCTAGCCTCGGTGCAGTCCTTCATGCTCATAACGCTTTACATGCTGGGGGCGTGCCAGATCAACGGGGCCTTCATCTTCTTTGGCATCGCCGCGCGCTCGGCCTTCAGCATCGGCATCCACCGCACCGAGGTTAACGCGCGTTTCAGTCCTGAGATCCATCGCCAGCGCGACCGGCTGTGGAAGAGCCTGCGGGTGGTGGACCTGTTTCTTAGCACGTCCCTGGGCCGGCCGCCCGCGACCAGCGACGTCGACTGCACGGTGCTGTACCACGCCGTCGACGGCGAGGGGCGGGAGCAGACGGATCCGGACACTAGTGGCGATTATCTGCTGAACGGGTCGGCGCAGATCTTTTTGATCATTGAGGGGATTGTGTTGGAGGTGTATTCGAGACGGAAAATCTCGCCGCAGCTGACGGAGGGCATCTCGAGGGAGCTGAGGGAGTGGTCGGCTAGGTGGTTGCAGCGGCTGAAGCGGGTGATTGAGGAGCGAGGACGGCCAGGCCCGAGGCAGACGCCGCTGCTGACGGGAGCCGGGGCGGGGGCAATGGTCAATGGAGCTTGTCAGGTGCTTGCCTCGTATTATTATGCAGTGATTCTGGTATCAAGGCCGTTCCTCATGGTTGAACTGAGGCGACGGCTGGCGGAGGGGTATCCGGCAGAGGCATTTACGGCAGGAGATGGGCTGGTGACATCTGGCAAGTCCAAACTTGCGGATGCTTGCATTGATGCTGCTAGTTTGATGGTCGATCCTATCCAGGATCTGATTCAAAGGGGGTTGATGAGTCGGCGGGCGCCCGTGATTGTGTAAGTTTCTGTTTTGCAGCCTTCTTCCCCTTTCTTAATCATTCGCCGTTATGTGTCTTACCCCGTCTAGGTCATGGCTCTTTGCCTCTTCGCTTGTCTTGGGGCTAGGTCTCCTAGGAGGCTTCGGTCGTATCATAGAAAAGTACTGCCGCGCCTCCATAGCCGCGCTCGAGTACTTTGCCGAAGCCGACGCTCACGCCGTGCAATACTCGCTCATCGCCAAGTCTCTGCTCAACACGGCCTTGGCCTATTTGGAGAAGAGAGAGATGCAAGACCGGCTTCGAAGAACGGAAAGCTCTTCTCAACTATTCGGTCTCATACCCCGTGGTGACTCCGGGGACGACACTACACACGACAACAACAATCACAACGGCAACAACAATAACAACAACGGCCACGAAGATCCCAACACCTCCAGTTCTTATCAGCATCAACATGACCAACAATCCCACTATCACGGAAGCATCCAACACACCAACCCCTCAGTAGGAGGACAATTCGGTGGAACTGGTATCCACGGTAGTATCCGCGGTGGTGGTAGTACCAACAAACCATCAACATCATCATCATCATATCCCACGCACCACAACTCTCACCACAATCACAACCACCACAACCATCATCACAATTACCACCATCATCATCACCAGCATCCACATGCCCATGCACATACGCCGTTGTCATCCTCTTTCCCCCCCGGCCGCTTCAACAACATGAATCACCACTTCGACTTTGGTGTACACGAGTCAACGGCAACCGCTTTTCTCGGCATGACCGAGTCCCTCCCGCGCACGCCCGAGTTCTCTATAATGGGCGGCTCGCTGGACTCGGATGCTGATCAGACGTTTGGAGCGCTGAATTTGTTCCCGTTGTTGGAGGCGGACGGGCATATTGATTTGGCGAATTATTTTTGAGTTTGCGGCCGGAGCAAGAAAATCTGACGTTGAACCGGGAGGGATTGTGCATGTCATGTACAATCTAATGCTGGTTTGTTTGTTAGCTTGGTACTCCTAGTATACCTACTGGACGAGATCTATCCCGAGTTGTCCCAAACCTCACAAGGACAAAATGAATGGCTACCTAGGTACGGTTCAGAAAGGCATTCATAATATTCAATGTAATATATTGAATTTCGGATCAAGCATATTTAAGGTAAGACCACGCTTTGATCATGGAACGAAACGGATCAATTAGACTTAAAAACGCCTAGAGAAAGTTGACTGGAGGTCTCAAGCGAACAAACAAACCAGTATCGGGCTGTACAAACTGGTGCGAGGAGACACACAGTACACACACAATCAATGACCGCAGTCAAACGGTAAATTCTGATATTTTTGACATTGACAGAAACAGACAGCTCGTCGTGATACCTATCTTACTGCCTCACTCGTTGCTCCCTGTCAAAACCGGGATCGGGAGCGGGAGCGGGTAGATACATGCGTTTGACAAAATGACACAAGCGACACAAGGCAGAATGACACTGCAGTGGTCGTAATGTAATTTGACAGACGGACGCTGTACCCGATGAGTAACCCAAGTCTGGTGATGGGCCGATACCATCATCAAACCAACTTAAATCAAGCGTAACGCGAATTTGCCCCCGAGTTGGTGAAACAGGCAACCAGTGTACCTATGTATGAGGAAGTGATAGAAACGGAGTTGTGTTCTTACTTTCCATTCTCCTTGCGTATGTAGTAGGAGATGAGTGAGTGATATGTACCTAGTTGAGGTAAACTTCTATGTATGCACAGAGGCTAGAATATTGGGATATTAAGGTACCTACAGTAGTGGCTTACTCAAGAACCGTGGTTGAGTATTCACAGCTAGCTTCTCTTGGCGATCGATCTCTTGTTGTTATTCCCGTCTGCAACAACGGGATTGTGAAATGAGATTTTGTATTACCCATCAGCCCGTAAGAATAAACCGAACACGTACACGGTCAGTACGTTACACCTTGGATATACTCATTCACGCATCTAAGCATCTTTATTCTACCTTCGAACCTAAACTCGAGGCAGTGTCTGGATGGTAGAATCTCTGATGGACTCTGTTCCGATTGATCCCCATCACAGTTTTGTAACGGCCTATCCTACCCAACGCGAGCCGTATTGGACTGTCCATGTTCAGTTCATTTTTACGACCACTTCAGTAGGTAAACGAAGGTGCAAAACATGGATGAAGAACGGGACGGGATCACCCCTTCCAGAAGTTAGACTTGCTGCAGAAATCAAACAAGCAACGGCATCCTCTCCCCCCCTGACCATGCTTCCTTCAACTGTGTAGTTCCTGGCTTACTCTATACCCCTGATGGACACTCAAAACCCCGTCATCACTTTATTTATGTTTCGCAGGTTCATCAGCATCTCTTCTCGAACAGCTTTTCGACTGTTGTGGTTAGCAAACGTTGCAGTGTCCATGTAGACCATGGTGATCCTGTGGCAGTGGTGGCTCGTCGATCACCCCCTTTTCTTTTTCCTCCCCTGGCCGTTGGCGTCGAGAAGGCCGGTGCGGTTCCGTGGTGCGTGGGGGTGCACTTCCCGTTGACGACGTGAGGAAACACCTTATGATTGTAAGTACCTTGAGGGTTTGTTGATGAATCACATGTGCAAATTTCCTGAATTCCTATTCGTTTTCTTGACTGGTGAAAACAACGAAGATGGTCCTTGGACTTGTCGTCTTCTGGCCCATTTGACTTTAGAGAGGCAGAAGGAAAAGCGGGTCCACCCAGAGTGGATGATGGATGCACTAACAGATTCTTACGCAGCTCCCACGCAGATCTGTTAGGGATACTAATCCCCTTTTGTACGAGCATGGAGGACTTTCAGCATTTCAAAATAAATCAGCCGTCGTCACCTTGAGCTGCTTGTCTGGGGTTTCCAACGGGTACCGAACCAAGAAGTCCATTTGCAACCTTTTCCGTCACTCTGAACACCATCCAAAGATGACGGAAGAAGGAGCCCCAGAAGCGCACAGATTTTGTTTCAGGAATTGTTAACGACCCTTCCGATCAGCGGTGTGGATATTGCAACTTTCCAAGTCGAGTGGCTCAAGTCTCCAAAGATCCCATACCTTTCTTTTCCTTGGAAGAAAAAAGAAGAACATGCTGGAGGTGATAGGAACAGGAAAGCGAAGAGCACACACACACACACAGATCAACAATGCCAGGCCCACCAGCCCACTCCATGTTCGCGATCGGCCGACTGGAGGTTGGAAGTTGCAATGCAAGTCACACGGGCTCGACTGGGAAGTCGACTAGTTTGCGTCGTCGTCTGGAGATTTTGTGGAGTTGCAGAGTTCCGGGGATCTGCTGCGTCGTCTCAAATCTCATGTTCTCAACCTCTCATCCCTGTTTTTGCCCCCAAATGCATCCCATGTTCAAACTCGAAACTGGAATTCGGTATTCGAGAAGAGGGAAAAAAAAAAGGGGGGGGACAACGTCTGTTCGCACGCAGGACGACGCAAGGAACTCAAACCAAAGTTATCGAACTGCGGGACGGGATGACGAACGAGGGGGAGACTCGAAGTCGAACGGTGCGGAAGCCCGCATGGGAAAGGGATCACCGTGACCGTTACCGTTACCGTTACCAAGCCCTGTAATGAAATCTGGGGTGAACAGAAGTTGATCTTGTGTTCCTGCCTTTTCTTTTTTTTGTTCTTTCTCTTTTCATCCCCGATATCATTCAATTTCCTTCCTTCGTTCTCTCCTTCCTCCGCAAAGGCAAAGGACAAGTCTTTTTCTTCCAAGCCCTGATTGCAGCTTTGGATCCTGCGTGAAACCAACGCTTCTCGGTTCCTCCTGCTTCGCCGTACTTGCTCTTGCATCTGCAAGACACTCCTCGACATCATTAGTTCGGGGTTCATCTGGGGTTCATCTGGGGTCCTTCCACCTGCATAGACCAGCAGATTCAAATGTCGAAACCATGAAGGTACCACTATTCCAACGTCCCACCAGGGGCTTCTCCATCTTCGTCACCCTCATCTTCATCGTTGTCCTGTGGAGCATCTCCCGACTACGTCACCATGGCTCCCTACTACCGACCACCTTCGAAAACTGGGGAGGCAGAGGGGAGTGGAAAGGGCAAGGAGGAGGAGGAGGAGGAGGAGGAGGAGGAGGAGGAAGGAGCAACCTGCCGCCAGGAGGGACACCAGCAGACCAAACCACTCTGCAACCCTCGCAGCAACTACCTTACAGACCAAAGCTCGATCCCGGCCAGTGTCCCAAGGACATCGAGTTCCTCCGTCGTCCCGAGCTCGGCCTAACCGACAACATCCTCTACTCGCGCCGCTGCATCAAACCCATCTACAAGGCCGACTTCGACCGCAACACCATCACTAACATCACCGGGCCCCTCGTCACCAACACCACCGCCCTCGACCTCACCTCGTGCTCCCACGACGAGCCCATCCCCTGCGAGCCGCTTTCCCTCGAGGTGCCCATGCCCTACCCCAAGGACGCCCAATACCCGCACCTTCTCTTCGGCGTAGCCTCCAAGTACGAGCGCATGCGCGAAGCCATCCCCGCCTTCGCCCACTGGCTAGCCGGCACGGGCGCCCGTCTGGTCGGCACCATCGCCGATGCCGTACCGCCCGAGCATCAAGACGATAGCACCCGAAATTCGTTCAACCTCACCTTACTCGAGGAGGAATACCGCGCCGCAGGCATCCTCGCCACCTTTCTCCCTCCCAAGATCTTCAAGCGTCTAAACCTCAAGGACGGCAAGCCCGACCCTCGTCCCGTACCCGTCGAGCACCACCACTTTCTTCTGATCAAGGAACTCCTATCCGTCATCGACTCCCAGTCCCAAACAGCCCCGCCGCACTGGCTCGCCATCCTAGACGACGACACCTTCTTCCCCTCTCTCCACCCCCTCTCCCAGACCCTCACCCAACACGACCACACCCGCCCCGCCTGGCTCGGCGCTCTATCCGATGACTTCATGGCCGTGAAAGCCTGGGGATACATGGCCTTTGGCGGCGCCGGCTCCTTTTTATCTTTGCCCCTAGCGCGACAACTCGCTCCCCATCTAGAAGAATGCATCACCACTGCCTCGATCCAAACCGGCGACGGGATCTTGCGGGATTGCATCTACTCGCACACAAGAACCCGACTGACGCTGGTGGAGGGGCTGAATCAGCATGATATTAAAGGGGACGCCTCAGGTTTCTTTGAGAGCGGGGTCTGGCCGGTGCTGAGTCTGCATCATTGGAAGAGTTGGTATCATGCGCCGGTGGAGAAGATGGCGAGGGTGGCGAGGGAGGTTTGTGGGGGGTGCTTTTTGATGAGGGTGAGGTTTGGGACTGGATCTACCGAAAAGAAGAAGAGGAAAGAGGAGGAGAGCCTGTTGAGTCTGGGGTATTCAATCACGCAATACCCTGGCCTTGCAAATGGGCTCGACGACATCGACCTCTCAAGGGTGGAGGGAACGTGGAAAGAGGCGGAACGGAAGGAGAAGTTTGCATTTAGTTATGGACCGGTTAGGAGGAGGTTACAGGAGGGGAGGGAGAAGAAGAGTTGGAGGTTGGTGGATGTTGATGTTGAGGAGGAGGACTCCTCATCATCGTCACAGTCAACGACGACGAAGCAACAGAGCGAAAGGGAGAAGGAAAGCAGAGGCTGGACAGCACAAAAGAAGGGTAAGAAGAGGTTCAGACAGATTTACGTGCACAAAGCTGCTGGACCGGCGGTGGGAGAGAGCATGGATGAGGTTATTGAGTTGGTTTGGGAGGTTTGAGGAGTAGAAAGTGTGGTCATGATCCGGACGTACATGAACTCATAGAGAGCTGATGGATAGCGCAAGCTACCGACGAACGATGATGGATCGAGTATGTGGTATATAGAGGGACTGTACAATTTCTGTTTGGGCTACGCATTAAGGGTATGGGCATTTTGTTTCACTTGTCTGGTTTGGGATCTCCGATCGGCAGGCCGGCTGAGAATGGGGGCATAGGGTATGCCGGCTAGGCTGCATCCTATCATGGAAGCCGGCGTTCGATGGATTGTTTGTTTGAATGTACATGTATATAACTCCTTTCTGATGGGTTGATGACCGTGAAAGGTTGTCTATAAAGAATTGATAGTCAAGGCAACTCGGTACCTAGATAACTTAATGTGCGGATGTGACGTGATATTAAGATTCGAGCTGTTCATCACTACGTATGTATATGCTCCGACGGGTCCATGAAAAACGGGAAAAAAAAAAAAAAAACCCTGCATTGCCAGCAAGTAAAATGAGACCCTCTCCGTCTCGCTCTCCCTCCACTCTCCCCACACTCCTCACTCCTCAGTCTTCAGTCCTCAGGCAGAAGAGGACTAGGACCGATTCCCGAACCCATTCCGCCACGGCAAACAAGTGTACCGTTTCTGTTCTCCACGCCTTCGTCTATAACGCGGGTATCAAGACAATATCGTCGTTAGCCAACATCTTCTCCTTTCGTCAAATCAAAGTGAACTGCCCTGGTGAGAGAGAGAGAAGAGAAACAAAACATACCAAGATCCAAAACAGTAACAGTAGCACCAGGACCTGTCATCGGGACACAGCTGCACTTAAGTTCAGACAGGCCCGGGCCAACAGTGAGGTTGCAATCGGTGCAGTAGTTTGCGAATTTGCCTCTGTGACAGAGTCAAGACTTTGTCAGATCCATCATCTTATCTTCACTTCACTTCGGAACTCACAACTCATGGAACAAAAAGCTAAAAAATTTAAAAAATTAAAAAAAAATTTAAAAAAAAATTTAAAAAAAAATAAAAAGGAAAATAAAAATAAAATAAAAAAAGAAAGAAAGAAAGGGAAAACATAAAAGGGAAAAAGAGGAACTCACAGAGCCTGCCAAATCAACTTCCCATAAACCCCGCCTCCACTCTCCGGACCCCCGGTCCCCTGGTCAAACCCGACACACATGTTTAGGTCGAGCTGGTTGAATTCCGGGGCGGGGACATGCTGCTTTCCGTCTCCATTTCCTCCCCCCGAACCAGAACCGGGAACAGCAGCAGCAGGCTCGATAATAGGACTGCAGGTCGCGGCGAGGAAGTACTTGTTCATTAGGGTGATTTGGTCGCAGGAGTGGGAGAAGTTGCCGACGATTTTGTTGTCGTTCGGGACTACGGAGGTGGGGACTGGAGGGGCGGGGAGGGCGGCCGCGAGGGAGAGGGAGAGCGAGAACCCGAAGGAGAGGAGTGGGAGCTGCATTACTCTCGGTCTGTCTGTCTTTGTTCGCTGGGTGTTGTTTATTACGATGCAAGAGCAGATATCGACGTGATGGTGGTGAGAATTTGGTGGATAGATTGCTGGAAAGATGTCGAGAGTTGGGTATCAAGAGGAACTGAATTCTGTTTCTGTGAAGCCAAGATTTGCTGATTCTTTTCGAGATATGAACCCCTAGAGGCAAGTTTCACTTGTGGTAGGAAGAAAGAAGGGAACTGTCGCACTCGTGGCTGCCTGCCTGTGTACTTCGGTCTTGCGAAACTTTTGAGAACCTTGATAGTCAGTCGAAGATAGGCAATCTTTTTCTTCAAAATTGGAAGGCGCGTCGTTCGTTTGTTCTTGCCAGCCAGACGAGGTATCAGACTGGTATCGACGTCAGTCAGTGTAAGATTCCACATCTTCAAACGGTATCTGATCTTGCCCCTCTGGCTTTGATTCCATAAGAGAATGTCTCGAAATAGAACTGAGACCGACAGACGTCACGTCACGGCCTGTCTGCACTACAGACGACGGGACCAGCTCAGTCCAGATTTCAGTCTGTATACCTTCACCCCTGGATGGGGCAACGTCACCACGACATTTGTCTTCTTTTGTCCAGGGCATCCGAGGAACTCTTTGCCTTGCCTTGTCTCAACGAAGAAGATAACAGCGTGACATTGTGTTTCTTGAAGCTTTCTTTTGAGTAACAGGGCTCCCGTCGAGAGAGGAAGAAAAGAGAAAAAGACTGTACCTGTCCAACAGGAGATATCCCCCACGATCTGAGAAACCTGGGGAAAGCTACACGCGGCGCGCGGGGGAGGGCAGAGGGTGGAGACTGAGACTATGAGGCCACTCCGAAACAAAGTTGACGAGCGTGACGAGATACACGAGGAAAATACGCGATTTAAGTCTGAGTGTCGGAGTGACTCGGAGCGAATTGCTTTCTTCTTGACCAGACCTATATATTCATAAGATCGCCACATTATATATCCTCGCCTCTTCGACATCTCTCTCTGACAGATGGACAGTAACAGGCTAAAATCATATGGTATGGACGCGGGGTTGCGGTTGCGGGATCTTGTCTCATGGATGGAATGCTGCTGCCCAGCAATATGTTTCTTCGAACGGGAAGACCAAAACATGTGGACGGAAGGAGGCAAACATCATTATCGGCCTTGACTTTCAAACAACATGGCGTCATTGGAACCCATTTCGTCCCGTTATTAGATGTGACATGTCGAGTGTTATGAAGGTATTGGGGAGATGTCCAAGCATTCCATCTTGCCAACTGTATGTTGGCTACCCGTCAGACTATCAGAAGGAGGCCGCCTGTGAGGAGGATCGAGGAGGACGGAAGAGCCAGAGGAGGATTGAAGTGCCTGGTTTATCGATCGACAAACGACCCGCCCAAGTGACATACCCTGATGGCCCGCACCGCTACCGGCGGACCGCCCGAACATGAGTCCATAGCCAAGCCGGCCTCCCTCGTGGCAGACCCCGTGGAGGTTTAAGTCGATCCAATGTCGTCGTGCCCCTGGGCTAATATGCCTTGTCTGATATTGGCTCGCATTGGCCCAGTCTTGGCTTTCTTCCCTACGAGTCCCAGTCCCCTACGTTTGGTCATTCCTATGGTGCTTCTGGTGCTTCTCGAAGCACCGTGGACCTTCTTTTCCCAGTGGTCTTGGGAATCCAAGATGGAATCCAGGGGGGTCCAGTTCCCGTGAATCTCCCGTCGGGCGATCCTGGGACACAAGCGATGACGAACGGCAAGCTCCGTTGACGATGAAAATCTAAAACAGGAGTTCTCCGCACTTAATTGACCGTTGGCCCCACCTCATTTCCCGTCGCATTAACATTAGGGAGCCGGTTTCTGATTGGTCAGATTGTTCAGACCTTGTTTAAGGAAAAGAAAAGGTGTGGTGCATTGGCGATGAGCTTCACCATCTTCCTTTTGGCGAGCGTCCACTTGCAGTAACACTTGATGCCTTCATTAGCGGTTAGTAGAGATAGAGTTCTGACGGTGGTGGTTTGAGGTTGAGTCGACCCGACGGACATGTTTTCCGGTTCGTTCTCAATGGAAACGCACCACATCCCCTTGTGATGCTAATTGTGATGGTGATGGGTGATACAAGAGGAAGTTCATGATTGGCATTATTACCGTGTCACTCACTCGTGTATGTACATGCACGACGAAATCGAGCCAAACAAGCCTGTAGCTTATTTGTCATCCTCCTCCCTCATTCACCGGGGAATCCGTGCATTATCTTCTTGGTTTTATATCCGACAGCTCCTCAGCTAGCCAGACAGGGACAAGACTTCTTTGCCGTCTCTTCTCACATAGCCGGACTCGGAGACCTGGAGAGAGCTCTGTACAGCGATGGAGTTCCATCGTGATCCTGCAATCTTTGGCGCTCTAGCACGACTCAGGTTCCCTCCGCTGGCCGCTGGCAGGATGGATGTTGGCGAGACGGAAAGCCTGCTTGCAACCGTCATGATCCCTGGATCGGAACCATATATCGAACGTTATCAAGGCCAGACATCCGGGACAGGAGTGCAGCTCCAGCCCTGCTTTAATCTGCATGTATGTGTGTAGGTCGGCCACCGCATTAACCAAGAGAATTCTCGTTATCTTCCGTCGTTATCACCTACAGTCGTGCAGTCTTGATGAAATCCTCCAACTAATTCGTTGCTGGTCGTTAAGGTCCGCCGGAGTGGCCGGATAGCGGGACAGAGATTCCGGGAGCGGGTGGGTTGAGTCCATGGAGAAGGGAATCTCGTTTGGATATTCCTCACTTCCTTCCTTTGCTATGGATATTTTCGGTACTACATTTCTCCCTAGCCCTCTCCCTAGATCGAACTTTCGCTCGAGTCGGGTCTCGAAGCAGCTAAAGAGGTGGATCCACGTGGTGAGCTCCATTTCGCGGGCCCAATGTCCAATTTGGGTCCAGCTCGACCGAGTCTTTGGGCGAGTCTTTTTCTGCTTGCAGAAGTGGAGGAAATCGGAGGTGCATCTGCGGTGCATCTGCCAGGGCGGCAGGCCTGCAACGGCAGGTGAAATGGTGAATTGTCGCTGGGAAAGCGGGTTTGGCGGACACTGTAAAGCGGGCCTTGAAGCGGAACCTGGGACCTCTAGCGGCAGGCGGGACCCTCAGGACCCAGACGGCCCAGGGGAAAAAAGGGAAAAAAGAGTCCGTGCCTTGATTTCAACGCATTGCTGGTGCTATTTCCTTCTCCATTCTCACAAATCACAACCTCACGTTGTCCAAGTCTTCCTTGGATTCGATGCTGCCTTGCTAGCCATCCTGCAGCGTGCATCTCCTTTCCTTTTTCCCTCGTTGTCCGCTCACGCCTTCCGTCATTCGTTCTGACCTTTTGGGATCGGACTTGTTGATTCGCGCCTTCCTTGTCGCAAATCCACGTTTGTTCTCTTACCTTACTCTCTTTTTCTTTCAACCCAACCACTCGCTCTTGACCGCATTCGACCACCGTCGTCATCCATCTTCATCGATCGGATATCTCCAGGAAGTCGAACTCATCATTCGCTTTGCTCGTTCGCACCTCCTCCCTCTATTCTATCTACTACAAACATTCATCCCCTCACAGTCGCTATCATCAATAATCACACCACCACCGACTCAACCCTCGCTTCTAGTTACGACGACAACCATCACCATCGTTAATGACCCAAGAGGCATAATTATCCCGGAGACTCAACTCAATACAACACTTATATCTCTTATCCAAATATCCCGAGGCTGTCTTTGTTCCACCCCAACTGGCCATTGCTCACCCCTTTGCGAAACCATCGGCACCTGTTTGAGACATTCGACGTCTGTCCCAGGGGCGCCTCTTCTCCAACCGCCGCCCAGCCTCAAGTGCGCGCGTCTGCAAGCCAACCAACGGCTTCCAGCCAGCCCTGCATACTCCGCGACGATACTCACCCTCCAAAGGTGCGCTTGCGCTTGCGCTTTGGATCAATCCGCCTCCTGCAGCATTTTGAACCAGGCACTTGGGACCGAGGACCCTTCCCAGCTATACCAGGGCCCGCCTCAAAAAGCAAACCTCGCCTCCACCCCTTTTTAGATCATCAGCCTCTGTTCGCAAGTATATGTCGCAAAGATGATGCTATACGAGCGACCCGTTCATGATCTCCCTGGCCCCAGCTCTCCGCCAGGCTTGACGCATTCCAAGTCTTCCAAGTCTTCATCCTTGAACTCGGTACCCTCAGATGATGACAGCGTGCTTGCTGATGCTAGCCACTTTGAAGACATTGGACTCCAGGATGACTCCCATGTCGATGCTCGAGGGCTAACTCAGAACCTGAAGCCCTCGCCCATGCTGTATAGTTCTAAGCCTACTTCCGAATTGCAAGTACCCTCCAAGAGCAGTCGATCTTCCCGCAGCCCGTCCAAAACCCGCCAGAAGCGGGATGCCTCATCATCGGGCAAAGCCCGACCGACCCTCCCGAATATCCAGAGTCACCTACGAACCGTCAATGGCAGAGTCGCGAGCTTGGGGCTCACCCCCGAGCTTCACACTGCCCCTCTTCCTATGCGCTCCCTTGGAAACCGATCGCCCTCCTCTTCCTCGACACGGCAACGCAGCGCTAGCCCCAATCTTCAGATTGGTTTTCCGATGAAGCCACGGAGGAGTAGCTGGCAATCGACCCGGGAGCGAAAGACAGCCAGACAGTTGGAGATGGAGTGCGACGAAGATGAGGGAGATGACATCCCTGACGGGCTCGTGCTTGATAATGTGCCAATTTCGCCTAGGCCACCCTCGGAACGATCAAGAAGCCGAGCTTCTTCCAAAGCCCCTTCACCAGAACGCGCTCCTCCTAAGGAAAGGATACGAAGTGTGGGAAATGGCACACCACCGGTGGCAGCAGCCCAGGGATCCCTTAGGTCGCCGACATGGAAGTCCGATACCGCAGTGCCTACTAGAGCCAGCATTGCCGCCACCATTGTCAGCCCTCTGGAACTCGCCAGATCCAAGAGCTGGTCTGCCGCATTGGCTGAACTCAACTCTGATGCCAAGGAGCTCACGGAAAAGCTGGAGGAACATGCGGAAGAGTTGGAAGCAAAGGGCGTGCGGTCCAGCACGCCGTCTATCCGTAGAAACTCTGACGGGAAGCCCCGTGTAAAATCGGGTCTTCCTGAGCTCCCGCCGCTTCGCAAGTCCAATGTCATGATCGACCCTCTACCGCCGTCCAAGGAAAAGGAAGCCGTTTTGTCCCGCACTCGTCCTTCCTGGCTCCCGCCAAAGGATCCCGCCGAGGAACGCCGCCATCTGAAGGAGTACCAGAGGATGATGGCACAGAGCCTCGAGGCCGAGCGTAGACGAGAAGCAACGAAGAAGGCCCGGATCGAGAACCGTGATACCAGAGCCGACAACCTGATGCACATTTGGGAGGAGAACATCATCCCTCGTTGGGACGAGGCCATTCGTGAGCGCAGGACACGAGAGCTATGGTGGCGTGGTATTGCGCCGCGCAGTCGAGGTGCTGTGTGGAGCAAGGCGATCGGTAACGGGCTCGCACTTTCTGATGCTTCATTCAAGGCTGCCCTGAAGCGGGCCAATGATGCCCAAAAAAGAGTTAACGACGGACAAGGCAGCACCGACGATTCTTACGCTGCGGCATGGTTTGATGACATTAAGAAGGACGTGGAAGAGTATACCTTCCCGGATCTTCGCATCTTCCAGACCGGAGGACCTCTCCACCAAAGCCTGGTCGATGTTCTCAGCGCATACTGCATGTACCGGAGTGATATCGGATATGTTCCGGGCTGCAATGTAAGCTTTCTGACAAATATTCCATGATGAGACAGACACTAACAGACCAACCAGACGATTGCGGCTATTCTGCTCCTCAACCTCCCCACAGCCACCGACGCCTTCATTGCGCTTGCCAACGTCCTCAACCGATCCTTGCCGCTGAGCTTCCACACTTGCGACAGGACTGCCATGTCGTCGGCCTACAACCTGCTACTCCAAACGCTCCAACACAAGTCGCCCAGCCTACATGAACATCTGGTCAAGCTGCCTGACCATAATCCCGATCTTTATCTGGGCGACATCTTCACTGGCCTCTTTACTCGCCATCTCGCTCTGGATGAGGCCACCCGACTCTGGGATGTGTACGTTTTCGAGGGCGACGCCGTCCTCGTCCGTGCAGGCATTGCTCTTCTGCTACAGAAGGCCATGTCCCTTATGGGTACTAAGACTATCCAAGAGGTCAGGGCCATAATGAATAATTCGTCTGATGGCGTGTTGAGGTCGGCGCCCATTCTGCGCAGCACTGGCGAGGAAGATCGCTGGATGCGCGCTGTAAGGGAAGCCGGGAAAGCGCAAGCTTGAAGAGGAGCAACAAGAACAAAAAAAAAAGCGAATAATAATCATGAAAAAAAAGCGGATATATATATACCGTCATCTTACATATGTCGTTTTCTGTCTTTGGATCCAAGCGGTTGGAAGGGATTTTCACATCGAGGGAAGGAAGGGGAAAAGAAGGCCGCGACTCACCAACTGCACGCAAATACGTCATGAAAGAAAGTCACTACCACACGTACAAAGGGACCATCCATGTCTTTGCTCATGTCACATACCCAACAACGATACGCACATACAACCACCACCACCGTCGCGCCAACCAGCAAGCAACCAACCACGTTCAGCGGCCACTGGCCGTTTTTGTTCGTTTTCTGTTTCCATTCTCCATAATTTCCCCAGGTTGGATACCGCACCGGCTTGTCACAAACAACCTACAGGGAACTGGCTTCTTGTTTTTTTTTCTTGCTCGTCTTCGGCAGATCCGAACTTCTTTGTGTACCATTGTGTACAAAACAACAGCAAAACCTCGGTTTTGAGTATTGTGTATATTTAATCTTTTTGAACATTTTCGAATGCCAGCCAGCCAGGCATACTTTGGGCGGAAAAGAATAAGAGTGGGGATGATTTGATCATATTTGGTTCCCATCTGTCTGTGTGTGTGTGTGCGGATCCTTAGCCTTGTCTCAGCTGTGAGCTGTGTGTGGATATCGATGGAGGCAAGAGCTTGTATAGATCTAGTTGGTACGGTATGTATATATAATATATGTGTATATACAGGAAATCCTGATTGGACCTTCACGTCCCCCGTTCTATATGCTCGTTCGTTCGTACGTCTCTAGGGTATCTATGGTGTTGGCACTTGTGATCGTCTGGTATGATTTGATGAATTTGTTTTGGGAGAAGGGATGTATGTGGTTTGTGATGATCATATAGTGATGATATACAAGGGAACGGCTTGAGGCTGTTCACTGGAGCAGACCACGGCACTCTTGAACTCCTCGTTTCTGCGCCACGGAATATACGACCGTCTACACCATTTGAGCTGTCAAATGTCTAGTGTCAGGCATGTACCGTGAATATATGGTTTGTCAAATCCCCCATGTCTGTGAGGGAGTAGTCGACTTACAGAAACTTCGCCATTTGCCAGACGATCAGAGGAACTCACGCTCGCAGATTTGAAGACTGATTTGTACAGATATACTACCACCTTGGCAGAACTGGAATGGATGACAATGATAGTAAAGCCGACTAGTACCATTATGCGTCAGGATAGCTCTCCCGCTTGAAAGAAGGCAACTTGTAATCAGGTTGACATGATTGTACCTGTATCCCCAACCCCTATCCATAGCTTCGATGATTTTTAGTTACCTGTTACATGTCGAAGCCAGGCACACGAGTAGGCTGTGTCACGTACAACGAATGGAAACGAGGATTCTGTGTTTCCTGTTACTCAAGCACCAAAGAACTCAGGTAGGTAGAGGTAGTTAGGTAGGTAGTCAGGGACTTTCACGGAGCCAAGTCCGTCCGGAAAGTTTTTTGGTGTACCAGTGTACCAGAGGCATTGGATGGATGGATGGATGAACCCAACCGTTGGCTGTCACCTTCACCTGACCGAAATCAATACCTTACACTACCTCATTGTATTTTCCATTCTCATGATTCTCATGAAGAGGAGGTTCTTTGTCAAGGCCCAACGTATACATGAGGTGGATGCAAATCGCTCCCCGTCTCCATGAAGTCTCCATTGCTTGTGGTCTCTTCACATTATCCCGCAGGAGATCAGCTGTATCGACGACCACCTCACGTAGTATGCTACGTAACTGTTTGCAACATGCTTTGCCTATTGTGTAGAGGTACTCACAGGAGAATCATACATATATACATTTTGTCTCATTGGTACCTGTAAGTGAAAAAAAAAAAAAAAAAAAAAAGCACTTGGGCCTGCCTGAGAAGTCAGACAGGGTCAAGTACCCTCTGCCCCTCTGCCCCTCTGCCAGAAAAGCAAAATGAAAGCCAAGCTGAAGGAAGTGTCGAAGCGGATGAATGGTTCTTTCTTTGCTTGGTTTGGCTAGTTAGGACGTTTTCGGGTTTCCCGCACCGCAATTGAAAGGGATGAGAATTGAGAACGGAGGACGTGTTTCTAGACTACAGGTCATCAATGAGTAAACCGCTCCATTCGATAACTCCGCAACAGACTTGAACAGACAACTAGGTTCTGTGGATGCTGGATGCTGCTTGCTGAATGCTCCGCGTATCGAACAGAGCCGGCTTGGCTCGGCGGCAAGAATGGCATCTACAGTAATGTGCCCTGTAAATGCAAACAATTGGGGCAGGCCGTTTTTCTTACAGTTAGTGGGCAGTTGCACTTAGAGGTACCAGCGCACAGACCCCTTTCCAGGGCGTCGTCCACTGGTAGCCCGCTGACGGCGAGAAAAAGTGGAGTAAGTGACCCTTGCCGAGAGTCAAAAATCCCTCCTCCCAGCAAAAGATCACCCCTGTAAATGCAAAATTAAGCCTAACCGGCTTGCATTTAGCAATTAGCAGGCTATGCCATACTAAAATAATTCGGGCACAAAAATCTCTAGCATTAACTGGGTCTTTGCATTTATAGGGACTGGCATTTACAGGGCACATTACTGTACCTACCAATGGATTTCGACTTGACAAGTTTTGAGCAACTTCTGGTTTCGGTCAGATAGATATCAGTGATAAATCGACTTGTGAAATGAAAGGTTTAACGCTTAGCGAATCTCATTCAGCTCATCTCAGCAACAGCTTATCATCGGTTTTGTGTGTATGTCGAGTGAGTGTGTCGTTGTCTGTGTCTGTGTCTGTGTCTGTGTCTGTGCCACATGATGACTTTGACGGCACACCGGACGGGTTAGGTACGACGACATCACGCCACCCCGCACTGATTTACACACCGACCTTGTGGTTATCATCATTAGTGAGCAAGCGAGAAAAAGAGGGACGACCAAACCTTATCTCCTGATTTTCCCATGATAAGATGTCACAGCAAGGCATCCATCCATCCATGAAAGGAAATATTGTTGTAGTCGCAGCGAAAGTTCACTTGGTTCGGGCTTGGTGGACGGGTTCCGTGGATGATCCCATCCTCCAATCGGATCGCCTGGACCTTACGTGAGCGAGAAATACCAGCTTGACCAAATGCTCCGGTTGAAGGTTGTTTGGTTGTGCCGTTTGTGGTCAAGTGAGCAACAGCCAAGCAAGTGGGAAAGATGAAAGATGTAATAGAATATTTGTTTTCGCTCCCTTTCCAACCGAACTTCGCTTTTGATTATAACCATGCTCCCGTACCATGCCAGACAGCCCCGTAATGTTGATATCCCAAACTCTATTCTTCATCTACTTCCCTTTATCGCCCGACGATGATGCCATACAATGCCATACTTGATGATTCAAAGAACAAAAACAATCCCCGCGATTCAATGCAAAACTCGTCGTCGTTAAGTACTTAATAATTTCTTTTTTTTTTCTTCATTTCAGACTTTCAGAACACATCTCCAGGTTTCTTTCTTTCTAATCCTGTCTATGCATTCCACTTGTATACAGGCCAAAAAAAAAAAAAAAGATGATGTCTTTTGTAATATTGCAAACACCCCGTCGTTTATTGGTACCCTTTTTTCCGATTCTATTTAATAACCATCGGTTCCCATTCCCATTCCCACATATCGATATGACAAAGACCCAAACCGCCCATTTTTGTTGGTTTCCTGTAAACATATTGATACGATACCTTCCCAGATTCTCTATAGCAATCCGTGCATGTCCCCTATGGGGACGTAGTGCTGAGCGTGGTCAGGCTATGTCAAACCGATCGACTCTTATCGCTGCCTGGTTGAGGCATCAAGACGCTTCTCTCATCCACACGACCTGGATGGTGATGGGCAATGGGACGACTCTTAACTCTTTATCCGTCCATCAATTTTCTTGGGATACTTAGTTGGTCTTGGGGAGCTTGGCAGGCTTGACGCCAAGACCGTTCTGGTTGCGGTAGAACAAGACGCCCTTGCCCTTCCCCTCAGCGCCCTCGGTAGGCTCAACCCACTGGCACCAACGAGCAGCCTTCCACATGGACTTGATGAAACCGATGGGGCCATCCTCGACGTCGGAGCGGTAGTGACGGCCCATGACCTTCTTGATGGCCTCGGAGGCCTCGTCGGCGTTGTAGAAGGGGATGGTGCTGACGTAGTGGTGGAGGACGTGGGTCTCGATAATGCCGTGGAGGAGGTGACGGCCGATGAAACCGAACTCGCGGTCAATGGTCGCGGCGGCACCACGGACGAAGTTCCACTCCTCAGCGGTGTAGTGGGGGAGCGAAGGGTCGGTGTGCTGGAGGTAGGTGATCGCAACGAGCCAGTGGTTGACCCAGAGGTAGGGGAGGAAGTACCAGACGAACATGTTGGACCAGCCGAAGGTGTTGCCGAGGTAGACGAGGGCGGTGACGGTGATGGCGATACCGATGTCGGAGACGATGATCCAGGGGGCCTCACGCTCCTCATAGAGGGGAGAGTTGGGGTTGAAGTGGTTGACACCAGTGAACCAGCCATTCCTCTTGCCCTTGCCACGACCCTCGCGCTGCTTCTCGTGGTAGTTGTGGCCAGTGACGTTGGTCATGAGGTAGTTGGGCCAGCCGATGAGCTGCTGACCGATAAGGTGGATCAAGGTGTAGATGGGGGTCTCCTCGGTCAACTCGGAAAGCTCGTGGGCGAAACGGCCGATGCGGGAAGCCTGCTGCTCGCGGGTGCGAGGAACGAAGACCATGTCGCGCTCGATGTTGCCGGTGGCCTTGTGGTGCTTGCCGTGGGAGAACTTCCACGAGAAGTAGGGGACGAGAAGGGCAGAGTGGAGGACCCAGCCGACGGTGTCGTTGATCAACCTGGAAGGAGAGAAAGCCTGGTGACCGCACTCGTGGGCAAGAACCCAGAGACCGGTGGCGAAAAGGCCCTGCATGAAGGTGTACAGGCCCCAGAGGACGACACGGGCCGCCTTGATCGGGATGTACTCGGGAGTGACATATTTGTTCCAGACGTAAAAAGTGACGGCGAGGTAGATCATGTCGCGAACGACGTGCACCAAGCTGCGAAGAGCCGAACGCTCGTAGCAGTGCTTGGGGATGGCATCGCGGATGTCCTTGATGGTGAAGTCGGGGACCTCGAACTCGTTGCCGTAGGTGTCGATCAGCTTGCCGAACTCGGCCTTGTCGGTCTTGACGTTGTCGGAGGCCAAGGAGGAAAGCGAGGTGTTGGAGGCCGAGCGCTCAAGGGGAGAGTCGAAGGGAGAGGCGTCGGCGGTAGCGGGGTACGAGTCGGAGGTGGCCTCGGTTTGGGTCCTGCGCAGGGCAGGCTTGTTGCCCGCGGGAAGGGCAGAGGAGACGGACGCCATCTTGGAATGTGATGTCGAGAGGAGGACTGAATTGGATAGTCGAGACGGATCCAAACAACAACCTTTATCGGCCTGATGTCACAAAGCGGACTGGATCAGAAGCGTCAGCAAAGAAGACTCGTAGTTTTTTGGTTGGTAATGGCCGAGGTTAGGAGCGACATTCCAGTCGTGGTGTTGGTCGACTCTTCAAGGAAGAGGTTGGAGGTGCATGGAAAATACCGGGAAGGGATGCATGAAGCAAATGCTTACCGTGAAGGACTTGTTGGAGACACAACCGAAACAGCAGTGTACACACAGGGAAGAGGAAGGTTGGTGGGAAAACCAATCTTTAGAAAAGAGGATGCGTGAAAAGAAAAAAACAAAGTCTTTGCTGTCTCGCAGCGACCCCGGAAAAATTGTGGTGCTAGGCGTGGGTCGATTGTTTTTGCCCGGTGGATGATTTGTTGGGATTTCCCGATGTTACGGGCTCGGTCCGGGATGGGGGGATGTAACCTGGAGACTGGCACTTGAAAGGAAGGTTTTGGGTTTGACAAGGCCGATTGTTTCTGGTTTTATATATCTACTCGTCAGGACTAGAATCGTCTCTTGTCAAGGCGGATTGACTCGCAAAACCAGATCGATTCCCAAAATCTTGGATACATTGCATGCCAGCAAGATTTACTAGTAAACCAATGCCGCCCAGTTTGGGTGCATAGGCACTCGTTGCAGCACCCAGACTGCGGATACAGGAGGCAATATCGAGACTCATCCAGGCAACGACTAGGGACCACCTTCTTTGGCCACTGCTACGAAACATTTTTGTTTCCAAAAGTTTGAGACCTGATGGTACCATAGTACACATGCACTGGCGACTGGATCCAGAGTTGGGCGCCTCGCCCGCTTTTACGATAAAGCTAGATGCATTGAGGTCCAATCTGGGATGGCAATCTGGAGCTTAGAAGATTGTGGAGAGGGTGGCACTAAGTACCTCCAAGTACACCTTAACATTCACATGCCAGCCTGTGGCGGCTGTGAGCTGAAACAAGGGTTGGAGGGTTGGTGGGGGGATTTGCACCCAGCTGGAAAAGGGTTGAGCGACAAACTGGCCAACGACAGTTACGACATACTGGGGATTGGCGAGATAAAAAGAGAGACACGCAGATGCATTGCCTTCATATGTCTTGCCGAGGCTCCCCGACAGGCAAGTGATCGGGCTTTCGTCGAGGGCATTCCGAATTGGAGGGGGGCGAAAACGAGAAGCTGGAGACATGGGCAAAGTTCACTGGCTGGCTGGCTGGAGATCGTCCATTTGCGTTCCAGCTCGACATATCCTGCATGGATCTCGCGCTGAATTTTTCGTTGCAGCGTCCGTACTATCTTTCTCCGGTCAAAGTAACCAAAACCTGGTTTTGGAATCTCTGATATCCCCAAGATTCGATTAGACAACGATTCATGCGGTCAGCCCCGGCCTGGGAGCGTGTCATGACGACTCATGTGCTCATGAGATTCCCGCCTTCGATTCAGTTCTCGGACGAAACCGTTTCAAGGTCCCGTCTACAACCCGAGTTGGAAGCTTTATCGATAAGGACTCAGGGCCTTGAGGCTAAGATAAGGTGATACCCGTGGGTGTGTGGTTTGGCGAGATCTGTGCTGGCTAGTGTACAAGAATGGGTGGAGATCCTAGTCCATACAGCGTAGCATTGCGCGGGGTAGACAGGTACGTGAGAGGACTTTGACTTGTCTTTGGCTGGCCCTCGCAACTTGGACTTGCCTCGACAGGGCTGTTTCATCGTCCCGCCGTGCGCTTCAATCCATTGCCCCTGCCAAAGGGTCTTTTATTTTCCAGGGGCAAGTCTTGAGAGTCTGGCTCTTCCCTTTTACCATCACAGATGGCTCGAGGTAGCAGGAATCCCTGAAAACGTCTTCACATGGTGTTCTTTTTACCACACCAGGGTTCTCCAAGCCACCCGCTCCCAGGTTTGGGTGCAAGGGGCCCTCCTCGGTTACAGATTCACACATCGGGGTTTCATGCAGGTCGTCGGCTGGAAGGGAAGGGGGGGAACACACACGGAGTGGGGGTTGCATTTGGTTCATGCCGTGATGCGATGGCCAGATGGCATTGGACGGATTGGTGCTTGCGCGCCCGGCGCTCGCGCGACGAGACAGTCGGCGCTGGAATTTCTGTTGGGAAACCTCGGAACAGGGAGATAATTCATTTTTTTTTGTTGGGCAAAACAGTTCCCGAACTTTGTACGGACCACTGTGTACATGCTTTTCTGTTACCATCTCCACACGAAAGAGGCAAAAACCGAGGAGTTGCAACGGGATTCGTCCACGTCGCTTGCCAGGCCTTGCGAAAAGCTTCACCCACTCGCGGGCCACTCCAGAGGCTTTTGTCCTCAAACCCGGCGGCGGTCGCGGCCCACTTTTGACCACTTCCGTCCACGCCGTCCGGCCTGACTGCCACCAATCCCCACCGCTTCCCCCCATAAGAACCCCGAACGAGGTCCGGTCTCCAGTCCGGACATACGGCTCGTCGCCGGGAACTTGTTCGCTCCGAGATAACCTTGAAGAGCCGCAGAATCACCCGATGGAACCACTTGAGCGGACCTGGCCCTGCCAAGTTCCAGTGTTTTCGACTTCTTGCTCATCCTCCTACCCGTGGCTCCCGTGGGTGTTCGCTCCCTTCCATGTCAGAAAAGAGGCCATGGATACCGCTGCCCACGTCCTTCCCTTGCCAATGGGCCCAGCAGCGAGGTACTCCATCGCTGGAACCAAGCAAGCCGGAGTCTATGGCACAGGCCATGAGGTGATGGTTGTTTACTTGATGCCTTTGGTTCGCGGGTGTTGCAACCGAACAACCACGCAGCGAATCCGCACTTCCTCATCCGGACCTTGGCCGTGTTTCCACCCGTCCAAAAGAGTGTGCTAAATTATGAGGTAGGCCATTATGAAACTGAGACATATAAAAGGTAATCAGGTGGTCTTTCCCTTGACTTCTTGTCAACCTAATGTGACATGGGCCATTGTCGCAATCGAAGGAAGAAAACAGCGATTTTCTCGTTCTATACATGCCAAACGAGACACTGCTACACTACCAATTCTATGTGATGTTCATACGTACTGAATACACCCCAGTCTCACCCTTCACCATAACAGATGCAGCCCTGCTCTTCTTTATTTTTTTTTCGTAGATCGCAGGCATAGTTGTAGAACGGAGAGGAATCCTTTTCCCATAGAGTATCCCTTGGCACCTCCCGACAATGCCAAACTACAGTGTCTTCGAAGCCAACTAACCGAAAAGATAAAGAGTCATACTCTTCCATATCGATTTTTGTATGTACAATCACGGAATGTGAGGTAGCGCCTGGCGTGCCGTTCATTTTCAGTACTCAAAATGTATGCACCTACGCGCTGTAGTAGTACCGTATAAGCTTAGACCGCTCGAACCTCTCTCAAAAACCCAACCCTCAGGCTCTCAAAATTGCGTATTTCTAATCGCTATTTTGGTTAAAGCCAACAGCGAGGTTCTGCCAGATACCCAAGGCGAACGGCCCAAGACTGTATGGTACGATTACTCAGTAAAAGGATATCCGTCTTCGGATACTAGATAGACAGTCGCATTGTTCTACATAAATCCCCCCCGAATCTTGCATTTAATGAATGAACATGTAGGTAGCCATGCGGATGGAGCATGTCTACTCTTAAGAAGTTTCATGCAGATCCTTTTCTAAGCTTTGGGATGGATTTCCTGAACGAACGACCTCATTGCCAAGGTAACTGTCCGTATACTTGGCCTTGCACCTTTGCACAGGCAAAGCGCCTAAACATATAGAAGGCAGTGCAAGGAGAAGATTAGATCGATGATATGATATGATGGTCGGACTTTCTCCCCTGCTTATTAGACGCACCGTGGTTATGTACGTGCGAGTGTCTGGGAGCTGGGTTACGGTTCGGTACTTAGAATGTGGGTCAAGTTGGTGATTGCTTTTTTTTTTTTTTTTTTTGCTGCTGCTCTGACTTGTGGTGTTTAGAAGGTACGAGTTTGACAAGATATCATATGCTCCTGCATTAGACCTTTCTGGGTTCGATCCTTTGCAAACCCCGGTTAGAAATAGAAATGATCGGTCTTGATATTGCTTTTTAGGGGCATCTAACAATGTGGCTGGTACACCAGTTACAGTACAGTGTCATAGTCTTTCAGATATCGAACATTCAGTTAAACAGGATGGATATTCCGGTCATTAGAAGTAGTCTGACCCCGATGTACGAAACCAGAATGATAATAAAGCCAACGAAACAGCTCTTTTGGAATCCACCGACTAGGTCTACGCATGCACCGCTTTTATAACAACCAAACAGGTACAACGTGGAGAGAAGAGAGAAAAAAAGGCCCAGAGATATGAAAGAACCCGGTTCATTTTATTCACTGTACCCTCAGATGACCTTTTTGAAAACGGGAAAAACGGGACGCCATGTAACTTCACAACATATCAAACTACTGCCGCCGCCTGTTCGCGCATTTACTGAACGATCTCCTCGGTCTCCTCCAACACCTCCTCCATGATCTCCTCGATGACTTGCTCCTCCTGGTCGGTGGCAAGCTCGGGGGTCTTGGCCTTGATGAGCTCGGCAGCAGGATCCGCCGGAAGGCCGTAGATCTCGCGCTCCTCGGCAACCTCCTGCCTGATGGCCTCGCGCCAAGCGAACCACTCCTCGAGGATACGGCGGCGGGCCTCGACAACGGCAACGTCGGCGCTGCTGATGCGCTCGGCGTCTTCCTGTTCGAAGATCCTCGAGTACTCGCGGAGGTTGCGGCGGATGGTCTTCTGCTCCTCCTTGCTAAGGAGGGTAGGGGGGCGCGGCCTCCACTGGAACTGCTTGAACTTCTCGATAGCCTCCTCGCGCAGCTGCTCACCCTTGAAGTCATACAGATGATATCCGTTCTCCATCTGTTTTTGGCTCATGTTAGTGATTTCTGCTGTATATCATCGTCATCGAATATCACCGGTACTTACAGAGTGCTTCCACGCGGAAGCCCAGGTGGCAACGAAGCGACCCGAGGGGTCCCACTCGACGTCGGTGACACCGTAGTGGTCAGCGGTGTTCATGAGCTGAAGGTTGGCGGTAAGGTCCTTGTCGGACTCGGGCTTCTCGCCCTCGAAGTCGAGGTCGTAGAAGTCGAGATCAGAGCTCTGAGTGTTGGCAACAGTGGCAACGACCACGAAACGTCCCTTAGGCGACCAGTAGATGGCGTTGCTGTTCTTCTTCTCGAGAGTGCGGAGGTGCTTGAAGTTTCCAACAGCATTGCCCTTGGCCTTCTCAGGGCAGAAGAAAGCGACCGACGTCTTGGGGGGGACCGCGGTGGCACCGACAGGCTCGGTGGTGGTGATAATAACGAACCTGTCGCCCTTGGGCTCCCAGGCAAAGTTTATTACGGTATCCTTGATGGTGTCGACAACTTCCACGGGGACACCCTTCTCCTTGACACGGAAAATCTCAAGAGTGGTGGCCTGAGACTTCTTGGACTTGGAGTGACGGTCAACCTTGACGCACAGATAAGCACCCTCAGACTGCCAGTGGAGCTTGGCATCCGAGACGCTGAAGAGGTTTAGTGACCTGACAACCTGCTTGGAGGGGATGCTCATCAAGCCGACTCTGGCGGGGTTGCTGCCGATCTCAGGGGTCCAGAAGCAGAAAAGCTGCTCGTAGGTCTTGACACCGTCGCGCTGCACGGTGGCGGGAGCCCAGTCGAAGTCCACAACGCCCTCAATCTTGATGGCGGTCTTGTCCAACAAGTTCATCCTCGGGAGCTCGTAGACGGAAATGGACTGGCCGGGGTTCAGCCTGGCGACGTACTTGTCATCGGCAGACCACTTGAACGCGGGCCAGGGGAACTTGGGGGCCTTCTTAGGAGCCTCGCCCTCGGCGGCCGCGGGGGTGTCGAGCTGGGCGAAAGAACGGAGGGGCTTGGAGGTCTCGATATCCCAGATAACGTAGTTCTTGCCGTCGTCTTCTACAGAAAGAGCAGGGTGGCCCTCCTCGGGAATTGAAATCGGCCTGTTGGACCAGGTGACAAGGTACTTTTCGTTGGGAGAGAAGGCGACAAGGTTGACAAAAGGATGGGCGAAACGCCTCTGCCTGGTCCACGAGGGACCACCCCAAAGCTGAACACCCTGGGCGTGGACGGAGGTGAGGTAGGTACCGAGGGGCGACCACTGCACAAAGGTCTCGGTCCAGTGTTGACGGTCGACAATGTTCTCGGGCGGATCCCTCTCGCTGTTCCAGAAAACGCCAACGGACTCTCCCCTGAACATGACAAACTGATCTCTGCCGCGGCCGCTGGGGTCGGCCATGAAGGAGCGAAGGTGCTCCTTCTCCTGGAACTCCTCGATCTTGGGAGGAGTGTACTCGTCATCGATACGGCCCTCACGACCATAGCGGTCGACATCGGTAAGCTTGTTGACGCGGAGGGTGTGCTTCTTGTCGAGGGGGACGAGGTCGAGCTGTCTGCAGGCGGCAGCAGCCTCGGCGGGCGACGAGTACTCGACGAAGGCGAATCTACAGAATTCATATTAGTGCCCTGGTCGGGGAGCCAACATCCACAGCATAGGGACACATCGCGGTCGGGCGCAGCGATGGATGGCCGGTCTGTAGATGCGCATCATTTAAGGCGGCTGGGTTGCATACCTCAGCGACTTTCCATCTTCGCCCATGGGCATGAAGATGAGGTCCTCCCTGGTCTTACCAACAGAGTTGAGCTTCTTCAACAAGAACTTGACGAGCTTGGGTTTTTGCTCCTCGTTAACCTCAGGGAGACCATCAACAACGACGAAGGCATCGTAGCCTTGCTCAAGCTGAACCTCGTACTTTTCGCGGATATCGGAAATGTCGACCTCATCAACATCGAAGTCATCCTCGTCGAGATCCTCGTCGCGGAGGTGGTCGAAAGAGGGCGCCATGCTGGGCAATTAATCGGCAATATGTTACGCTTGGTCGGTGCCGGGGATTAGTAGCTGGCGATGTAGGGGTCGGGAAGGTGCCTCTGGTGGTGGTGGTTGGACTTGGTGGATGACGGGATCTGGGCTGGCCGCTTCGGATTTTTTCTGCGATGCCGCGGGCGGAACAACGTGCTGGCTATGCGGTCGTCAGGATTATTGTGAGAATTTGTGCGCAGCGCGCAGATTGTGGTGGGGTTCAGTGAGAACGGCCAGAGGACCAGGGAAGACAGCGAAAGAAGTGCCCCACTTTAAGAGGCAATGTTGTACGGTGATTGGCTACCCTACCAGATCCCCTCTCTCTGGAATCGCTAAAATGGGACTTTATGCCAGTGATTGCGATGATGTGGTGGATAGGTAGTTTGGAGGTTCAAGGAGCCTCAGATATCATGGATATTGCACAGTTGCATTGGACTCGGCCTGGGAAAGTCGAGTTGCTCAATGCTGTCACTGGGCTTTAACTTTTCCTTCCTTTCAATCTCACAAGATGATGGCGGCAGGCAGTGAGTTAAGTATTGTTCGTTTGTGCACGGAACAAGTATTGACCAAGGCAGCGTCTGTCCGCTTTCAGCAGTTCACAAGTTTCAAGTTGCCATCACCTTTAAGTCAGGAACTGGACTTCAGGTTGTGGTTCGTTCGTTGGACGGGCAGGCATCGATTTGGCTTTGAGCCTCATGTACGGGGGCCAATATCTTGGTTCGTTTCAAAACACTTTTCACTCGTGCGCTCAACTGTGGGCAGCTGTCAGTCTTTTTAAATCAACGCCTCCATATCACCTATATGCTCAAATGTTCACACCCATCTAAAAACATCACATTACCTACTTATTACAACTATTATTAACTCTTATCAACTCCTGTCAACTCTCTTTAATTCTTATTAACTCTTATTAACTCCCATCAATTCTTATTAATTCCTATTAATTCTCATTGCAAGGGAAAAAAGAGGAGCAGGGAATCCATTCTATTGTATGAACCTCTTATCGATAGGCTTATCTTATCGTATACTAGCGTCTCCACTGGCTGCCCCAAATCCACTAATGCACATTAGAAAAAGCTGAAGGATCCATTTATACTGCTACCTCAAATCTTAGCAATTAACTCTCAACTTATTGCACCTTATAGACTCTATTAACTTTAGTAGACTTCTATTACCTTTAGTTTTTCAATTGCTTTCAGTTTTTTAGTTACCTTAAGTTGCCTCTAATTACTTCATCGCTTCATTACTTCATTACTTCGTTGCTTCATTACTTCATTGCTTCACTACTACGTTGCTGCATTGCTTGGTAGCGTTGCATTGGATCGTCGGAGCTACCCTTGGGTGTGGATCTAGTGTCTGCAGCTGGCGAAGGGAGTCGGAGAAAGCGATTTTGAGTTTTGAAACGAACCAAGATATTGGCCCCCGTACTCATGCCTCTTTGGCCACTCCCGCCCGTGCCTGCCAGAAACACTCGAGCTCCTTCTCCAAAGTGCTGCGCTGTCCACCACTGTCCACCGCCGCCGCCAGCCCAAAGCTCCCCTCCCCCCTTTCTTCCTTCCCCACGGGAGACGTCCAAGTGGGGCTCCCCTCCTGCCCACCTCAGTGGACATTTTGTCTGTCAAAGGAGGGGCAAACGGCCTGGCATGCGAGTGACAAGCATTTTATGCCACCTGTCGTAGGCGGTGAGGTAAAGGAGGACGGGAGCTCTGGAATTTTGCCGTGGCCTGCCGTCCAAAAAGTGCCTAGAATTCAGAAGAGCATCATCCCGCTGGCAGACTGTAGAAAGGAGGCTTCACGTTCAGGGTATCCATACGTCCACCCAAAAATATACCAAGCTTGCTTCTTCTTTTCCAACCTCAACCCCCCGTGCACCCCGTAAACCCGACCTCTTGTCTAATATTTAAGCTTCTTCTACACCATGGCAAGTTGATTTGTACACCACCTTGGGAACCTTTCCAAGCTCACCGTAACTAACCAAACGCCTGACCATCTCCAGGCCTCGTTTAGCCCCACCCAGATCTTCGAGGAGGGCACCACAGAAGAGAAAGGAGAGAATGCCCGTCTCAGCGCCTTCGTCGGCGCCATTGCTGTTGGCGACCTCGTCAAGAGCACCCTTGGTCCCAAGGGCATGGACAAGATCCTTCAGTCTGCGTATGCTTGTTCACCGAACCTCCCGCCTACATGCTTGACACGCCGCCGTCATGTGCTGACCGCATCATCACAACATCCAGCTCGACCGGTGAGATTCTAGTAACGAACGACGGTGCTACTATCCTCAAGTCTATCGCTCTCGACAACGCCGCCGCCAAGGTCCTCGTAAACATCTCCAAGGTCCAGGACGACGAAGTCGGTGATGGCACCACCTCCGTTGCCGTCCTTGCCGCCGAGCTCTTGCGCGAGGCCGAGAAGCTTGTCGACAAGAAGATCCACCCCCAGACCATCATCGAGGGTTACCGGATAGCTAGCCAGGCTGCGCTCAAGGCCCTCGAGACTTCTGCTGTTGACCACAGCAGCAACCCCGAGGCGTTCAGGAAAGACCTTCTCGCCATCGCGCGCACAACACTCAGCTCCAAGATTCTTGCGCAAGACAGAGACCACTTCGCCGAGCTCGCGACCGAGGCCATTTTGCGCCTGAAGGGTTCCGCCGACCTTAGCCACATCCAGATCATCAAGAAGTCCGGCGGCAAGCTCAGCGAATCATACCTCGACGATGGCTTCATCCTCGACAAGAAGATCGGTGTCAACCAGCCCAAGCGCCTCGAGAAGGCCAAGATCCTCATCGCCAACACATCGATGGATACCGACAAGGTCAAGATCTTTGGTGCGCGCGTCAAGGTCAGCTCTACCAGCAAGCTCGCCGAGCTCGAGAAGGCCGAGAAGGATAAGATGAAGGCCAAGGTTGAGAAGATCAAGGCGCACGGCATCAACTGCTTTATCAACAGGCAACTCATTTACAACTGGCCCGAGCAGCTGTTCACCGATGCCGGCATCATGTCGATCGAGCACGCCGATTTCGATGGCATCGAGCGCCTTGCTCTCGTCACCGGCGGTGAGATCGCTTCTACCTTCGACCACCCGGAGCAGGTCAAGCTTGGATACTGCGACTTGATTGAGGAGGTCATTATTGGCGAGGATACCCTTATCAGATTCTCTGGCACGGCTGCCGGCCAGGCCTGCACTGTCGTTCTCCGTGGTGCTACCGATCAGTTGCTCGACGAAGCCGAAAGAAGTTTGCACGACGCTCTCGCCGTTCTTTCACAGACCGTTAAGGAGCCCAGGACAACATTGGGTGGTGGATGCGCTGAGATGGTTATGGCCAAGGCTGTTGAGGGTGCTGCTACTCGGATCGAGGGCAAGAAGCAGACCGCCGTGTCTGCCTTCGCCACTGCTCTCAGGCAACTGCCTACCATCCTGGCCGACAACGCTGGTCTGGACTCTGGCGACCTTGTTGCCCGTTTGCGCAAGGCTATCTATGACGGTCTGAACACCTATGGTTTGGATCTCATGACACCAGGAGGCGGTATTGCCGATATGAGGGACTTGGGTGTTATTGAAAGTTACAAGCTCAAGAAGGCTGTCGTTTCTTCGGCCAGTGAAGCCGCTGAGGTATGTAACCCCCTTTGTTTGATCGATACGGCCCCAAGAATCCTAACCATCGCGAATAGTTGCTTCTGCGTGTGGACGACATAATAAGAGCGGCCCCCAGGAGGCGGGAGAGGCACTAAACTCGTGCAATCTGATACGCGAGGGGAGTTGATGGAGAGCAGACTCTGTAAATGACCTTGAGCATAGCAGTGCTGAATGCTTGATGGTGTGTGGTCTCGCCGTCCCAATACTAGCCCGACGTTCGTTTCTTGTTGATGTTAGACCACGATATCATGCCGTGCGCCAAATGATGCCATAACTGATATAGCAGAGACCTATAACTAATAACCACGCCATCTCACGTTTGCCGCTTAACTTTACTAGCAAGCCTTTCATCGTGTATGTAATTCCTTTTTTCTGTGATTGAGTGAGACCTGCCAGTCGGCCATTCAGATGCACACACTACCATATTCTACGCTTGCTGTTTTATGCATGAGGGAAAGAGTGTTCTACATTCTCATGACTGTCAACATTAGGAACAAACTTCCGCAGCCTCTGGTAGGAAACCTCCCTCCAATCCTCCGTTCGACCACCCATCAACACTCGAACCCATCATAACCTAGTAGTCACCTATCCCCTTTGTAAACTCCCACTTAAGAGCATTCCAACCTCCTTCATCATCTCCAGCGTAGCAAGCTAGCTGGTTAGGTACCTTGCCCAGGCCCCGTCCCAAACCACAACGAACACGAACCAACTTTCAAGTCTCAAGCCAAAACCTCTGCCAACCTCTCCTTCAACAACCGTCCAATCACCTCCGGATCCGGGCCCTCCACCCCCGCGGCGACCATATCCTCCCGCGTGAGCCGGACGAACTTGATGTTCGGGTTCTTGGCCAGCACCGCTTCTTTCACTTGCTCAGCGTCCGAAGGGGACACGCCGCCGCCAAAGATTATGGCCTTGGGCACCTTGAGGTCGGCTGGGGACGAGGCCGTGGCGTTGGAGCCTAGGTTCGACGAGGGTGCCTGAGAGAAGGTGCCGTTGCAGAGAGCGGGAAGTTCCGAGAGGGAGGTGGAGAGGGTGAGGGTTGTGTGGACGACTGTGTTTTTTTGGGGGGGGAGGAGGTTAGTTTGGGTGAGCAAGTAGGTAGTAGTGGTGGAGGTAGATGTAGATGGACCAATGGAGAGGAGGGGGGGGGGGATATGGGGAACGGTGCAGTGGATAGAGGTAGTGTGGACGTGGTGGAAAGGGGATGGACGAACCGTCATATTCTGGAAGAAGATTTTCGCGAATGGCTTGAGCGACCTCGGGGTTGTTGCCGAAGGAAGCGACGGGGATTGCGGCGGTGGTGGACATGTTGAATAGCAAGTTGTACTTGGGTGTTGTGGACGACTTGGAACTTTGGGGCTGTTGACTTCGAGCTTATATAGCTTTAGGTGAGATGATTCTTACAATCCTGTGCTTTGTCTATGAGAGGAGATTCTGGAGCCTACTTGAGATGGGAACCTCGGGGGGGTTTATATATCTGCTTCACCCGAGGGCCATTTCTGATGACTGGAGCTCCTTCCAGTTGTAAGTGAGGCTCGGAAAAATCGTCCGTCGTTCGTTGTATGTCGGACAATCTGTTAGATTGTCACCGGTGACCGAAGTCCCGGACCAAGGAAACAGCTGCAACTGTCTTAGACAGCAAATGCTACAGGTACTGCGAATTGCTTGGCTGCTTTGGTATTTTGGGAAGGTTCGAAACCTTTGGTTGGGCGGAGAGCGGGACATGATGAAGACCGAATGGGACGACGGGATGATTCCGGGGACCGGCATGGAGGAGGCTCAGCCGGAGCTTCATCAAGACCTCGTCACCGAACGGAAGGCAGATTGCTGTGCCGTAGTAGTAGCTACGAAGAAGACTACCAATTGTTCTCTCCCCTTCTACGCCTCGCCTTGAGTCGTGCCGTGGGGTAATCCGCTAATGTATTCAGGAGCTCGGAAACACGGCATTAATAGTCGTATGAAGCCGCGTAAGTCATGAAATTCCTGTCCTTTAGAACTGATTCCGGTCTTCTTGTGCCATTTGGATGCATACGGGCCATCTGATGTAGTCAACTAACTGGTCGATGAAATGTCCTCGACATCGGGGGAGCTGTATGTGAAACATGCACATGTTGTGCGAAAGCTCACCGCAAAATATGCTCGAGTATTATTAGAGTTTTGTGAAGAAGGGAGGGAACGACGGGATGTTAGACGAGCGCGCGGATTCAGTCTTGCACGGGGTGACAATTCCAGCTCAATTGATACCAATCCGGGATTTCGGGTGAGGGAGATGGGAACACTTTCTACAAGTACCTTGAGAAGTCTTCTTTCCTTTTCTTCTCTCTCGGTTTGTTTAGCATCTCATTGGCGACCATGCTCGGTCCCGAGATGGTGGCTATTTGCGGCCATTCACGTAGTAAGTAGGACATGAGGCTCGTGCCGCATCAAGCGAGAAAAGACTGGCTAAAAGTCTTCAAGTAGTACATAGGTGGAAAGGGTTTTCAGCTGAGCGGGATGTTGAACTTATCTGGAATGCCACTCGTCTTTCGTTCTATATCTGGACTCTTAGTACCGCACTTCTTTAGCAACAAGAAACACGACGAGAACCGAACCTCATATGTCACGGGAGTGCATCATGAACGTCATTCTGGCCTCTTCCTCCCCTCTGTAAGAGTACTTTGTGTTTGCAGCCTTGCTGATATGTATACGGATATATCACTGCATCCCCTTTCCACGCTCTGCGATGAGTTCCAAGAGAGCTTTCTCTTGTCTCCCTCCCCCTCCCCCTCCCCACCGGAAGACAGTGTTTGTTTTAAATATCCCACAACGCACTGAACTGGGGATGTTCAAGCATACCGTACGCATTCGTCCCTGCATCTGGACTTGCCCACATAGCATTCCAATCCGCTTTGCGCCGTCTAGCCTTTTGCATACGCCGGGCCACTTGGCAACGAAGCCAGATGCGCTTCACCGAAGCTGATGATGTTGTCGCCCAGTGGAGAGAAATTCGGCTGATATTTGCGGCGGAGAAACAGAGAGGCCGTGGCGGTCACATTTGATGGTAGTGTGCGCCTGGCGATGCCGGCGCCGACGAGGAAGACCCTTAGTAAGGCCAGATGTAGACTTCTTGCTTGGAGTCTCGGTCATAGTGACTGGCCTGCACCGTAATTGTGAATGATGAAGACCCAAACGAGGAGGAATAGCGGATACTCCTTCTTCTTCCCGTAAACTTTGCGATATGCCAAGTTTGGTTGATGCGGATTGTCGAGTGCCAGCTGAGCAGAGGAAGTGGGTGACATCGGTATTTATCCCAAGCGAGTGGATAGGCGTGATGGGTTAACCAACTTGAATGGACGCCCGGGGTTAGCAATGGGGATTCCCTTCCCACGACTGACCATGGATCGTCAAAAACAGCAATGGATGAGGGAGATGCAAAGGCTAGACCAAGTTGCGTCGCAGAAGGGGTTCCATTGCATCTCTCCGTCCCTACCATGGTGCCATCCAGGTTGACATCGTTGCGTAGAGGGAACATGTTCTTTGCTCATAAAAATTATGTTTAAGTCGACTCGCTTGTGTAAGTTGGACGAAAGAGGAAAGTCGCTTCGGTCGGCCAAGGGTCCTCCGGCATTGACACTGGCTTCCGCATCACGTGGCTGCCCGCATTCCGGGAACCGGCCACCGGCGTGGATGTTTGCGGCAGCGCGAAGTGAGAGCTGGTGTCGCGCAATTCGGCCCGCTGATTGGCTGGAATCGGGATCGCCGCTCTCTGAACACCCACCCCACTTCCCTTCCATCTCAGACGAGCCGGGACGGCAGACGGGACCGAAGGTGGGACCCATGGGAGTGAATGGGACCAATCACTGGCACAAACTAGCCACAAAGAAGCCTCACTTCTTCCGGTTTTGGCGGACGGTTGGCGGACCGTGAACCACCAACACCGCGACCGACCTCACTGGACTGAGACTCCCGGACGCCGCAAGACACTGCAACTGAAGACCGCGAACCCGTAAATCGCATCTCTATTAGAACTCCACTCCAGGACTTGTTCAGGTACCTGAGGTCATCTTGCGCTTGGGCTGGCCATCTGCATCAGAAACCGCTGAATTTGCATTCGCTGCTTGTGCGCCTACACGTCTTTACGGCTCAACACTCTCTCTCCACCGTACGCGATTGCATCACACAACCGCATCGCATCGCAGCATCCCTATACCTATCACATCAGGGCACCCGGCATACGCGACACAATTCAGCCGGCAGCATATGAGGTGGTCTTTTTTTTTTTTTCCAACATCAAATTCAACCCATAAAGTTGCCCGGGACTATTCCATCATCCTTCACTGATCGGTCAACCATCCTTTTTCGCGACCATCTCGTAGCGTATCGTCATCTTCACCGGCTTTTGCTCGAAGCGCCCTTACTTTAGCGACAAACCTACCTGCCTTTTTGCACCTCTTGTCCGGTATCTTGAGCTCCCCGATCCCCAAGCTGTTGCTGCTTGCGAGCATTTCCACCTCGACTCGGCCCATACGCATCCTGTCTTTCAAGTCCATATTTGGACGGCAAAGAACGGCCATTCTGTTGTCGCGTTGAACAAAGTGCAGGTGTCGCGCCCGCAAATTTCTTGCTTTGTTCAACCAGTCCGCAGTCGGCGACCTGTTTACCCCAGCTGTTTACTTTGAACCCTCCGGATATCATTCCCACCTGAACCTTTCGTCAGGGCGGAGGCTATTCCACACGCTGAAGCTACCAGCCCTTACATCATCTTCTTTTAGCATACCACAGGGTTCCCAACAACACCGCACCCTATTCCTATCATTCCCAATTTCTCCCGCCAGTGGGTGTATCGTGCTACACCGGCAACATGTCCGCGCAATGTATGAATATTGTCTAGCTCGTCTTCCCTTCAAAATGGAGCTATGCTAATTCGGTCTAGTTACTCCTGAGGAGGAGGCGACCTACGCCCGCGTCATCGATGAGATCCTTGAGACCGCCGACCTCGACACAATTTCACGCAAGGCCATTCGGCAGAAAATGGAAGCGGCCATTAATAAGGATCTAAGTGACCAAAAGGTTAGTGCTAAAGCCCGTTCCGTCTGCGTATTGGCATGCTGCTTCTACCAGCAACCCCAATGCTTCCCCAGCACCCTCTCCGGTTTCGGTTATTTGATCAGCTGCTGACAGTTCCGGAATTCGTATAGCACGCCATCAAAGGCTTGATAGAAGCCCGATTCGACGCCGCCCAAGCACGCAAGGCTGCCCAAGAGCCAACACCCGAAGAGGCGACTCCCGAGGCGACTCCTGAGGCCGACGAAGACGATGCTGCTACCGATGGCGAGATCGAAGTCCGGCCTAAGAAGCAACAAAAGCGTGAGAGCTCAGAGGACGCCGACGCACGCCTGGCCGCCGAACTCCAAGCGCAGGAGAACAAGCTTTCTCGTGGACCCCGAACACGAGGAGGCGGCGCAGCAAAGGTGACCAAGAAGGCCAAACCCAAGGCCAAGACACCAAAGAAGAAGAGCGCGACGCGTGTGAAGTCCGACGACGATAGTGATATGGAGCCCGAAGCAGTGGAAGGGACCAAGAAGCGCAAGACCGGTGGCGGGTTCCAGAAGCCCTTCAACCTAAGTTACCCTCTCCAGGAGGTTTGCGGAAAAGCTCAGGTTTGTGGTTATTGCCCAATAGGCCGTGAACAGAGCACTAACCCGATTACAGCTTTCACGCCCACAGGTCGTCAAGAAACTCTGGGAGCATATCAAAGCCAATGAGCTGCAGGATCCCAGCGACAAGAGACAAATCATTTGCGACGAAAAACTTCAGGCGGTATTCAAGCAGAGCTCAATCAATATGTTCCAAATGAACAAGCTTCTCGGCAACCAGCTATATCCGATTGAAGAGTAGAATTCCACGTTCTGATCTGAGATGGACGGGTTCCCGTTGGTATTGGGTCATTGGGGCTAAGGAGCAGGCTGGGCGTGCATGGCGTCATTGGAAAATCTCTGGGGGCTTCGGAACTACTAGTATACCACAGTACGTCTCGTTTTCATGCTTTGAGGGTTGGAAGGAGGTATATGAAAGGGGCAGCGCATTTTCTCGGTTTTCACTATTTGCTGGGGTTGTCTTTGGGTCTTCCTCAGGGGCGCAAGGGGGGTTTCTCTTACTCCAATCATACCAATTTGGAGGAAGATACAGGCTATGAGAAGGACGGAAGGGTTAGAAATAGGAAGAGCAGTGACCGAGTTTGAGTCGTCCCTATCACCGGCGGTCGATGGCTGGGTTGGGCTGCTCGTTTGGTGGTCAAACTTCTTTCTGGGGAATGGAGGTGCATATCCTCATCAGCTCCTCTCTTACCATTTCATTAGTGGTGTTCAGTATCATGACGACCTAGGGTACGGGAAAACAGGCATGGCGAGACGTCAGCGATATTTCTCCTTTATATCCCGACTTGAGAAATACGGCAGTCCTTCTCACATGCGCTTCCTAAATCCCGAAAAGGCTGACCCCTTTAAAGGGGTGCGGTCAAACAGGGTATGTTATGTAATTGCTCCTATATGATAATCGCCAGGGTCAATGAGATCAAAGAAGACTTGCCGTATGCAGAATGTCAGCACCGCCTAGATATTTACGAAATTTGTCAGAATGAATCAGTCTCCATGCGAGAGGCCAGATGATGCAAATTCGGGGAGTGACTCCTCGACGCTCGTTGCCGAGTAGTCGAGATAAAATTGGCCAATGCCATTGAAGCTGAGCCACTCCGTCATGGACCTGAAGATCACCAAACAGAAATTATACGCTAAACTACCCCTGCCCAGCCACTGTTCTGTTTGGTTCAATTTCTGGTAGGACTGGCTGCTTGGTATCCGGTACGAACCGAGCATCGGGGAGGCAACGCGACGGGAGGCATGGATGTTGGGTTTTTCGGAGTACTGTGTACCTGGTGATGAGTCGCTTTCCCCGGCATTTTGGACGAGTTTTGGTTTGGGGGGGCACTTTGAGGGGAGGCGCCACAAAAAATCGTCGAGCCACGGCGGTTTGCTAGGTAATCGGGCGAATAAATGCTAGAAGCTCCCGGACCCCACCATCAACGTCAACACCCCCAATTCAATCATTCCGTCCGTTCTCTCTGCAACCGACCTCAAGTTGGCCCAACTGTCTCCCAATCGTTACATCATCCCTATCCAAAACAGTTTTTCTGGGAGTTGTTCTTCCTTCCGCAGTATCTCGCAAACTTCTTCCCCCACGAAGACTGTACAGCACCTAGAGCGCCCTCATACCAACGAGTCTCCGAGAGCGAGCCATTTCTAGGCACACGACCACCACAACAGGGCAGCAGTGACACGTCCCTTCAGTCGGTTCAAATCTTTCGAAATCATGTCTTCAGCGGAGCAAGCAATCCCTCAGGGACCTAGAGGCGACAGCAACCGGGGCAAAGGCCGAGGACGCGGAGCAGCTCGAGGCAACCGTAGTCGGGGTGGTGATGGTGCTGGTCGCGGTGGCGCTGGCCGTGGAAAGAGCAGAGGTGGAGGACAACAGGGCACGGCACCTACACCCTTGCAGGACAGCTCTTCCGGCGACAGCAACCCCGCCCAGTGGAAGACACAACAGCAGGAAGCACAAGACGACGACGACGCCGAGGTCTGCTTTATCTGTGCCAATACTATCACACACCACTCTGTTGCGCCTTGCGGCCATTCGACATGCCATATCTGCGCCCTGCGACTAAGGGCACTTTATAAGAACAAGGATTGCCCGCATTGCCGAGTGAGTATAGTCATTCGAGAAACATGAGGTCCCGTTTGCTTTGGGTAGTTGCTGACATGCGTAAACGTCTAGACTGCCGCCCCCTTCGTTATCTTTACCGACGACCCCAATAAACGCTTCGAAGAGTACACGAGCAAGGAAATTACAAGTACGGATGACAACATCGGAATCAAGTACGCGGGCGAGCACATTGTTGGGGATACTGTCCTTCTCCTGCGGTACAACTGCCCCGGCGGAGAGTGCGACTTCGCCGGTCTTGGTTGGCCCGATCTGCATCGCCATGTGCGCTCTGTTCACCACAAGAAGCTTTGTGACCTGTGTACGAGGAACAAGAAGGTCTTCACACACGAGCACGAAATGTTTACCGATAAGGAGCTACGCGACCATATGAGCCGCGGCGACGATAAGCCCGGTGCTGTTGACCAGACCGGGTTCAAGGGACATCCGCTCTGCGGCTTCTGCGGCGAAAGATTCTATGATAACGACAAGCTTTACGAGCATTGCCGTAGTAAGCATGAGAGATGCTTCATTTGCGACCGTCGCGACTCCCGGCAACCGCATTACTACCGCAACTACGATGCTCTGGAGGAGCATTTCAAGCAGGATCATTTCATTTGCCAGGAACGGGAATGCCTGGAAAAGAAGTTTGTCGTTTTTGACAGCGAGCTGGATCTGAAGGCTCACCAGCTTAGCGAGCACGGAAACTCGTTGTCGAAGGATGTTAGGAGAGACGCACGCGTGGTTGATATTTCTGGCTTTGACTTCAGGTCTTCTTACCAGGAGGAGCGCGGCGGCAGCAGCAGTGGCGGCAGAGGTCGCGGGGGAAGAGACGGGCGAGGCGCACGCGGTCGGGATCCCAATGCCGAGGCGTTGCCCGTCAGTACTGCTCAGCCTTTACGAAGAGACGAGCTTGCTTTCCAGCGGCAAATGGCCATTGCCCAGTCAGCAGCACCCTCTGTTCGTTCGAGCGCTGGTCCTTCTTCCGGCACTCGCCCAGCCGGTCAGACCTCTGTGATTCAATCACGACCATCCAGGCCCCAGCAACAACGGGAGCAGCAGCAGCAGCAGCAGCCCATTATTGATGCCATGCAGAACCTCAGCGTTACTGAACTCTCGTCTCTTACCCCTGAGCAGCGTGCTAGTCTCACACGGCACGGTGCAGTGATCGAACGTGCTTCGAACCTCCTTGGCAACGATACCGCTAAGATCAACCAGTTCCGTTCTTACATCTCGAACTTTAACAAGGGCTCGATGACTGCGGACCAGCTGATCGATGCTTTCTTCGCCCTCTTCTCTGAGACCTCGTCCAATGCACTAGGTACTTTGGTACGAGAGGTTTCTGATCTCTTCGATGACAAGAACAAGGGCGCATCTCTTAACCGAGCATGGCAGAACCACCGTGCCATCAATGAGGACTACCCCAGTCTTCCAGGCCTCGGCGGTATGCACGGTGCTACAACAGCAAGCAGCGGATGGGCGGCCGCCGCATCGGCGACTCCAGTTACTCTACACTCCAACGGAGGTCTAGCAAACGCACAGTCGCGTCATTCTAACCACGTTCTGAAGCTCAAGAACAGCACCAGGATAGGCAGCGCTAGCGAGCGTGGCCTGGAGCGAACAGTCGCCTCTCTCCAGGCCGGAGGATCAAGCAGCAGCAGCTCGAGCAGACTCGTGCCCGGCACGGACGCCTACGTCTCTCGGGTTCGTCCCACCGTGGACAACTCTGCAGCGTTCCCTGCGCTCCCGGGAGCCAAGAAGCCCGCCACCACATCAGGCCTGTCAGGCTTTACTGCGGCCGCGGCCGCCGGATCATCTTCATCACGGGCATCTTCCACCCCCGTCGCTGCTTCCTCTTTATCTCGAAGCAGCGGCGGCAGCACGGCAACCACCATCGCCAGGAAGGTCGCCGGTGGAAGTGGCAGTATGCAGAAGCCCGGAAACGAGGACGCCTTCCCGGCACTTCCTGCGGCGCCCAAGCCTACCACTACTCTGTTCGGCTACGGCAGAGGTGCGGTACGGAGAGACTTTGGTCAGCCCAAGGGGACCGGATTTAACTGGAACGCTGGAAGCGGAAGCGGCGATGCGTCGGGCTCGTCTTCGGCTCAGCAGGCTGGTGGTGAGGGTGATGCGGATGGCGCGGGGAGTGGGAAGGGCAAGAAGAAGCAGAAGAAGCAGGTTTTGGTACAGTGGGGTTAGAAAGCCATGTTGCAATGAACCCGTAGCTAGGTAATGGGAGGATGTTGAAGTTGAAGCGTACTCGGTAGCAGAAATTCCTTTTGAACTTCTTCAAAATGATCAAAAGAGCGCGCAATGAAGCAGACTGGTGGTGGACTATGCTCTGGAAGGAGACACAAAAAGCGAAATGTATTAATACTTGCAAGGTCTAACGACTAAAAAAAGACCATAGCGGATCATTTCGGCATACGTAACCCCAGATTATTCGTGCAGAATTGTAGTAGTTCCTATGATCTACGATAGCACAATGCAGGAACGAGTCAGTCATATATCACGTACGTATTCGAGGTCAGTATCATGTCTGCCTGCCCCATACACCTCTAGGTAACCTAGAAAGTTGACAGCTGTCCCGAACGAAGACGCGTGATACCTACCACCCTCATTGAGTAACACGGCAGGATTTGCTGTCATCAATCACGATATATCCCAAAACAGTCATTCCGTTTGCCTGGGCCCGCTCCGTTTTGATGAACTTTACGGCGAGTGTACCGATGGCCTCTGTATTCCTAGATCACCGGGATTCATGCTTCAATTATTGAAATTTTATACACTTTTACCATGGTCGGGATTTTCGTTTCGGAAGTTGGACCCATGGAAATGGCAATGTCAGGTTATGGTGCATCTAGGCATCTTCTTTACCCTATCCAGGGTTGTAATGGGGTGGTGTGGTGGTGTGCGGGATTGGTGGTGCGCTCGGGTAAAAAGGTGGAAGGAATCAGGTCAGATGGAAATATTTCCTCTAAGAGAAAAGACAACTGAAGGAGGAGCAGTTAAAAAATTTGAGAAGGACGAGAAGGAAACGGAGAGGAGAAAAAGCTGTTTTTATTTTCCGTCCTACGTACTTGAATAACTTTCAAGTCTGGCTGACTCCGACCTTAAAACCCGCGAGATGTTGACTTCATCGCTATCAGATGGGATGAAAAGGTCGATGCTTGGCAGTGGATGAAATAACAGTACGGGATTGAAGAGCACGCAGACTCCAGAAAGACTGAAAGCATGTGGATCAGAGAATGAGATGGGATGAATGCGACACGGTATGTAGAAACAGTACATCTACTCCAGCATAAACGCTTCAGGTTCCATGTTTGTGATTGCTTGTGCTTTGCTTGATGCAATGCTTGTGATGGAAGAGCGGTCTCGAAATCGAACTGGCAAGTTAGGATACAGAAAGAGGGTACTGTATGTAGTCACGTCATTGGGACTGCATTGGTTCACCGTCATGCTTTTATTTTCCTTCTTTGTGTTCTTTTTTCTGGGCGTCCGCGCGGTGTTGATCCTCGGGGCAATTAGTTGGTTGACTGTTATGGTTGGCTGGTTGATTGTCCTGCATCTCAACAATTCTTTAGTGTAGTCCGTAGGTAGTTTCGAGTGCTTGGCCGGTTGAAGGTTTGAAGGCCGAAAGAAAAAGGAGGTGCAGGTAAACATGTGCATGAGGCATGATCCGCTTCCTCTTCGATGATGCTAATGCTAGAAGCTGCAGACGCCGCCGATATGCGTGTTCAATAGAGAGTGGACGAACAGCCGGAGCGAGAGAAGCTTTTTCGAAATCCTATGTATGTATATACATACCAAACGGTAGGCCTGGCTGCTCAACACAAAGAACAACTGAGCCCTGGTGGTGAACGGTTACCGTGAGGATCAACAGCTCACCTGGCTACCAAACTAGGTAAACTGTCACTAGGAGGCACGGTCTCAGCCGTTGTTAGTCAGGGACTCAGGGCAAGGGCAAGGGCTTGAGGTTTCGTTTTGACAACCCGTCCCTTGTCTCTTCAACTTGCGATGAGCCTCTTCTGACTTTCTGACCTCCGATTCTAACCAGACTACCACATGGCGCGGATGGGAAGTGGAAGAAAGGGAGAATCATGATTCGTTGAATAGCCCCGGCCGGGGGTTTTTTGCCCTAGTGCATCTGCTGCTGTCAGGAGTGGTGAGTGGTGACCCCTCGCTCTCGGACCCTTTCAACCCTTTTTGAGTTTTGGACGGTTCGAGGGGACGACCCCAGATCTCCGTCGTTTTCAGGGAACCTCACTGTGGAGCCGTTTCTCCGTTCCCCCCGTTTTCTGTTCCCGTTCCCGCTCCCGTCGAAGCTCGGGCTCCGTCCGAGTTGCTTACCCGCTGCGTCGGGTTAGTACATGGATGACCGGATGACGGGATTGAAATATGTGGGTGAAGGAAAAGAACTTGGATGCTGAGGTCAAACCTTTTTCGTGGAACTGAACTGAACGTGGGAAAGGTGCCGAGTGGCTTACGCAAAAACGGAGGACCGGCGGTTTGGGGAGGTGGGGGGGGGGGGGGGGGGGGGGGGGGGGGGGGGGGGGGCTGGGGGGGGGGGGGGTTCGGGTGGTCAGCGTCTTGATTCCCTTCTTGGCCTGGCTTCCTTTTGCTCGCTGTGATCCAGGCCTACGCCGGACGACTCCGTCAAGGGCAGGGCAGTGACGTTTCATCCCACCATCCCTCTTTGTCGCTGGAGTGCTGGACAGGAGCTGCAGGGCTCAAAAGAATCGAGCACAAATTTTCGGAAGTGGTCTTTCACCGTTGATTCTCTGCTTTCTGTGGTTGTGGGAGAATCGAGATCTCCTAGGGCAATGTGCGGATGCGAGCAGTAAGAGCACACCAGGCTGTCTCCTCATGCCGGTATCCCCAGGAGTGTGCTACATTTTCGTTGCGAATCTTGATACTCTGTCTTTCCAGCCGTCGGTGATACTCGAAACGGGAGGTTTCAAGTCAACCGTTGGATACCTCTGAAGACTCCAGAAATTGTTTATTGCGTAGTGCCGAGTGCCGCTAATGAGGTCCTATGGAGTCAATACGTCGTTGCTGACGCGGTTTACAGAGTCCAGACGATGAACTCATTGTCGTTGTTCATCAACTGATATTGTTTCAATAGCTGGGGCCGACCCGAGATGGAGTCTCAATCGTGGGCTGGATGGAGGTCCGAAGGGGTCCCCTGGTGAAGGAAAGCACCGAGGGATCCACGGATTGCCCGGACACAGGGCTTGCTATCAAGGACTCCCTTACGTCGCTGCGCTGCGTAATCAGGGCACAGGCAGCACCAGATGCGAAACTTTTGAGGCAGTCGGGACTTGATTGTTGAATTGTCGACGTTTGTATTTTGAGCCATCGTTCATTCCATCTGTTCGTTCCGTTATAACCTTGGGGTGGTGCTGTGGGTGGTGAGTGTGTGTTCCAGTGGTGGTTGTCAATTTATTAACGGTCAGCTATTCAGCCACCCCCTCTCCCATTCACCCCGTCGCTGCACGTCACGGCCAAGAAGTATGTCGCTAGCATAAACACGCCGAAAGGTACATTATGTCTTGTACTGCAACCCGTCCCTTCCACCCGATTTCTACAAGTCACACACGTCTGCCTCGCACACAAACAAAGGGGCCGGAATCCAGCTGCTTCCATACAAATCCATCTGCCGCCCCTTTGGTTCTCACCATCTCTCTTCATCCCCCAAACTTTGTCTCCCCCAATTCTTCCCACCGCCAAAACAACCAACACTTGGTCTGAGCTCTGGACCGCGCCAAGACCGCACAACCAACTCGACTCCGCCAACAACATCCACAAGCGATAGCTCTACCCACCAACACACAGCCAGCAGACGCATACTCCACGGCAACCACCCGACACCGCCTGCCTCTACATATCTTTACCGTACACTCTTTAACACGACCGATCGACTGCTCACACGCATCGAAACACGCCGCGACCCGCACATTTCTACGCGCACGTACCAGAAACAAGACACCGACAGACACCATTGGCGCTCCTTGCCTTGGATGTGCTCCTAGGTCTGCTTCGGCCTTACCAGTATCAGCATCCGCATTGTTGTCCCCAAGATGTTGCGACGGCCGTCCGGCCACGTCGCTTGCCGGCCCGAAGTCCTCCTGGCTTTCGCCTTCCTCCTAGTCAACTTGCAATGGCTCCAACTCGTTGATGCTCAGCCGCAGCGTCTCGCGAGGTCTCCCCGCGAGGACGACGATCATGCCGCGCCCAATATTGCTACCTTGTCCACCCTGACAGGAGGCCACCCCCAAGCCGTCATCGAGACGCCCCGAACTCACGGCCGTGGCAAGCGGACCGTAGTCGAGATCGCCGACGGGCCCAAAACCGAATCTATTCGATTGAGCTATCATGCCCAATCTGACAACAACAATATCCACAATCATGCCGACTTGATTTCTAACAATGTGCGCGCCAACGCTCTTGCTCCGGACTCGTCCGTTCGAGCACCTCCGACCCAATACAATAAGGTCGGCTCCTTGGGGGCCGAGCTCTCGCAGCACCAGATTGCGCGGAGCTTGGAGGACTGGGAAGTGGAAGACTTTGTGCTTCTGGCGACCGTTGACGGAGATCTGTATGCCACCGACCGCGTCCGTGGCGAGGTGCGCTGGCACTTCAAGGCCGACCACCCCATGGTGGAAACTCGGCATTTCCGAACCACCCGCTCCCCCGTCGATGAGGACTACCACGAGATGGATCATTGGATCTGGATTGTGGAGCCCACGAGAGACGGCGAGATATACATCTGGAGACCGAGTGACTCGGGTCCCCAGCTGACCAAGATGACCATGACCATGAAACAGTTGGTCGAAAACTACAGCGGCCTCCATATGAACGGGATCGTTTACACCGGCGAGAAGAGGACCAACATGGTGACACTCAACGCCGCAACCGGCGCCATGATTAAGAACTTGGGTCCCAGAGGTGTCAACATCAATAAGGTTGAGTCCGAGCGATGCCTTAGAGAGTATGCCCTCGGAAACAGCATCACCAGCGAGTGCAGCAACAGAGAAACGATTACCCTCGGCCGTACCGAATACATTGTCGGTGTGTATCGCACCGACGGCAGCCCAATTGCATCTCTCAAGTATTCCGAGTGGGCGCCCAACGTCTTGGACGGCGACTTGGGCCAGCAACATTCAGCTACGCCAGACAAGCGCTACATCACTGGGAAACCCGATGGCACCTTCTTTGGGTTTGGCCTTGATCGGGAGAGCGGTGATCGGCCGCTTTTCTCCCATCAGCTCACTTCTCCTGTTGCTCGCGTCTTTGATGTCCTTCGTCGTCAGTGGAATCCAACCGGCAGCAGCGACACCGACTTGATTATCCTTCCCCAGCCTCTTATCCCCGTTAATCCCGGTATTTCGCGCCTTCGCAGCGGAAAGGTTTTTGTCAATCATACTGAGGAGGGTAGCTGGTATGCTCTTTCGGGAACTCAGTATCCCCTCATCCTTCATGCCCCACCTGCCCCCATCCACAGGTATTGGCCGTTGGAAGCTATCAACGAGGACAAGTTGTCCGAAGCACTCGTCGGCACTCATGATCTGCCTGACTGGCGGATCCCCAGGGAAATCAACCGCCTAGTGCCACTTTTGGATGCGCCTCCTCCCGCCAGAGACGCCGTTATTACTGGCAACCCCACGCTTCCGTCGTCAGCAGGGGCACTGCCCGGGCTACCAGCCCCGGATACTGCTACGGCACTCCCTGTGCAAGCTTTTGACTTTTTCCGCAACCCCTTTACTCTGCTGGTTGGTATTGTGGTGGTCATTGCCGTGTGGACAAGGGCTTGGATACCTCAATCATCCAAGAAAGGCTACTCCATGGAAGGTTTCCTGGATTTCATGAGAACCCTCGGGAGAAAGGTTGTGGACCTCTCACGCTTCAGGATTCACGTTGTCCGTACAGAGCCAACACCAACCGTAACTGATGTCACCCCGCGCTTGGAGGCGGCTAAGGCGGAAATTACTAAGGCCGATACCTCCTCGCCAGACCCGTCCGCCGGGGATTCTGGCTCAGATGAAGGGCTGGCAAAGAAGGAAGTGACGTTTGCCGACCTTCCAAAGTCATCTGAGACACCACCAAGCGGCGATTCAAATGATGCTCCCACTGAAACTGTCAAGCCGAAGAAGAAGGCTCACAGAGGTCGCCGCGGCGGTATAAAGCACCGCAAGGGTCCTCGAAATGAGAATGCCCAGTCCCGTGATGACGAACCCCCTGAGCCCACTGTGGACGAAGTCGTCAAAAAGGCTAAAGAGATTGGTCAACAGCCAAACTTGGAGCCAGACGTCATCACCATTCCAAATGGTGTCGATAATGTTTCTGGTCCTATTTTGAAGATGGGTAGTCTGGAGGTCAACCAGGAGCAACAGCTCGGCATAGGAAGCAACGGTACCATCGTTTTCGCCGGAAAGTGGGATGGACGTGCTGTTGCCGTGAAGCGCATGCTGGTCCAGTTCAATGAGATTGCCAGCCAGGAAACCAAGTTGCTGAGAGAGAGTGACGATCATCCGAACGGTGAGTGGTATCAGCATGTGAACTTGGTCGATCATGTCCCCCTTACTAACTGTCGCAGTCATCCGGTATTTCGCTCAACAACAGTCTGCCGGATTCCTTTACATCGCTCTTGAACTCTGTCAGGCCTCCCTCGCAGATGTCATCCAGCGGCCCAGTATGTTCCGTGAACTTGCTCAGGCAGGCGAGCGCGACATGCCGGGAGTCTTGTATCAGGTTGCCAAGGGTTTGAGCCATCTGCACAGTCTTAGGATCGTCCATCGTGACCTCAAGCCCCAGAACATCCTTGTCAACATGGGCAAAGATGGTCGCCCGCGTATTCTCGTTTCTGACTTTGGCCTTTGCAAGAAGCTGGAAGGCGGACAGTCGTCGTTCGGCGCTACTACCGCCCACGCGGCTGGTACGACCGGCTGGCGTGCCCCGGAACTGTTGCTTGACGATGGAGGCCCTGGAGCGGGTGCCATGATGACCTTTACCGACCCTGGTTCCAGCATGCACAGTGCTTCTGGCACAGGTTCTGGAGTTGTGGGAGCTGGTATCAACGTGCGCCGCGTCACCCGAGCGATCGACATTTTTTCCCTTGGCTTGGTGTTTTTCTATGTCCTCACTAAGGGACACCACCCTTTTGACCTTGGTGATCGGTATATGCGCGAGTCAAACATTCGCAAAGGGAAATATGACTTGCAACTCCTCGAAGTTCTCGGGGACTACGCTCATGATGCCAAAGACCTCATCGAAAGCATGCTCAACACCGACCCCAAGAAACGGCCCACCGCGATCGGTGTAATGGCTCATCCCTTCTTTTGGAGTCCCAGGAAGCGCCTCAATTTCCTTTGCGACGTCTCAGATCACTTCGAGAAGGAGCCTCGCGATCCTCCCTCGCCAGCACTCGCGTTGCTAGAGGAGCAGAGCCCTTGCGTGGTCACCAACGGTGATTTCCTAAAGACCTTGCCGAGGGAGTTTGTTGATTCACTGGGCAAACAGCGCAAGTACACAGGCAACCGTATGCTTGATCTCCTGCGGGCGCTACGCAACAAGAAGAACCACTACGAGGACCTTACCCCCCAGCTTAGGAAGATGGTCGGGCCCTTGCCGGAAGGATACCTCAGTTTCTTCACGACACGGTTTCCCAACCTTCTGATCAAATGCTGGGAAGTGATTGCGGATCTTGACCTGGAGGAATCGGATCGGTTCAAGGAGTATTATGAACCGGCTGGGTTGTAGCGGATGTGTATTTTGTGTTTAACTTTTTATCCTTCTTATATTGCTTTCAGCGCATTTGCCAATTTACATGCTCCTTCTGAAACGTATCCTTCCAGTCTTCCATGCGTCGTACATCAACCTTTCCTCCGTAACTGTATCTTTCGCCCTTGAACGCATCTGATGCCAATTTGTGCATCTTCCCACCTGGTCTCCTCCCATCCCCAGTTCACCATCACTAGCTTGAAGCCATCACGACGATGGCTGGCACAGAAGGAGCTCGGGACTGTTGAGGAAGTCATTCCCAACCCGAGTGGCTGAGTGGGAGCGTGGTCGGCCACGAGAAGAGATATGCCTCAACCCCGCCCAGGTTTTTGACCGGTCTCTTCTTCTGCTGAATCGAGCACTTTTCCATATCTTTGATTCCCACAAATGTTTGCCTTACAAAGCGTCAGTGACCGACGAGGCTTGCGCACTGCGGAGGTCGCTCAGCAACGCCGCAGCGGGCAGAGAGGCACTCACCAGACCCACCAGATTCGTCATCGCATCACCTCACCACTCCGACCAGCGGACATATGATTCGAGACACGTAAGCGTTTGCCATCAAGTTTGAAGCACAGAGAGTGTCGAGTGTGAAAAAAAGGCAAAGGGGCTCCGGTGTTTTGCGACTTGATATCCGTGCTTGCCCCGGACGTCGGAGGGCAAACTCCGGAGTCCGGGAGTGTTGACGAGCGACCACTGCTTTCTCTCATCTCCACTCTGAACAATTACGGAGATCCAGTTTTCGGATTGCAATGAATCGCTGCCTGTTTTGTTCGTATTGGCTCACCCTCTCCGAAGTTCCATGTGATGCTTCCAAAGCATTGGTCATCCAGCGAACTATGTAAGCGATTGTGTTTTTCGTCTGAACCCCTCCACTCCTTCCTCCTGTGCCAGAAAGGTGAATGACAAGTGACTTGACTTGCACAACAAGACCTCTTGGAGAGAGTGATAAAATACGGGGGGACAACCGATATCTGACCAAAAAGAAAGCGGCAGAGGACTTTACGTTCGACATGAGGGTTTGAGCGTTGAACGTTTGGTTGCTTCGGGGAAGGGTTACAATACTCCGCATGGAGTCCGTCATCACTTGTCGCCACCACGGGGTCAGGGCATCAGGTACCGGCGGCAGTTAAGTCTCCGAACGTTCGGGACACTTCGAGCCAGGCCCTCAACCATTCGTTCGGTTCGGAAGATCCTCCTGCTCCCCGCATTCGCATTCCCTACCACACAGCTACACTACACTACAGCAACCGACCAAGAAATAGTTAAAAGGACATGTGCCTCCGAACGTCTCTACTGCTGCCAGGCCACTGTTAGTAGAACCTTTTACTCTTTTCTTTTTTCCTCCTTTTTTTCCGCATTGAGCAATTCCATCTACATAACATCCATATAGGACTATATAGGACCCTTTGTATGTGTGGATCCCGATCCACTGCATGCCAAGAAGATACACCCAAACAAGACATGGCGATGGCTTCACCAAACACTACCTATGTATTGACAACTGAAGAGCACTGGCTAAGCTCACATAGCCTAGGTTTTTCCAAGTTGTATAATAGTACCACAGCCAACACTACCACTCCTTTCGCCTTGGAGAGTCAGATGTATGTACACTACTCCTACGTTGGCATCATTTCATCACCTGCTGGCAGATCCGATTCAGACAATCAATCAAGCACACGACCTTTCAACTTCATTCAAGTACGTCGGACCCGAAGCCCATGTCCCGGACCTCTACCCGACCCCGGGCTAGCAAAGTCGGACCAGGACCCGGACCCGGACCCAAGTTTCACCCAACCCCGATTCTAACCCTTGTGAGAATCATCATCGTGGCCAGTCCCGGTCCCGCCCGTTTTCAATACCCCCATGAACTTCCCAGGCTCCTCAGTCTGCCTTTCTACTTCTATATCCTTCTCCTTCTCCACCCCTGCTTTCCCCTCCCCTCGCTCCTTCTCGATCGCCTTCCCTTGCTCCTTCTCCTCTACCTCATCTTTCTCCATCCCTGCCAACCCTTCTATTTCCCCATCTCCCTCCACTTCTTTCATGCTCCCTTCCCTCTCCCTCCCCCCCTCAGACTTCTCTCTCTCTTTCCCCAAAATCCTTTTAGCCTCCCGATCCAAGTACTCCTTAATCAACCGACATTCGCACCCGGGACACGTCCCATGCCGCAGCAACGCCGTCTTGAGTTCGTATTTCTCTTGCTCAAGGCCCTTTACGATTGAAAGCAGTTCCTGCCGGCGCAAGCTGACCTCCTGCTCTAACAACTCCAGCGAGGCGAGAGCCGCTTTGGATTTGGTCCGGTAACGAAAGGCGGCGGCGCGGTTGCATTGGTCGCGGGTTGGGGCCGGGGTTGGCGGCGTTGGAAGGGATGGTGAGGGATGGTATGGAAAGAGGGTTTGAGGTTTGAATTGCAAAGAGTGTTGTGATGGGCCTGAACCGAAACCTGGTGGTGATATTGCTGGCGCGAGGTATGGCTGTATGGAGGAAAATGTTGAGAGTGATGTGCGAAGAGGACTGTTGCCGCCACTGACACCAACGCTATCGACGATGGGAACTCGAACCACGCCGTGATCTCGGTCAACTCTGGTGAGTTTATTTTCACTTTGTTTCTGGTTTTCTTCTTCTCCCTTTGGGTCTTCCTCCTCCTCCCGCTCCGGCTCCTCGTTCTCCCCGTCCACCTCCATATCACCACCATCAATACCAAGTCCTGCTCCGGAGGCACGACTCCTTCCTTTGTTCTTTTCCTTATTACTCTCTTCTTGTTGTTCATGAGTATGATTTTCATCATCTGGCCTCTTCGCCCTCGCCCATCCGCTTTCTGTTTGCTGTTGTCGACTCTTCTTCTTCTTCTTCTGTGGCATGCCGTCCGGCCGCAAGGCAAGTGCCAGTGTCGTTTGGTTATGGTGTTGCCACCCATTCACATTCACATTTGCAGTCGTATGAGCACGATGCCGCATTGGCATCGGCATCGGAAAAAGTCTGACTCTGAAGCACATAAAGTGAAAAGGAAATCAACGAGTTAGTGACTCCTTCGTCAACAAGAACCCAAAAAAAAAAAAAAAATTAATCAAAGGGTCCTTAAAAAAGTTTGGCAACAGCCTACTCACCACAATGTTCATGTTCATGGAAGGTGACGCCGCCACGGATCGGGATGCCGCCGATGATTGACAACTCGGGCTTTCGATGCCGCCGGTGGTGCTGGAGGCTCCTGATGACATGGACATGGACATGGTGGACATGACAAAGCCGGGTCGACTGTTTCCAGGCCGATTGTTGGGCATAATCGTCATCTCTCTTATTGTATTGTTGCCATTGTTGGTAAAGTGGTGCCGGTGCTGCTGGCCGCTACCGTTGGCGTCCTCCCTTTCCATTTACATTTCCATTTCCATATCCATATCCATATCCATCAAGAAGCTCGTCTCGGTCGGCCTCATAGGATGTTCTTGCCCAGGATGGTGCCCATGGTGGTGGTGGTGGTGGTGGTATGTACCAAAAGACTCGCCGCCCTGCTGCCTCGTCTCGATGTTGTGGTATCCCAAATCCAAGTTGGGACTCGACGCTATCATCGCGTTCGGGTGGTGGTGACCGTGGTGATGGTGGTTTGCCATGCCATCATAGGCCTGGTGCTGCTGTAGTGACTGTGGCTGGCCTGAATTTCTGCTGCTGCCATAGTGCTGCTGCTGAACTCGCATCAACCCTTCCTGTTGTGAGCTGGGATATCCTGGGGCTGCTACCACTACCGCTGGGGAGAAGTGCCGAGTCCGAGTGGTACTGGCATTGGTACTGGCACTGGTTCTAGCATGGGCATGGTCATGGGCATCGCGGCGTCGGCGGAGTGCGCCGGGCCCGGCCAAAAAAGCTGCGGCTGCGGCTGAGGCTGGTGGACTTCATGCTGACATTGACAATGCTGTTGTGGGACTCCGCATTCCACAGCGAAAGTTGCCGAGTCGAGTTGATTCTGATTCTCGCCGCCGCCAAAGACATCACCTACACCTCCAGGTGCAGGATGGTGATAGCTTGTATCATTATGCGTTAATAGTTGACCAGCGGCTGTTGTTGGGAAGTTAGTCACATCCACGTCCACGTCCACTCCGATGCAGTCTCCGCTCCACCCAACAACCAAAGTATCGGTGGCAGTAGAGGACGCTGGAGCTGCTGGGACTGGCACTGGCACTGGCGCTGGCGCTGGCGCTGTGTATGGGTCCGATCTACCGCAGTCGTATGGGTTGTACACTGTCACTGTACCATGTCCAGAACAGACAGAACACCCGCCAGCGCACCCCCCCAGTATTCAAACATTGTGGTGTAGTAGTTGTTACCGTCGTCACGGTGGCTGCAGTCGCCAAGTCAGCGATGGCCGCAGAGGTGCCAATACCGCCGCCGTGAAGGTCTGTGACTGTGCCTTGAAGAGGCGCCGACGATTGAGGAAGAGCCAGAGAGAGAGCAGCAACAGCCCCAGCCCCAGCCTCTGTGTCGAAGTGTTGTTGTTGCCAGCTACTAGTACTAGCAACATCCTCTTGTTGTCTTCTTCTCATCATATTGGCATTGCATATATGTATGTGGGCTGGTGACCTAATAGCTCAGTTCCCCCCCTTTTGTCGTTTGTTATGTCATCTGTCTTTCATGTTTCGTTTTGTTTTTGTCGCGTCGTCGTCGGAGGCTCTTCCGTCTTGGAAACGGCCCCGCGGAGGTAGCCGGGTCGGGTAGGGCGAGCAAGTGTCTCGTTCTCGGTCTCGTATGTGTCTCGTATCGTACTCTCGTTTGATTCGGCAGCAAGGAGGGAGTCGGTATGCAAGTCTATCCGGAGGAGGCCCTTGACCTGGAGTCGAGTCGAGTTGAAGAAGAGAAGAAGAAAGTAAAGGCAGTGAATGAGGCCTCCGCTTCCTCAAGTTCGTATCCCCGAACTTGTGGCAGTTCGGCTGGAAGAGTGGATGAGGAAGCGGTCAAAGAGGGTTGTTTGCGCACTCGGTTATATCCAAGGCAAAGGCAAAGAAAGGCTATGATGGAGCCGTGATGGTGACGGACTTTGCTACCGTTGTCGGATCGGAGACTACTAGACTCTAGTAGAGAGGGGACAGACATGTATGCGAGGGCCGAAGGGGTGGGGGGTCCGAGGATGAACAGAAGTGTCTGGTCTAGATTGTTGTGCCGATGCGGAAGAGCCGAGCTCCGAGGGGACACAACGATGCCCAACCCAGCCGAAGGAAGGAAGGGCTGAGTTCCAAAAATCAACCCCCTTCTTCCACTCCCCGCCCGCCGCGCGGCCGGTTGGTCACTCCTGCCTTGTGGTCTCTCTCTGCCGAATCTGGAGCCCCAGTCCCGGAAGGGTACTGCATAGGATAATGGCTCGTGCTGACCTGTTACCTACCTACTCGCCCACCTACCTTTCTATCAATGGCTATGGCCTATGATCCTATTATACTACCATGCCGAGAAACTTCCGACTGGGTTTGGCTTCTGTTGGAGCCAAGCGGCCCAAGCCGATCGAGATCTTCACGACCACATTGGCTGAATGAGCCTTTTCTTCCTAGCCCTAGCACTCCTAGGTAGACAGAAACCGGGAAGGCTTTCGGCTTGCTGGTTAGATCACCCCTGCTTCGGTCTTTGCCAGTAATGTGTGGGATTGTATAGATGCACAGAGCACCTGGTACACATCAATGGTCTAGGCCCTCGCTTAACGTGCTTCTCATCCTCACTCCTTCATAACAGATCGTCGATGCACCTCCCACGCAGATGCCACACTAACATCCGATTCACATGCTATGAACTACGGGAGGCAGCTGAAGACGCAACCAGATACTAACTGCATGGACAACACATACATAGAGAGGGGTTGGCAACTTCGGGGACCGGACATGCCGTAATAACCGGGATGAGAGAGGCGAAAGAGCTGAAAGAATTGGGTGGAGTAGACACCATAGAGGTCATGGGAAAGTGACAAAACTAACCAGTGACCAAAGAGGAAAGAAAAGACAACATAGGTACTGACTGATAACAGGCAGGAAAAAAAGAAGGGAAAAGAACAGGAGAAAAAGAAGAAAGAGGCGAAGTAAAATTCAAAGCGGGGTCAGAAACATAAAAGAAAGGAAATGAAGTGGGAAGAGCGCAAGGGGCATAAGACAAAAATGAAAGTGAAAGAGGAGAGAAAAATAAACCAACCAACTTGAGAAATGAAACAGATTAGGTCAAGTTAAGGAAAGAGAGAAGCTCAGTGAAGAAAGAAAGAAAAAAAAAAGAAAAGAAAAGAAAAGGAAAAGATAAATTAACAGAAAAAACATCAGAATACACAGCAGATCCACAGAAAACACCCCTCCAAAAAAAAACGAGGAGAACAAAAAAGTGACAAAGGCGGAAGGTGCTGAAGCTATTCACACGTCTTGGCATTCCTAAGTTGGTAGTCACCGAGTCCCCTAGACCCTTGCGCCTTTCTGCAAATCGGAATATGGCCCGGACGACCCATTACCCCCAATCCGCGATGAACCGCAGGGAATTATAAGTTATCTTGGCAGTTTGTGGCAGGCAGTCTGCTGATGCGCTCGATCCACCACCAACATTGTCCACACATGGATGGCACATGGATGGCACATGGATGGCACATGCCCCATGCTCCATCACTTCAATGCGGATTATTTCCGACCCAACGAAGAGGTGATGGGGTCTTCATCTGATGGTTGGTTTGGTTTTCTTCCATCCACGCACTCCTTCCTTTCTTCTTTCGGCTTTTTCCGTCTTTGTTGGACTGATACTACGGGATCGGTCTAGTGGAAGCGGAAGCCTTGTCATTTTCGTTCCCATACCTCCATGCTTGATGCACGCCCCCCCTTTTTTCTTGTTTATCTTAATTATTGTTTACAGCCCATGGAAACCTAAGGGGCAGACTCGGGTAAGGGGTTAAATCGGTAGGCTCTGTAAGATAGGCAGGTCACAAGGAAGGCTCTTCGTGAGCCGTGCAGGCAACCGTAGCCTACATACCCATTACTACTACCTATAGCCACTACACCAACCTCCTTGCCGTGACCTAATAACACAGAAACAGAAGCCAAATCACCGATGTCACGGTCCTCCCCATGGTTTTCTCGTTATTTGATTGCATCTCATCAATGCGCAAAGCCCCTTTTGAAAGTGGACTCAGCACATTTACATCCACTATCGAAAGCCCCTGGTTTGCAACATCTTCTTCAAGACCGTCGGATATCCTAGGGCCCTCAGTAGGTTAAATTACAGGAGCTTCCTATGGAACAGTTGCTGTGCACTAGATTACTTTGAACCTTCATCTTCGATTCAGGGGTGTCTCTGTTTATATATCGGGCTGGCTTCACAGAGGTCGCCTGTGACAGTACCGCATGTGCCCACAAGTCCACAACCCATCCGCCTTTTCCACAGTTAATCCTGTACCGACACCTATTATGGGGGGTATACCCAACTTGCGGAAAGCAAAACAAGAGAAAGGTGAAAGTGAAAGTGGGAAGAAAGTAATAATGTTCTTTTCCTTTGCAATGCTTTCTTTTGTGCCCCCAGTCCAGCCCCAGCCAGCTCCGAAACCCAGGATGACCAGACCGATACCGAACCATGAGCCGGTCCCATAACCATTACCATAATACGCAACCACCATGATGTGCTGACCTCAAAGGCAGCATACGAAAAACGCCGAAATATGATGCACCAAAAACCCCACCATTCCCTTCCTATTCTATGCCCAGCATTCCTTGCCCCCTTGGGGCTTCGACCTTCACAAGTGTCGTCATCGCGAGGCTCCGCTCGTTCGGTAATTACTTTCTTCACTGCCCCGTCCCGTTTGTCTTACACCCAAGCCATCACCCGTCCTGTCTCGCGATCAAACCCAGCTGGGGTAGGTTACCAAACCCAATCCCACAGCTGTTATCATCATGGGACCTGTTGTACTGCGCGCTACCCTGCCTTTGCCAGATAAAACAGGCCACGCCACAATCAAGTCCCTTTTGCTCCGCTGCAGCCCAGTAACCCATACTTGAATACCCTTGAAAAGAAGGATTGACCATCTGCTCAACACCGACTGGTCCCGCCAGGTATCGCACCTGCCTGCCCTATTTTCGACCCACACTTCAAATACCCGAGTCCTCCTGCGTGAAAGCCTGCGTGCCCAAGCTATCCGACCAGGTCTGACAAATGTCGTTGAAATGCGTCAGATCCGCATCGCTCACGTCCGCCTTGATATCCGCCTCGCGCTCGAGGAACTCCAAGCTCAACCCTTCGCTCGCGTGCCAAGCAATGTGGCAGTGACAAAGCCATGCTCCGGGGTTGTCGGGCATGAATGCTATGGCGAGATACCCGTTGCCCGGAAGGGCGGCGACGTCGCGGCGCGGGGGGTTGTTGGTCTTGAAGTTCTGCGGAGAGGTGGCGGCGTCGAAGGTGCCGGTGGATTGGTCGAGGATCCAAAAGTCATGGCCGTGTAGGTGAATGGGGTGTTCGAGACCGAGGTTGGATTGGTCTTGGATGACGAGGACGATCCATTCGGAGTCCGTGGTGGTTCTCTGAGAAGAGAGGACAATGTTAGTCAGGGGTATGCCCGATCGGAGGGAGAGGTTGAAACCAGGAAGCGGCTTACATTGACAGCGAGAACGTTGTAGTCGGTTGGAAACAGGCTCTCTCCGTTGAACACTAGTTTCAAGGTTGGGTTGGCCCAGTCGATGATCAGGCTGCTGGTGTTGATGGTCCAGTGAATGTAATCGGTCGTCGAAATGTTCAAGTACGTGTCAAAGCTCTTTTGGATATTGGTGACATCGATCTTGAGATGGGGGACAAGCGATGCCAGAGGTTCATCAAGGCAATCGCTGCTAACGGTGACATCACTGGTCGTAGTCGGGTCCAAGGTGCTGCTGGCATTATACCGAAGGACAGAGGTGATGCTGTCAGGATGTTCATTTGGCTGGCAGTTGTTCAACCACCCGGCACGTATCCAGTAGTTGTCAACTGCCTGGTTGGCATGGAGGATGATATCGTACCGCTGGCCCTCGGTGAGTTTCAAACTAGAGGTGCTGTAGGGCTTGATGGGAACGAGATCAGTAGCGATGACCTTCAACTTGTGCTTGTCAATGCTGAACTGGAACACACCATCGACAGCCGCATTGACCAAGCGAAGACGGTACTTCTTGCCCTTCTCAACCACAGTTGTTAACTTGACTCCACGTCCGGTACAGTTCGGGTCTGTCGTTGAGTTACTGCAGTCGTATTTGTTGGTTCCGTTGATGAGACCACTTTCCAGGGCTGGAGGTTGACCGTTCCGGGCGGCAAACCACCGAGTAAAGATATCAACGTGGGACCAGTCTGACAGAAAGAGATGGCCCAGGTCCTCGTCATAATCGGAAGTTGCGGGTCCGTTAAAGATCATGCCACCAAAAACACCGTTCGCGTACTGCAGACTGAAGTGACTGTGGTACCAGGTTGACCCATACTGGCTGACCTTAAACCTGTAAGTCATGGACTGCCCGATAGCAATGGCGCATTGAGTGATTCCTGGAACTCCATCGTAGATGTTGCTACCAGATTGGCGAAGACCATGCCAGTGGATGGCGGTGCCGTTGGACTTCAAGTTGTTAGTAACATGAATGATAAGGCTGTCACCCCAGTCGGCGATAATGGTAGGACCCGGAACCGTCCCGTTGACCGTTTGACATTGGCGAGCGTAGCCATCTGGCGCACAAGCTCCTTCCTCCACCGACAACCAGTACTCGCGAGTGACTCCCGTGTCTGGTGTTTCGTCGTAATAGTTCGTATCGATGGAGTAGTTTCCCCAGCAGTGTCGTGATTTGTTTGTGTTGTCACATGCGGCCCGAGGAAGGAGGTTGTAGTCGAGTTGCGGTGGTGTTTGCCGTAGAGCATGGAGAGAGGAGGCATACACACTCGCCGCAAGGGCACTGAGTACGCAACCAAGCGCTGACTTCATCCCGGAATGTAAGAAAATTCGGATGGTGGCTTTACTGGTGGATGCGTCGGTTTAAGGTGAAGAGCCTGGGGTAGGGACAACGATCAAACAGCGATTCCCAGGCATAAAACAAACCCGGCGGGTAACATGGATACCAACAGGGACGAGACATGAGGGTAAGTGAGCTCAACACCCATGGATTGTTTATAACCGACCCATACAACTCAAAGGGCTCTTCCGCAAAGCTCAGGAGGCTATTGTTTTCTGCAGTCGGCTCTCACCAGAGCGTGATCTGCGCATGATGTGCTCATGATAACACGAGATAGTCAGGAACGTCCGGGAAACTGCGAGAAACATGATTTGATCGAGGCGCAGACAGTTGATGAACTGCACAGCCCGGTGAAGAAAAGCCCATATCGTCAAATCCACTACCTCCGGCCAATCCGTGGCGGAGCCGAGCCTTCAAGTGATGTTAGAAAGGACTTGTGCAGAGACTAGCACTCACAAGACATCCCATTTTGATAATTGGCATGGTGTAGTCCTCCCAGATAGAGAGCTCGACTGATGGGTACCTACCGAAGTGTTCCATTTCCAATGCCATGCAACCAAGTGCACGTAGGGCAACAATACATGTACCTTGCGGCATTTGGACCTTAATCTGCCGACTTCTGCTCTAGTTCGAGTCGCGAACGAGTCTCGGGATTAGTTAGACGCCTGGTCATTGTGTGCTGGAGTTGAGCTCGCACGCTTGTTGGAGCCTTTGGTCCGAGTGAAAGACCAATTTGGTTGCTCCGAGGAGATAGCCCATCAGGAGGGCGTAGGGAGGCAATGTATGTGACTCTTGACATGCACTCTTTCGTGAGAATGACTCCAAGGGTGACGAAGTGAGGTCACTCTTGAGGCTTAGACCGTGAGCACAGGGAACGAGGAGGCTGTATCATGACCCAGGGGCGAAGCTGATTAGGTCGCATACACACCAGAGGCGAGTGAAGCTCGAGGGAAGCGGATTGGAGACAACAACGGGGTCGAGCAGCCTGGGGCTGTTGTTCACATGTGCCGTATAAATCGAAACTCGGTTTCGGGATCTGGCAAAGGCTGTCAGCCTCAACCAATGGCAATGTCATGAACGCAACCTAGAAGAGTTATGGTTTGGGTTTTGGTAGTGATCAGTCTGCGATGCTGGATTTGCTCGAGACTAGCGGATTCTGACGGACCCCGAAGCCCGAGTTTTGCATGTTTCTCTGGTACCTACCGAAGAAACTCGGGAAACTCGGAAACGAGGACTCGGTCCGGCAACGCAGGGTTGGAAGTCTGCCATTTGCGTTTGGCTGTATGTACGTGGTTGTCGATGCAACTGGCAGACCTTTAACCCTGCGTTGCCAGCCCTCTCGTTTCCGAGTTTCCCAAGTTTCTTCGGTACCCTATATCATCCAAACACATGTCACCAGTTCAAGTCATTGACTCGGAGACGTCCGAAACGTGGCTTCGCATGAGATGGCTCAGACGATTTCTATGCTCAGAAGCCTTGGGGAAGCACGTATCGACAGCTCATGGGTTTGGCAGATCTGTGGGCGGCCAGTTACGGCCAGTGAGATGCAGTCGGATGTGCTTCAGCCACCCACAGGACAGGACGTCGGAGATCGAGCGCAGACAGACGTCGGGTAAGAGGTGAGGACCTCACTGCCGGCGGATCTCACCCGAGCTCAGATGACTGGAAAATTCGTTAGCCTGATGGGCTCTCTCATTCTGGCAGAATGGAAGGTGGGATGACGTACTTGCAGCACCTTGGATCGAGTAAGCCATAACAGCTGAGACGGACATGGAAGTATAATTCAGGAAGCCATCCGAATGTTCCCGTGGAAATAATATAAGGTGAACCCAGTCACGGGGAAACTGCCTTCGAAGCCAGTCGAATAAGTGGTTGGGCGGAGAATAAAGGGCCGGTGACATTTTCAACGGGAAGGTGAGTGAAGAGAAAGTGAAGTGGAAGTTGGGACATGCGGCGTGAAAAAGGAAGCCGTGGAGCAAGTCTCCTTGGGGGGTAGGAACCCAGGCCATTCACCAGCCACTGCCTAGTCCACTGAACGACAGTGTGGCGCTGCCCTGAAGCTAACGGCGGCTAGGCCCGTCACACAGTTCGTTGAGCGCTGCGGGAGCACTGGGACTTGTGCCGGTCACTGCCCGCCCTGCCCAGGAGGCCCGTGGTTGCCGATCCCCCGCACAGTTCCAGATCAACCGCCCGGCGTAGCCCCCAACCCCCCACGTGGACCACGTTTTTTCTCCGTTTCCTTCCAGGTTGTTGCTTATCTGTTTCATCCAACGACAACCCCCAATCTTCCCCCTTCAAACATCATTCATCAAACGGAAGCACACAAACTTTAATTACGCGAAGAGCTTTGGCGCGCTCTCGAGTCTCGGTTTGCCGTCAACACTTCTCAACAACAAAAGAGGTTCTGGCCAGCTCGCCATTCAACGATAGCTCGACGTCATCGGTCTCGATCTCATCCACAAGCACGATGAGCACCCAACCCTCGGATGATGCGGAGCCTGGAGCCGCTCCGACTGCCGCCAGCACTGACGCCGGCAACAACAACACACCGACTGTCACCGGATCCGAACCCGATGCTGCCAAACACACCGAAGAGGAACCGAAAGTAGTCAAGCCCACTGAACTCCAGGCGACCGCACCAGTCGACAACAAGCCCAAACCCGCCCCCGCCCCCGCCCCCGCTCAAGACACCGACTATCCCGCTGATATTAAGAGATCAGTCTCAACAACAGCGGGTCAGCTTTCGCCCCTCGCCCAGCTGTGGAAGGCCGCCGAGGGCCATCCCCATTTCGAGATTTGGGGCGTCCCCCTCTCCGACCCCGAGAGACACATCCCGACGCAGATCATTTTCCAGAAATTCCTGAATGCCAACGATGGACAAGTCGAAAAGGCCAAGGATCAGCTGCTCAAGACGCTCGACTGGCGCCAAAAGACACAGCCTCAGCAGCTGGTCAGGAAGATGTTTTCCAAGGCCAAGTTTGATGGTCTGGGCTACGTCACCACCTACACAGCCGGCGATGAGCCTGCTGTTGACGAGCCGGAGCAAAAGGAGGTTTTCACTTGGAACCTCTATGGCAGTGTCAAGTCTCTCGACGAGACCTTTGGCAACCTTCAAGAGTAAGTCCCATGCCACTTCTCCATCCCTGCTGTCTGCTTTACGCTTGTCATGTCGCTCACGCTTGGTGCCCAAAAGGTTTGTGGAGTGGCGTGTTGCCCTCATGGAGCTTGGTCTCATGGAAATCAACATTGGAAGTGCCATCAAGCCCATCACGGCCGACTACGACCCCTACAAGATGACCCAGGTCCATGACTACAAGGGCATCAGCTTTCTGCGCCAAACCGACGTGGCCAAGGCGGCCAGCAAAGAGTGTATCACGGTGTTGGGCGACAACTACCCCGAGCTACTCAAGGAAAAGTTCTTCGTCAACATTCCCGCCATCATGGGCTTCTTCTATGGCGTCATGAAGCTGTTTGTCGCCAAAAAGACGTTGAAGAAGTTCCATCCTATGTCCAGCGGCACAAATCTTGCAAAGGAGTTTGTCAACACCAAGGTCAACGGGTTGGGCGACAAGCTCCCCGCTGAGTACGGTGGTAAGGGCAAGGAGTTGAAGAGTCTGGGCAAGTCGCCTATTGTCCAGTAGAGGACGTAAGGGCTTGTTAAGAGGTAATGCGGCTTCGTGTGACGAAGGATGTTTGATGACAGACGTGTTATTAATCTGGCCAACGTACCAAACGAAAAGAAGGGAAGTAAGGGTCTTTTGTATGGCCAACCATGCTGCTTGTCTTCGCTACTAATGTTTTACGCTATACTGCCTATCTGATAGGTCCTTTTCTTGTGTTACTAGAACTAATGGCGATAGCTCACTAATACCGCTAGTATACGCCCTAAAAATGTTAACAGCGAATCTGGAACCCTTGGAAGCATCGAGGAACCCTTCGTTGCCGACCCTCAGGCGGTTGACCAAACACATGTTTCCCATGTCTTCTTAACACTTGATGTCGACTCTACACCTTGGCCGAAATTTTCTTTTTCTGCGAGGCCATCGAAACCCCAACACTGTGATACTCACCACTAGTGCATCATCGTGCATTATTTTGGTGCGGAACAAAAGCACGGCGCAGGTCTCTCCAATGGCGTCACGAGGGTCCCCGATGAGTGACCCCGCAGTGTGACTCCGTCGAACGTCGAGCCGTAACCGGAGACCTTTCTATTCTTCATCATCTTCATCACCATCACTCTTCGACGTTTTTGTGGTCGTGTATGCTTTCACAAAAGACTTGCCACCGTCCATTCTATCCGTGACATCAGAGTTCATACTGAGCAAACAACAGCCTCACACCCACTAAAGACACTCTCCAAATCCGCCGCCATCATGATTACTGGACTCCATCACGTTCGTCCCTCCATCCCCCCTTCCCCATTCCCCATCCTCCCTAACACTTACACTCCCAACACCTTCACTCACTCACCGCAAAACATCAACATCCCCATCTGACATACGTACCCAGGTAAACATCCTCGTCCCCCCCTCCACCCTCCACCTCGCCACCCTCTTCTACGGCACCACCCTAGCTCTAACCTCTCGCCCGGTCCCCGCTCTACAAGCCGGGACACTGGCTTGGTTCGACATCTCCTCTTCCGGTCAACAACTCCATGTGGCAATTGGTAGACCCGAAGTTGATTTCACGCCCGAGGCCCGGAAGGCGAGCAGACACCCGTGTTTTAGGGTGGAGAGCGCGGAGAAGTTGAGGGAACTGCAGGAGAGGATTTGGGAGCATTATAAGAGAGGGGGAGAGGGGGCACCGATGCAGTGTGATGAGCCGGGGACGTTGGGGAGTGGTGAGTTTCCTTCTTTCTTTTTTCTTTTCTTTTTTGGGCAGAGGGGATGAGGGGATGGGGGGATGGGGAGTATTTGGGCTGAGAGGAAAGGAAAGGGGTGGTTGTTTCGTTTCGTCTACTAACGCAGTTGTAGGTGCCCAGGGGGTTGAGTACCCGAAGAGATTCTTTGCGAGGGACTATGCGGGGAATAGGCTGGAGTTCAGCCTTTAAGTGAGGTGCAATGGAAGCGACGGAGGACGGGATCAGAGGGTGGACCATATCGAGACGAGACTTACATGCAGGGACCGGGTATGCGCTGTTATGCATGCCTGACAGCTGCAGTCTACTTGGGACATCTCCATCGTTCACGGTAAATCAACGTTTCTCTAGGTACAGGACATCATGCCAACCTAACCAATCAGCCATCATATACCCCGACACTTTTCCCTCCTTCTTACATGCCATAAAGCTTCGTCTAACATCTCACAGTCCTTTCCCCTCCCTTGTTCCTCTCCCGCTGGCCTCAGCTCTGTGCACCACATCAAGTGAATATGACATCAACATGCCCCCCATTACTCCAGCCCTGACATCCACCCGTCGGATTCCCATCCGCATCATTACTCACCACCGCCCCCGGCTGTCCCTGGCAATTCTGCAGCCTATAACTCCTCTCCCTCCCGCATGTAACGGCCCCCGGCTCACTGCACGTATACACACAAGTCTGCATATCCGACCGACACCCGCTCCCCCTGACCACCACCGTCATCGGATGCCCTTGCATATTCACTAGCCGGCTCACGTCCGTCGTGGCGAACGAGCCCGTGTTAAACTCGCCAAACGTGTTGTTCACCTGTCCGTACTCCGTCAGTGTCGTCGTGTAGTTGTACAGCGTGGACCAGCCACCGGGAACGCCGTTGTCAATCGACACCACCACCGCGTTGCCCTGCGCGGGGAGCGAGTACGTGATCTTGGGCGTGCGCGCGTCCATGAACGAGGACTGCGCGTCTTCGACGGGGTTGTACCAGACTACCAGGATCAGAGGGACTGAGGCCCCGTTGATGAAGGAGAAGGTGTTGGGTCCCGTCGAGCCGAGGTAGATGCCCGCGGTCCCTGAGGCGGCGGTAAGCGCGTTTTGTCCCTGCGAGATGATCCCGATGGTGGAGAGGTAGGTGCAGTCCTGGGGGAAGAGGCCGGGCACGGGGCTGGCGCAGTTATAAGGGATGGGCAGGGCGTTTTGGACGGGAGACGGGGGTCCGTGGGAAGGAGGTTGTTGTTGAGTGCCGGCTGAGGACGTGGAAGGGATGTTGGGAATGATGTTGCTGACGCCCGAGGTGACCGTGATGGTGGTTGGCAAGATGTTTTGCACCAAGGATGTGGTAATGACGGTTGGGGTCACGGTTATGGTCGATGTGAGGACCGGAGGAGCGAGGTTGGCTGGCCTACTCAAAGTGTTGGTTAGTCGATGACCCAGGTATTCTTTGGAGTTCGGATGCAGAGGGCAGCGACTTACGATGACGGGTTTTGGTTGCCCAACTTCAGGTTCTGGCCTACGAAGGCGGACGTGAAGCTGGCAAGAAGTAGCGCACACCAGTAGAGGTAAATGTCCATGATCATGTTTCCGGCTTGCTCACCTGGCGCTGGCTGACCTCTTCATTCAGGATCAGGTTCGGCACCGAACAGTGGAAGATTTGGAAGTTCACGGATCCGGGCCCTAAACCTCGAAGCCGACAGCTTGTTCTTAAGGCTCCTCTCTCACCGGTCGGACCTGCCATTTTCGGTGTCGAGGTCCTCACCTTGTTTCCGACCAAGCAGGTACGACCAGTGAGTTGTAATTGTCGTGGGGGAGTTGTGTGACAGTATGACCGTGACTTGGTCAAGATGGCAAGAGCGCTTGCGGTGTTTGAATGGTCGAGAACCTCTGTTGTCCGCCATTGCGACCAAAATGGAAGGCAGCACTGACCAAACTGTTCGGATAGATGCTTTAAAGTTCGGATGGAGATCGTCGCCCACCATCATGACTTCCTCTCATCTCCCTTGCGGTGTTCAATCTTTCCAAGCCTAGACCTTGGGTTGGCCGAGGTAAGGAAAGTACGGTTTTCACTCGGTGAAATCTCCTCTCGTCGCCTTCCATTTCCATGTTCACTGATTCGGATCATTCGTGTCCGGATCTCTGAGGGCCAGACTCCGACCTGGCCGGAAGCTTCATCCGATACAACCGTCTTGTCAAATAGTGAAGACTTGGACCTCACCTGCTCGACTAGCTTACAACTGATGTACCTCATTTTGCCAGCTGCATGGTTCTCACAGCATGCAAGGATTCGAATCAGAGAGGAGCGGGTCTTGCTCCGTTCAGTTCTTCCCTGTCTCACCTTAAAATTGACAGCAGACGATATTCCCAAAAAAAAAAAAAAAAAAAAGCCTTCCCAGCCAACCCTTCACCAACGATTTCCCGATCTGACAGGACGCCTAAGCGTACTTATTCTGACGGCTCAGTTCGGACCAACAGCATGCCAGGACTGGAAACTTATTCGGACATAATCGCTAACAGGTCTTGGCGAGATGCCTTTAAGTAGTCATGGCACAACCAACGGTTTGCACATACGAGCTGGCAGTTACCCACCTAACTACTATCACAATGAGTAGCCCTGTTGCTCAAGCACTGATAAAGACAGGTACCTCCAACCAAGGTATCGCTCGTCATGCCCGAGACCAACACCTCCCCCTTCGAATTGCTCACGGTA
>RAOY01000045.1:204855-215288 GCA_009806085.1 Neurospora cerealis | reverse complement strand
AATAGTTAGACATCACGCACATTAACTCATCAATGTCTTTACCAATTTACATCTCTACTCATCCATAATACCTATACCTTACCTTTACCCTCAATTAAATACCAAGCAACCATCTTCGTCAACGAACAACGACTAGATTCTATCTACCTCGTTATTTTTCCTTCCAACTATTACAACAATATAGCCGATTGCTTCGAGACTCTAGGACTTCTTGATCCAGACCTTCGAACAATTTTCTATATAGATTACTAGGAAAATATAGGTCCTTTGGGGGGGATATTCTATTTGGCTAAAATAGTAATAAGGAGCTAGCAGTAGTCGGAAACCTAATAACTTATTTTAATATAGGCGGCTTCCGGGCCGAAAGCGAAGTTTAAGGTAAATTAGCTTTATATATAGTAGTAGGTGGGTAGGTTATGATGGTTAAGTAGGTAGAGGCATTATAATATTATTAAATTGTTAAAGAATTTATTGTATAGTATAGATTAGAATTATAGGTCCTATTTATAATAGTATGTATTAAAATCGCTAATAATAAATTAATAGCCGAATTAAATATTTGCGCAGTAAATTTTAACTATGTTTATTTAGTAATTATAAGGGTATTAGCAGGCTTATATAACTATAATATTATTAATAATAATCATCGTAACGGCTTAGTCCTCCGTCGCAACTATATAAGACCACTTGAGTAACCGAATTGCTAGCTTCGGTTACTTGTACCCTTTTGTAGGAACACGGGCTAGCTAGCGTAGTAGTCTGCTACCGCCGTAACAATTATAATAATACATAAAATAATAGGAGGGGGATAGTATAATTATATATTTTGGTAATATAAATAGCTATTTGTATATTGCGGTCTTTGAGTCTAACAATATAAAAGCCGGGGTATTTACGAATTTAGCCTTTAATAATAGCCGGTTTTTCAATACAGATGATAGGACCCGGTTAGAGATTATTTATTTGATTGTACCGTTAGTATTCGCCAGGGACTTCTATGCGTTAATAGATATAATTTTAATATTATCCTTTCTTTGGATAGAAGGTTAGCGCTAGGTTCTTTAGGGGCGGTAGGTTCGATTAGACCGAATTTCCAGTTAGTTTTAGCCTTTGTAGTGCTATAGAGGGCGATAGGGAAGTAGCTTCAGGATTAGGCTTAGGTGTTATTAGGGTTGGGGGTGGGGCCGGGGCCGGGGTGGAGGCGAAGATTAGAGCGAATTTGCTAGGTCCGAGCTATCTTTAAGGCGTTGGATTACCTAGTGTAGCGTTATTAATTTCTATTTATACCTCCGTGTCTAGCTTCCGCTTTTATACCGGATCCGGCTCGGCGTCGTCGACTTCTATTTAGGCCTCCTCCGCGGTTTCTAGCTTCCGTTTTTTAACGACGGCTTTATACGCCGCCTTACTGGCTTTATAAGCGCCTGTACGTTATTCTTAAGTAAGCTTTTTAATAAGGCTATTAGCGACTTTTAGGAAGATTGAGTAATCTTCGTACCCGAATTTATAGGGTTTAAGGCAATTAGGGTATTAGGGGATAGGTTTATATATATTTTTACAAGTTATTTTTGGTATATTATATTTGGGTATAAATTATTGCCAAGGTATATTTCGCTATATAGTAGTAGCTGAAATATTTTGTATACGTATAAATATATAGGATGAATTCTATAAACTAAGTAGGTTCGGATCCGTAGATTCGGAAAGGGGCGGATATAACCTCCAACCTTTTTACCCTTAAAGATTTTAGCCTCCTATTTAATACTAGCTTCAATTTTGAAGGGATGAGGAGTTCGGTAGTATAGGGGCTATTATATATATAAAATATAGAGGGAACCCTTGCGAAGTAATATATTACAATTATAATTTTTCATTTAATAATGTATTTTAGGATTTAGTTATTAAGGTCAATTAGTAGCTATTCTTAATTTAGATATAGTAAAATTATTTAATTTAATATTAAGGAAATTTACTTTCTTTAATAAGGAAAGAGATAATTCCTTTAGGTATTATTTTCCGAAGTTCTATATTCTTTTTAAACTTAAGACAAGATTGGTAACTCTCCTTATAGACGGTAGGGTTATTACTTTTAGTAGGGTAGGAGGGGGTGGTGGTAGGAATTGGGCCGGTTGTTTTAGCCTTTTTATTATTCTTTCTTAATTTAATTTCCTACTAAGCGGTATATTTCGTAGCGTCCTTAGCGGGCGTATATGGCTATTGTTGGTTAGTCGGTGTAGGTATAACTTGTAGGGTAGATTTTACAGTTTATAGAGGAGGGAATATAACGGGTAGGGTTTGATTTTATTATTAGTATTTAATTAGGGATTCCGATTAGTTAGTTTTAGTAGGTAGGGTAATATAAGCTAGGGGTAGGGATATTTAGCCTAAAGTATTAATATTAAAGAATAAGTTAAGGAGGGAGTAAAGCTATTCTTGGAGGGGGGCGGCCGCTTTTTATTATATAGGCGTTTTAAAGCCTTTATAAGCGTTATTAATAGCTTTGATAATAATTTCGGCGACTTTAAATTACGTTTAGAGTTTTTAAATAAGTTCCTCGTTAGCTTCGTATAATATAGGTACGATAGAGTCTTTAAAAGGCGGTATCGTGGCCGTAGTATCGAATTTTCGGGCTCGGGACCCTTTTCATAATTATAGAAAGTCGTAATAATTAAATTGGTATTGAGACGATAGTTCAGGATACTTAATCCTAATTGGTTTACTTCCGAAGGAATACTTCTAATTGGCCAGAACCAATTCAGAAAAATATTTTTCAGGAGAAGGTTACCATACAGAAGCCTAGCACTAATATCCGAAACCGGATTCTTCCCTATTATATCTTCCAATTACAATACATCGTCGATTCGCTGACCGTAACCAGGGGCTGGTCACATCACCTCCTCAAGGGACATATTATCGTTACACCGCCGCCCAACTATAGGTTCCATCCCCGCCACGATGTCGACCTCTTCTTGGATCGCGAAGTTACGCGGGATGGTCGAGGCATTCTTCAAGCATTCGACATTCTAAAGTAGCTCTTTAAAAGGGATAGCGTATTGCACGGCGATATAAGGCGGTATATAGCTAATTACGAAATTCTCGAGGGATTCCATCTCGACTATATTAATTAGCTCGGCGAATCCAAAAATATATATAGTCTTAATACTATCCCTCCTTCCCGCTTCTCTCACACTAATACTAACGGACTACGGGAATACTCGCCCTTCCTTTACAATATCGGTCTCGAAGAAGGTCTAGAGTTGGCGTATATATCCGGAATGACAATCGAAGATCGCCTCCCTAAGCCCATATACTACTACACTTATACAATATATTAGTTTAAAAAGGCTACATCGAGAAGCCGGTCGGCCTATTTACAACTTTATAGGAGTTCTTTCCGAAATACTTATTTCCCAAGGGAAAGCCGCCTATTGCGAACTATAATAAAGTATTATGAATAACAATAAATCGCTATAGCTCCGCGAGGGAAAGGCAACAAATTAGAAGGGTTACTACTTCGGCAGCAGACATCTATAGGATTTTAAGCCCCAAAATTAATAACTTTTTCCGGAAAAAATCCACCCTAATTATCTTACACAAAGCGGGCTAGAATATCGACCGCATTCCCTATACTAATATCTCTTCCCCTCGGTACTAGGCATACTCCACATCACCCAAGCAAAGCACATTACTAATCCTATTACAGGCAAGAAACGGATTAAGGAAACAAAAATCACCAAAAGGGCCAAAGCTAAGGGCATAAGCGAGGAAGATATATTCAGTATAATGAAAACGATCAAGAAATTCCCGGCTGCGAAAATAAAAGCGAACGAGATCCCCGCCAAGTAAATCGCACATACTATAGAGCCCGGTTACTCCTACTTCCCTAATCGGTCCAATCTGCACTCTACGCGTAAGGCGCGTATAGCTGCCGGAGGCAAATACTTCGACTTTACCGACCGCAATATACTCGATTTTATAAAAGTAAACATCCAAGCCGACATCTCGGGCGGGCACCTTCTCCCGAAAAATAGGTTTCTAAACTAGCTCTAGCCAATTAGAAGCATACTTTCGGAAGTAAACTAATTAAGACTATGTATCTTACTCTATCGCTTTAATACTAAACCGGTTATTACAACCTTCCTACCGATAAAAAAAAGGCCCGGCGCCTAATTGTTTACCAACTACAACCGTAATAGCTCCTTTCAAAAATTCTACTATAACTACGCTAAATAGGGTAAACAAAGAGTTTATCGACGAACTATAAATATAAGTCTATATTACCGAAATTATTATCAAAATCATTAATAATTCCTACAAAGGCTTTAAAATTTCTACCTAGAGGAAGGTAGCCGCCCCCCTTCGCAAGCAGCTTTACTCCCTCCTCTACTCTTTCTTCTCCCTTCTAAGTAAGAGTAATACTAATTCCCTCCCTCCCTTTACAGAAGCTTTACTCTAAGCAGCTAATTAAAATTATTAATTAAATACTAATAATAAAACCCGGCTCGATTTATTATACTACCTACTTTATAAATTATATAACTTACTTTATAAATTATACTCGAACCGACTATTTAGCGCTAGCTACCTACGCCTACTAAGGATACTATAAAATGAAATATTTAGTAGGAGCTTAAATTAAAGAAGAATAATAAAGGGGCTAAAATAATCGGCCCAACTCCTACCCCACCACTACCCCCTCCCGCCCTACTAAGGGCTCCACCCCCCCTAGAAGGAGAATTATAAATCCTTTTTTAGGCTCAATTACGAAGTTACTTTATAGTCCGCAATACTAGCCGGCATCACTACTTTTATTATAAAGGAAATTAAATTTCTTTAAGTTTTATCTATAAATTATACTCTATCCAATTTAATTTCTATATTTGAACAATTAAATTAAAATATTACTAATTTTTCGTCGACCTTAATATTAAAATTACTAAAACAATTGTTAAACCCGACATTATAATAATTATTTATTACTTCTCTAATATACCCTTATAATTTTATATTTATAACGGCCCCTACGCTACCGAACCCCTCTTCGCTTAAGAAATCCGGGTAGCTATAAAATAGGACTTTAAAATCTTCCCGGTTAAGAAAGTTAGCAATTATATTATTATCCTCCTTAAAAAAAATTTCTCCCTTCTATATCTTCGGTTCTAAACTTGCCAAATTAATAAAATAAAATCCTTATATTAATACCTACGAATAATATTTTAATTACTATTATACTACAAAATACACTTTCGCTTCCGTTTATAGCAATTACAGTACCTTTAAAGCTACCTATAGGGAAATATATAAACCTATTCTTCAATATCCTAATTACCTTAAACCCTTTCGCCTAAAATATACCAATTACCATATTTTCTCTAAAATTGAATATTATTACTACCTTCAATATTAACTCCGACTTTCCCTCTACCTAAATACATAAATTAAATAAAACCTTTACCGGCCAAAGTTGGCCCCTATATTACTCCCCTAAAAGTCCCTCTAATCTCCTATTCTCTTCTTCCTATTTACTACCTCCCTCCTAACTTAATACTAAAATCCCACTTTCTCCTATATAAATAATATTACCTACTGAACCATAGGATGAAATACTATTTAAATATTCTATATAATATCCTAGCAAAACGCCGACTTCTACTAACGTATATATAATTTCGGCTTCCGGATTAATTATTATAAAATTTAAGTATTCTATTTCCTACTATATAATTAAAATACTAAAGAAATATAGAGAAATCCGGTTTGAATAATAATTGAAACCTTATTCGGCCTAATCTATTTATAAAATAAAATAATTTAATATATATTTTAACCCTACTTTTTTCTTCGTTACCTTTTATTATTGCTTCCCGAAAGCTATAATTATAGTGGGCCTTTCTATACGTCTTAACCAAATAGTATATAGCCTTAATCCAATAATAACCCAATACCCTTTTAATACTAGCTTTTTACCTACTTTAATATACGGAGTAATTACCCACTTCTTTAATTATATATATATTAGATACAAAAGTAAATACATAGTTACTAATATCAAAATTATATGTAATAAAGTCGAAATAATTATATTAATAGCTCTTTGGAAAATAATATGAATTTAATTTATAAGCCTTAAATTTATTCCCTTTTAATTAGTTAATCTTACTCTACAAGATATTATTAGAGAAGATACAGTATAGTCCGTAATATAATTCTATACCCTCGCAACTCATTATTTATTTACCTAATAATTCTATTAACACCTACTATATAATTAATTCCGTTTCTACACCCTTACCGAATCTTAAGCCTCTTCGGTTAAAAATATATTAAATAAAATATAGTTCCCCCGCCTCTCCGGCCTCTGAAAATAATTCGCCCCCGACTCAACGGCCCTACCCTAATATTAAAAATTATAAACCCTCCCCCTAGAAATAGACCCGGAGCTCTATTAATTAATATACTAGCTAACATATTTAATTAACCTACTTTAATATTAGAATAATCTATACCTCCGCCTACCCAAGAAATATTTTGTACAGTAAATTAGTAAATATATAGGCTATTAGAACTTCTATTCCTACTATACCTATTTTAATTATTCGGCCGAAACGTTCCATATATACGCTTACAGCAAACCATACGAAAAAGGCTACTTCTTTAAATATCCTTTTAGTATATAACAAAATCTTCAAACTATAAATAATATACTGTATACCTTCGGCACTAACTACGCCACCTTCCTCGCCCGGCTTAAAGCCCTAAAGGACGAAGGCTTCACCGATATTACTACTACTATTAGTAATAAACTCCTTAGTACCCGAATACTTTAATTATAACCTAACGACTTTAATAACGAATTATTCCTTATTGTCCCCCCTCCCCCGCCTTAAAACTAATTTACCTACCCTATATTTTCGAAATAAAAAGGTAATCGGTCTACTCAACGCTACTATCCTAATAGAGTTTAATTAAGCGTAGAACCACTAATCAAATACTACGAACTCTCCTTCGCTAATTAACCTACACGCCAACTCAATAATAGAAAAGTTTTTCCGTCCCCGGCCAAGCTAGATCCTAACCTATAGGACTTTTGCCTACCTTTTATACATCTACCCTACCGTCGCCGCAAACGCAACTTATTATTATATACTAATAGAACGTAGTCGTAAAATACATTCTTCTTCTTCTTCTTCTTCTTCTTCTTCTTAGGCGCACCTTCTCCCGAAAAATATTTTTCTGAACTAGCTCCGGCCAATTAGAATCGTTCTTCACAGAGTAAACTAATCAAGACTAAGTATCCTAACTTGTCGCTAAAATACTAATACGGTCATTACGACTTTCTACTACTACAAAAAGGGCCCTAAGCCTAATATCTCAACCACAACGGCCGTAATAGCCCCCTTTTAGGACAATATCGTAGCCACCCTACGCAAAACTAACGAGGAGCTTATCCAGAAGCTTCGAGCGCGATTGGAAGTCGCGGAAATTACTATTAAGGCTATCGACGAAGCTTATAACAGCCTTAAAACACCCGCCTAACGAAGGGCGGCCGCCCCCCTCCGAGACCAACTTTATATTCTCCTCTCCTCCTTCTTCTATACCGATAATACTAGAAGAACCTCGCTACCCCCAGCCTACCCTATAGCAACCAACTAATAGGACCCGACTAAATACTAACGAAGGGAATCCGCCCTACTAATTATAGTACCCGCCTATACGACTAGTAGCTATACCCTATAAATATCCTTACCCCCCCGATATACTACCTATACCCCGGCTAACTAAAAGCCAATATACGCGCCCGCTAAGGACGCTACGAAAAAAAAAAAAAACGCCTAGTAGGAAGTTAAATCGAAGAAAGATATTAAGAAGGCTAATACAACCGGTATAATTCTTATTAATAATGCCCGCCCCAATTAGGGTAATAACTTTACTTATAAAGAAAATTATAAATTTTTCCTTAGGCTTGTAACGGACGCGGAACTTCGGAAAGCGATACCCGAAGGAGTTATCTCTTATATAATTAAGGAGATCAAATTTCTCCGCTACTAAATCCGAAGGGTATACCCGGTACAATTAAGTTTCTATATCGAAATAACTAAGCCCGAATAACGCTATATCTTTATCGAACTTAGTAAAAGAATCCTATAGCGCCTAATCGAACCAAAAGTTAATACGGTCTCTTACTACTTACCTAGCGTCCCGCTTAAGTTCTTCGTTTATAATAGCACCCGAAACACGGAGCCACTTATCGCCTAGGAAATCTAGGCTACTACGAAATAGACCGCTAAGATTATTAATAGGAGGAAGGCTGGGGATTACATCGTAATCCTCAATAAGAAAACCCAACCCTTCTACATTTTCGGATCGGAACCCGCCCGGTTAATAGAACGCAACCTATATATATATATATATTTACAATAGGTACTTCGGACCCCACCACACGGCCAAATACACCTTCGCCTTAGTTTGTAAAAATTACAGTATATTAAAGGTCTCTATAAAGAACGGCAGTCTAATCTGCCTAAATAGGATAGCTAAAGGTTAACACTATTAGAAGACGTTCGGTAAAGCTAAAAGGTTCACAATAAGTATAGTAGCGTTATATTAGTCTCGGTAATAATAATCAATTGACTACTATCGAACTATCTAACAATCTAAATTCTCCAGTCGTCCTTTATACTTCCGTACTTCTAATTATAGTTGTCTAGCTCATTGGCTATAGGCTGGCTCATCCTCATAAGCTTATATCTGCCCATAAGCCTTCCTTCCTTGTTATAGCACCTTCTCCCGAAAAATATTTTTCTAAACTGGCTCCGGCCAATCAGAAGCGTTCTTCACGGAGTAAACCAATCAGGACTAGGTATCCTAACTCGTCGCTAAAACACTAACACGGTCATTACAACTTTTTACTACCACGAAAAGGGCTCCGAGCCCGAGACCTCGCCTACAACGGCCACGATGGCGCCCTTTAAGGACAACATCGTAGCTACGCTACGCAAAGCTAACGAGGAGCTCATCCAGGAGCTCGAAGCGCGACTTTCCGTCGCCGAAATCACTATCGAAGCTATCGATAACGCTCACAAAGGCCTCAAGACTCCCGCACAACGAAAGGCGGCCGCCCCCCTCCGAGAACAGCTTCACTCCCTCCTCAACTCGTTCTTTTATATCGATGCCTCTAGCAGAACAACCCCCCCTCCCGCCTACCTAACGGCGCCTAATTAGCCCAACCAACCAGGACCTTCGGCTAAGCGCTAGCGAAAGGACCAGACCCCACCGGTTATACTAATTACCCCGGAGACATCCCGGTCTACCCCTTACCCCGACCCTACCTTAGCAACTTAAAGAAGCTATAGGCGCCCGTTAAGGGCGCTATAAAATAGACCGCCTAGTAGGAGGTTAAATTAAAGAAGAACAATAAGAAGGCCAAGGTCACCGGCCTGACTCCTGCCGCGAACCCCACCCACCACACCCCCTCCGCTTACAAGGAGAGTTGTAGGACCTTCCTTAGGCTCTCACAAGACGCGGAACTTCGGAAAGCGACACCCGAAAGAATTATCTCCTACGTTACAGAGGAAATTAAATTTCCCCGATAGCAAATCCGAAAAGTATACCCAATACAACTAGGATTTTATATCGAGACGACCAAACTAGAACAACGCCACCTCCTTATCGAATTTAGTAAGGGAATCTTACACTGCCAGATCGAACCGGAGGTCGATACAGTTTCGTACTACCTAGCCGGCGTGCCACTCAAATTCTTCGTCTACAACGGCGCCCGAAACACGGAACTACTTATCGCCTAGGAAATTCAAGCCGCTACGAAGCAAACCGCCAAGATTATTAAGGGAAAGAAAGCCGGGGATTATATTATAATCCTTAATAAGAAGATACCACCCTTCCACATCTTCGGGTCGGAACCGGCCCGGTTAATAGAATATAACCCCTATATATATATATATAAGAGGTGCTTCGGCCCCTACAATATAGTTAAATATACTTTTACCTCGGTTTATAGGGATTGCGGCACACTAAAGACCTCCTATAAGGATACGTACAAACCTATCCCCCAGTGCTCCAACTGCCTCGGTCCTAAGAAGCCGGAATACGCCGACTACCCCGTCTTCCCGAAAGTTAAGGACGGGCAAGTTAAGAAACCTACTACCGAATAACAGACGGGAGCCCGGAAGGCCGGAAAAGCCGTATACAGAACTACTATACGGGACCTAAAGAAAGAAATAGAACCAACCGGATTTACTAGGAGCAATGTAATTAGAATAGAAAACTAGGAGAAAATAAACGGAGAAAAGGCCGAAGGCACCCCTGGAAGGGAGGATAGCCCCGGGGCGGCTTTAGCGATTACGATCGATAATAACAAGGATACAATATTAGAAGACTCCCCCACGCCCCCGGACTCCCTCCCGCCCCCACCCCCCCCC
>RAOY01000045.1:0-200111 GCA_009806085.1 Neurospora cerealis | reverse complement strand
CAGGCAAAACCCCCCCCCCCCCCCCCCCCCCCCCCCTCCCTCTAAAACCCCCAACGTACGCCCCTTTAAAAGCGGATAAGGCGATAGATAAATAAGCTCCGACCCCCTATCTTAAAAATAGATAGACTAAAGGTTATATCCGTCAAATGTCTAAAAGTCCCTAGTAAATATTCATAGTATTTTTAAATGAGTAATTACAAGCTAGACCCTAGTAGTCTATATATAAGAACTTGCTATAACCTAAGGTAGGATCCGTAGATACTCCGGCTACTATAATATCGGCTTCGATAATTGAAAGATAAGAGTGATAATACACGTCGCCAAAATATACGAATTTATTATACCCCTCACCCCCTAAATATATACTACTATAGTAATAGTTAATAGCGCTAACATTACATATATATACTAATATTTATATAATAAAAAAGCGGTACCGGCTAAAGAATACCTACCGATACTATACACCCAATATACCCTAGTAGTAGGAGATTTTAACGTATACTACTACTTTTAAGATCCCTAATTCCGTAATTTGGGACGAGGCGACGCCCTCGAGGAACTTATAGTAATATAGGGCCTCCATCTCCTAAATACGCCAAGTATACCCATATATAAATATACGAACGGACATTCAACCCTAGACTTCGTATTCGGCGTAGAGAGAGCTTATATAAGAATAGGCGTATAGGTTTCGGACTATTGCAAATTCGTTATTACAATCCCAGCTAATAGGAATATAACCCCCCGGAAGAAATATATACTCCTACCCGCGTATATAAAAGAAGTATACGAAGCCTTAATAAAGCGGCTCCTTAAGACGGTCCTAACTCTATAATCCCCTATTGAATTCGAAGAACTTGTATAGTCCTTTATAAATACGTTCGAAGGTATAATAAAGGAATATTCTATTATATTCGGAGGGAAATTAAAGAGTATACTATAATAGTACGAACATTTAGTAAAGGTAAAGGATAAGGACCCCAAAGCCTATTATAGGGTTTGTAGGGAAATACGTACAAATTTCTACTATAGAAAAATAAACGTTATAAAGACTCCCAAGGAATTAAGTAATATACTCCGATAGAGGAAAGACCCTTTAAACGATAGACCTATCCCAATTAATATATAAGACGGGAGACTAATAGATTTAGAGGATATTATAATATATTTAGTTAACGTAGCTTTCCGCCCGGCGGGAGAGGAGCCCCTCCCGCCGTATTAATACTAAAGCCCTATATTCCTATAAGATATAGTATAATAAGTCCTAAATATACTATTAAACGAGGAAATCCGCGGGGCATTCCTTAGGTACGGGTCTAATACCCCGAAGCTAGATAGTATTATATTAAATACCTTTAAGGATATATAGGAGCCAACCCTCCTTATTATTTATATTATTATATACGCCGTATTCGTAATAGGGAAATTCCCTACGGCGTTTAAGAGAGCCTAAATAATTATACTCTCGAAATTAGGGAAGGACCTGTATACCTATAAAAGCTAGAGACCTATTGCCTTATTATTAACGATAAGTAAAGGTATCGAACGTTTAGTCGTTAAGAGAATAACTATAATTACCCTTAATACTAAACTAATCACTAAGGATATAGTAGGAATAATCCTAACCCGGTCTACTACGGACCTAATTATAGTACTAATATATAACGTAGAGGGAGCTAACCGGTTCGGAATATACGGGATTATTATAATATATAATATCGACTCCGCCTTCCTATCTATACGGGTAAATAAATTCGGGGAAGTTTTAAGCGGATAAGAAAAACCGCCCCTACTAATCGCCCTCGTTATAAATTTCTATATAAATAGGAACTTTACCTTTAAATAGGTAAAGAAATGTTTCTATTCGAATAACGGGCTATTATAAGGATCCCCCTAATCCCCTATATTATTCCTACTATTTACGGCCTCCTTACTTAAAAGATTATAAAAACTAGCCTTCTTTTACGTAGCTAATATCGTATACTTTATAGTAGGCCGCGACGCTATATGAATATTATATACCGTATTACGGAGGGCAGCGGAACTATACTAATATATATTTAACCTAATTTTAAAACAAATTATAGGAAGATAGAGGCACTTTACTTCCTATTATAAAGTAAAGAAGTAAAGAAGATCTAGCGGAACCTAACTAATATTACTATTAATACTTTACTCGGCCTAGTAAGGCCCTAGAAGGAAATACATTAGCTAGGGGTATACTTAGACACTAAACTCTCAGTTACTATATAAGTCCGGAAACGTATACTTAAAGTAATAATAGTCATAAAGCTATTAGCAAGAATTAATTGAGTCTCCCGAAGCCTTACCCTACGCTCGGTTAAATAATTCTTTACTACCTATTTTATACTAATATTAATATACGGAATAGCAGTATTATTCCCCGGCTATATTAAGCCGGAGGGAGGGGCAACTTGATATTTACTAATATTAAGTCGGCTCTAAATAAATTAGAAACGGTAGTATCAAAAATATTTAAAAAGACTATGCCGATTTAGCGTATAGTATTTAAGCAAATCCCCTTTTAGTTAGCCGGTATAGCCTTATTAGAAATTATCGGAAGGGAGACGGCGAGAGCGGCCGCCAAACTATATATATTCTCGAGTATATACCCGCTTATATAAAGAATAAGACGATCCCCCCAAAGATGTAGTCTAGACTATACGCCTTCGCGGAATTACAACCCCTACTAGAGGAACCCCTAGACGAAATATAGCGCCCCCGACTACCGGCCCTCTAAAGCTAGCTCGCCCCGGGCGCCAAAAGACAAATATACCGCCCCGGACAATAATCCCTGCCACCCGAATCCGACCCGGACCTATACTAGGCCGACAATAAACCCCTATACCTCGCGGACTAACTGTAGCACAAGGATAATAACCCCTACCTCGACCTATTATATAAATATCTAGCGAGATAGGTCGGGGAAAGAATGGGCTATTAGGACTTCTACTCCTATTACGACCGCTTCAACTACCCCCCCGAGACGTTCCGATACTATACGTGCGGAGCGCCCTGCGAGAAAGGACATTTCTTCGTTTGCCTATTAGTTATATACTGCAACCCTAATGTAGTAGAGGATACGCTAAAAGCCTTCAGCACTAACTACGTAATATTTCTCGCGAGAGTACAGGCCCTCAAGGACGAAGGATATATATATATCCAAGTACTACGAGGAGGAGGCTATTAGGGAATAAGGGTAGCCCGAGTAGAGACCCCTAACTTAGACGACGAGCCGCTGCTATACGTAGAGGTATACGCTCTCCTAGGATTAAGGGGCCTAGAATAAATAGTGGGGCCAAGACTATATAGAGAAAGGATTAGGGTTTTTAGCCTACGGCCACGCTAGTGCCTAACCTAGGAGGCTTTTCCCCGCACTAATGTACCTTTGCCCAGCCGCCGTCGCGGGCACGACTTATTATTTAGTATTAGTAGAACGTAGTCGTAAAATACATCTATTTATTTATGTATACTAATAGCGCTTACTAAGAAAAGCGAAGAATATAATTAGAATAAAGATTGCTAGCTAGCCTTCAAAGAATTAAAAGAATACTTACTACGTGCGCCTATTCTAACTTATTTCAAATACGATCGGCCAATTAAGGTTGAAACGGATGCTTCTAATAGTATTGTAGTTAGCGTCCTATCCTAGAAGGTAAATAGTAAGTAGAAACTAATTACTTTCTTCTCAGAGATTATATATAGTATAGAATGTAATTACTCTATCTATAATAAAGAGCTAATAGCGATCGTCCGAGCCTTACAATACTGGAGGGCCGAAGTAGTAGGCCTACAAATACTATTCCTAATTATCATAAATTACAAAACCTTAAAACACTTTAATACAAAGCGGCTACTTAACCTTCGCTAGGCCGGGTAAGTAGAGTTCCTAGCCTAATGCTACTTCGTAATCTCCTACCGCCTAAGAAGGGACAACGGCGCAGCGGACGCACTTTAGAAAAAGTCCGAGGACTTAAAGACTTCAAAGGTAAGGCGGGAAGCCTACTAGACGATTCGCATCTTTAAAACCCTCGAAGACGGCTCTATAACCTACTCGGATAACCTACTCCTAATTTCGGCCATCGATACGTATATACCGTCGTTTATTAAAACTATTAATACAATAATTATAGAAGTAAACCCTAAGGTCGGGAGAGCGCTAGAAGATAGGGAGCCGCTATCGGAGGACGAGTTATTAGAGGGTTATATTTTACTAGACCACCTAATCCTCGAGAATAAGACTAACGTAGAGCTCGAGATCTATTAAAATATAATCGTTAGGGGGAGAACGGATATTAGTTCGTTACCGATAAGATATTAACCCGATATAGCAAGCTAGTAGTACCCCCAAGTATATTACGAACAAAATTAATATATAAACTATACTCCAAGATTATAACCGCTTACCCTAGCTGTAATAAAACAAGGCGTTTTGTTATAGCTTAATATTAGTAGCTAGGGATAATAGGAGATATCGACCGTTTTGTCGCTAATTGCCTAATATATTATACCTGGAAGGTCCTTCGCGACAAGACTCCCGGGGAACTTTACCATTTGCCCGTACTATACCGGGGATAGAGTAGCCTGGCCGTAGACTTTAAATCGATACTAAAAGACCGCTAAGGCTTCGATAACGCACTAATAATGATCGACCGATTAAATAAAGCCACATAGACTATACTGTACTATATAAGCGCAACTACGGGAAATATAGTACGAATATATTACGAGGGACTATACTACGTTTATAATTTATTAAGGGGAAGTAATTTCAAATAGAAGTCTATAATTTATTACTAATTTTACTAATAAATTACCCAAAATTCTTCACGTTAAATAGAAGTTATTATTCTTAAGGTATAATTAAACGGCAAATTAAGTAGAGATTATAAACGAATATTTAGACTAGCGGTTAAAACCTTTCGTTAACTACTTCTAAAATAACTAGTTTAAGGCAATCCCCGCTATAGGCGCCGTGTAAATAGGGATACTATATAATAGTTTAGGAGGGATGTAACTATATGAAGTATTTAGAGGCTTCCTAATGCTTAGTACGTTCGATTAGGAGATTACGAACTAACCTGAACGGGGCCCGTCTAACGATAAGGAAAAGGTTTAACCGCGAAGATGCTTAAGACGTAATTAAGAAAATACAAAGTTACGTCGCTAAAGCAAGGAAATTAATAACGAAGGTGTAGGATAGGATAGCGAAGCAGGCAAACCAGCACCAATAGGTGCCCGACTTTAACATCGGAAACAAGGTGTTTATTATTAAACGAAGCGAACTGTCTAATAGGCCTAATTACAAGCTAGGCTTCCCAGTAACCGGCCGTTAGTTTAAGATTAGGGAGAAGTACGGACATTCCTATCGTTTCGAAGTACCGGAGGGATAGCGAGGCACCGATATCTTCTACGCAGACCGCCTAAGGAAATACCCAGATAACCCACTACTAGGACAATATATAGAGGAACCGGCTGGGGAGTACGTAGCAGACGATGTCGAATAGGAAGTAGAAGAGCAGTATAGGGCAAGTTGGCGGGGGTGCGACCCAGACCCGGAATATTACGACGCACGGAACTTCAAGAATTCAGCTCGCCTCATCAAAGCGTTGGTAGGTCCTGCACCCTAGCCAGTCACATGCTCTGTGCCGTGCCCACCGTGCCCTAACCGCACCACTTTCTAGCCCTCCAGACTTATCGCCAGTCTCTCTTTCTCTCCATAGGATACACATTAATCAATCGCATACACAATATAACGCTTGCTCTCGTCGTTGTTCGTGATCTCACACAAAGCCTTCCACGAGCGATACCCAGACCAGCCGGGTCCCCCCAAACGACTTGATCACTGGCTACAGGCGGCGGACGCGGAGGAGTTTGATCCGGATCATAACAACGATAACGTGCCCGCGAGAAAAGGGATACGACTAATAAGACGACACTTCGGTGCCAGGAAGTGATGCGAGGAGGTAATTCGAGGATTTTGGGGTCTAGACCCACTTTACATATATCCTAACTTTATATGCATTTTTACACGACTCGGAACGAGTCTTTTCTACCGGGGGGGTAATGTTACGGCACTGGCGGATAGGTCCCGGCACGTAATGTCGTACCGCGTGCACCGGCCACCTGGGCCCTCGGTTGAAACCTTGGGCGCTGGGCGCGCCTTTGCCCGTTTCCTTCTTTTCTTCTATATCTTGTAATTCTACTATAGACTTGGAATCAACGTGTTCAGCTTTGCCTCCCGTAACCACGTCGTTCGTAACACATATAACTAAATTAAATATATAGCGTTTTCGTCCTCTATATTATCGGCCGATTTAGCTTAGTAGAGATAATAGGCGACTGTTATTTTATAAATTTTAGTTTTCTACTTTATATATAGGGCAATTAACTATCGGATATTATCCTTAATAACGATTAGCGTTTTGCTACCCTATATAAATATATATATTAAATGGTCGGGCTATAGGTTTTTTAAGGGATAATTATTCTTCTTATTTTCTGAAGCGTTGTAAATTAAAGGTGAACTATTTATTAATAATAAGAGTATTTTAGGGTCTATTTTAATTGTAAATCTGTATAATTAATTTAGGCTGTCCTTATACATCTAATTTCTAAACGGGCTAGAAGCGATTGTCCTATTTCTTCCTATAGTATTCGTAGTAGTTGTGGGTAATATACTAGAATTATAGCATCCGAAAATATAGTAGGTACAGAGGGTCTATTTGTGCGGTATCTCCTTCTATTAGTTGGTAGGCTCCTATGTAATTAAAGAGATCGTCCTAAATAATTATTAATTTTCTTTAAATAATAATTATATATTTCTTCTAGAGGCCGTCCTATTTCTCGCTTTCTTAACCCTTTTAGTAGTAGTTTTCTAAGGGATTTACTTAGTAGCCGGCTATAAAGTTAGGGCGTCCGTATTGGTACGGGTTAATAAGGTCCTAAATATTATCTTTTTAGAATTTAAGCGTCGATCGAGGTATGGGGGCGGTATTTATCATATGTACGAACGTAAGGATCTTCTAATCTATAGTATTAATACTATTAATTTCTTCCCAAGTTAGTGCCTAATAAGTCTACCTTAAATAATAATCTATTTTTAGGGTAGGTCCTACCGATTTATACTTCCTTCTTATAGATCCTTATAGTCGGGCCTGCGGGACGCGTACTATTGTCCTTTAAATATTCGGTATTTATAATTCTATTAATAGCGTCTTTTAAATCGCCCTAGTTGTAATCGAGATTAGCGATTTCGACTACCCTTATTCCTTCGATTATTATAGTTTCAGCTTTCTTCCATTTTAACTACTTAAGGGTACGGCAATCATTTTTTATATACCCCTTTTTCCGATAATTGAAATATTTAATTTATAATATATTACAGCGTCTTTTATCGGTCTAAACGGCGCTAATATTTATAGGGTCTCCCCTATTATTCTATCCGTTATTCTTGCCCTAGCTACGCTTCGGCTTAATATTAGTTTAGCGCGCAGGATACTAGTATTAAAGGGGCGGGTTATAGCGTTCCTAACTACGCTACTATAAATGTTTATTAATACGGATAGCGCGAACTACGTATTCTTTAATATTATTCGGCCGGTCCTCTTTATATAATTCGTCTTTAATAAAGTTCTTTAAACCCTAATAGAATATTTATATTAGGTTTTCGTTATTAAATCAGCTTATAATAGCGTACTATTTAAAAATAATAGTATAGACCGAAGCGGATATAATTTAGCGAAGGTGGAAGAGCTTTTCCTAAATTCTTAATTTTTTATTATATTCGCTAAATACGCCGGTTAGAACGTCTACAAACTTCTAGAGGTTCGTTATAAATGATTTAGTACTTTCTTTAGTTCAATCTTTATAATTATATTAATTTTAGAAAATAGGGTCGTTCTAAGTAAATACTCTATCTTTAAAATTATTAACGTGTGGCTAGTACTGTGCCTTATAATTGCCGTATACAACCTTATAGTACAAAAGGTTAACTATTGAGAACGCTATTCCTCCTACGGAACCAGTTGACTCAGTCCCTACAGAATGTGCTAGAATATAGAGGTTTTACCACTGTGTTCTGAAGTCTTCTAGCTTAGCCAGCATTCCTTTCAAACTAATTTGTCATTATGGAATTCAACAGAAGCTCATAGATTCAGTCCATTCCTTTTATAGTATAGTANAGTCCCTACAGAATGTGCTAGAATATAGAGGTTTTACCACTGTGTTCTGAAGTCTTCTAGCTTAGCCAGCATTCCTTTCAAACTAATTTGTCATTATGGAATTCAACAGAAGCTCATAGATTCAGTCCATTCCTTTTATAGTATAGTATTCCTGCAAGTACTCCTATCAACTTATAGGAAGCTCCTACACTCTAGAAGTTTCTAAATGCTTAACATTCATATATATAAAGACCTCTCCTCTCCTTCAGTTAGTCATTCCTTAAGCAAGCAAGCACAACTCAAGCAATACAATACAGTCTTTTCTCACAGTGCAGAGTCCACTATAATCTTCTGTCTTGAGAGCAGAGTCCTCTCTAAGACCTCTTTTACAACATCCTTCTATTGTATCTACAGCTACGCTGCTTCCTTCAACACTACTATCGTACTTCCTACCGCTTCCGCTCCGCTCCGCTACAAGTGTATAGTTCACTGTAGCAACCCTGTACTGGTACTATCATTATAGATTAGTTAGGGCATTGCAGCAAACAATTAATAAAAGCGGTTGATTTATTTTATTTATCTTTCTTGTACTTTCTAAATTGTAGTCCTAATTATCCTTTAAATTTATTCTAACTTTTAAACTATTCGCTTTACTTCTTCCCGCAATAGCCCTTCTCTCGGGGTAATTCTACTAAAAGCGTCTTATTTTCTATTATCGGTACTTATCCCTTATACTTAATCTGTTATAGGTAATACTTATTAATATTTAAATATTACCTCGCATAATAACATCCTATCTAAATTTTTATATAGTATTACTCCCTATACAAAATCTAGCGCTAATAATAGATCCGACCAATCGTTTTAATTATATAATATATATAATTTAAATTTAAAATTAATATACTAATTTATAAGTTTCGTTTGGCCTGTAGTCTAAGAATATTTTACGCTATTAAATTTCTACTTAATGCGTAAGAACTTTACTATTTTCTAAATAAAATCCAAAACAAATTAAGGGCCTCTATCGTTCGTAATATTTTAGGAGAGACCTAGGATTCGGTATAGTCCTTTGTAGTAAAGAAGCGTAGCCTTCTTCTTTATAATAGTATCCTTATATAAGATATATTAAAAGAATTTTAAAAATCGGTCTATTATAACCAACGTATTATTATACGCCTTCTTATCTTTGAGTATTAATTTGAAGTCTATTACGATTAATTATTATATTTTATAATTTAATGAGGGAAATATGGTATATAGTAAGCTAGGGGTCTCATTTTATAATACTTTAGAAGATCGGTAAATTTAATAATTATTAATATATTAGTCGATATCCGCCGTTAACCCGGGCTATTAATAGCGCGTAGTAATAATATTTCTTATTTTATTCCATCCTAAGTAAACTATAAATAAAGTAATATAGTATTCCCGGATTATTTAAATCCTTAAGTTATTAATATTTAGAATAATATATTTACTATTATATAGCGTTAAGCTTTAGGTCTATAATAAGTGAGGATCCTTTTTAACCTATTTATTACTATTAATTATTTTAGCCCTCTCGTGGTAAATTAATATAAATTCGTTTATACGGTTGGTTTATGGAACCCTTCCGATAAAGAACTATATTTCAGTTAACTTTCCTTTTTAATCGGACTTTATATAAGAATTATTATTTTCCGTCCTCGATTTACGGTTATTATATTTTAATATCCGTGTCGGCTTTTCAGAGTTTTTACTCCGCGTCCGGCGTTATTATAAAAATAGTTATTAATTCGGCCTTTAACGTCTCTTCCATATTATTAATATATATAAATACTTTAGGCTTTAACAACTATAGTATTTTCTAGTTTTCTCTACGTTCGAGCATCGTTATTATATTTTCTAATTTTGTTAGTAAGGTATCGGCCGCTATATTATCCTTCCTAGGTCGGCACATTATTTTAAAATTATATTCCGATAATAATTCTACCTAACCTACTTAATAGGAATTAGGTAATTTCTTTATAGAAAAATATTTTAACGTTTTATAATTTATTATAATAGTAATTACTTTGCTAGTACCTTTTAATTCTAAGTGCTATACTTTTATTCCGTTAATTACTATTAATAGTTCCTTATTATATATAGGGTAATTAAATTCTATTAGTACTATAATTTCTAAATAGAAAGCCACTAGGTGCTATTCTTCTTTACTATTGTATTCCTTCTTTTACAATAATATATTAATTTAAATACTATTCGATACGTCCGTTTGTATCTTAATTTCGTTACTATATTTATAATATATTAGGACTAGTAAATTTAAAAGTACCCTCTTTAAACGTTCGAATACTTATTAATAATTTACTAACTAAGTAAAAGCCTAATCTTTTTTTAATTAAATTATTTAACGGACGAGTCAAGCGACTGAAACCTTTAATAAATTTCCTGTAGAAATTATAGAACCCTAAAATGGTTTAAATACCCTTAAGGTTTTTAAACGTAGCCTAGTCCCTAATAGCTGAAATTTTATTAGAACTTATAGTAATATTACTAATACTAATAATAAAGCCTAAGAATTTAGTTCTAATTATATAAAATTCGTATTTATCGATATCGGCCTACAAGCTAGCACCTTTCAATTGGCTAAGGATTATCTTTATATATTATTTATAATTATTAAGGTTATTCGAGAAATTTCAAATATTATTGATATATACGCTATAAAAAATTTAAAAACCTATTAGGGCATTATTTAATAACCTTTAGAACGATAATAGGCTGCTATAAAGTTTAAAAGATAATATATTATATTTAAAAGCTCCGAATTTAATCCTAAACTTTATAAAATCTTTATATTTAAGTACTATACGTATATAATAAAATACTTATCAGATATCGATTTTAATAAAGATTTTAGCCTAATTAATTTTGAGAAGATCTATTTGTACGGACCGAAAAATCTATTTGTACGGACCCCCACTTTTTCCCCATACATATCCCTAACCCTGGCGAATCGCAACATGTCAAATGTATTCTTTTATAAATTTCGCTCAGAAATCTAGGCATTTCAATATTTCAAGCATTTGCCCAGACTGTCATGCCCCACCCAGATGTGCACCCCCAGATGGATTATTTACAGGGCATTTTACAGCGCACTTTACAGGGCACTTAGCGGCACGGTCGCATGCACCCGTCGGCTGNGCATTTCAATATTTCAAGCATTTGCCCAGACTGTCATGCCCCACCCAGATGTGCACCCCCAGATGGATTATTTACAGGGCATTTTACAGCGCACTTTACAGGGCACTTAGCGGCACGGTCGCATGCACCCGTCGGCTGGGGGGTCGCTACATCGGCCATCTGCATCACAATTAGCGGTGAAAACGCATAGAAAAATGATGGATCATTCCCTACCGTTGACAGATGCGTGCGCGTTGTTTACTTGGCGATATCTGGCGATGCGCGATGTGGTGGATTGATTTTGATGAGGGTAGTGGTGATGTGTTTAGTAGAGGAAGCAATGCGACGAGGCATGTGCTAGAATAATCGCCAAGTCTGGCTAGGCGGCCAGTGCAGTACGAAGGTGGCCTGTGCAACTCCTAGATGCGTNCGCGATGTGGTGGATTGATTTTGATGAGGGTAGTGGTGATGTGTTTAGTAGAGGAAGCAATGCGACGAGGCATGTGCTAGAATAATCGCCAAGTCTGGCTAGGCGGCCAGTGCAGTACGAAGGTGGCCTGTGCAACTCCTAGATGCGTGTAATGGCCTGAAATCTGGGAGCTTGGCGGGCGCGGTACGTGCCAGATTGGTGCGAGTCGATTGTTGGGCGCTAGGGTTAGGGATATGTATAGGGAAAAAAGTGGAGGTCCGTACAAATAGATTTTTCGGTCCGTACAAATAGATCTTCTCTTAATTTTGATTAGGGTTTTTTCGACTAATAGAAGAGGGTAATAGTCCTTCTTTGAAATAGCGTTTAATTTCTAATAGTCTACGTAGAATTACAATCCTCCGTTCCCTTTAGGGATAAATAAGACGGCAATTATCTAAGGTATGGAATTTACTTTAATAAAGCTTTTTTAAAGGTTCTCTATAATATATTTCTTATATTCTTTAAATTTTCGTAAAGTTATTCAATAAAGCAGGTTAATCCCTAGCCCCTCTAGCTAATATCCCTCCTTAAATTCAATCTTATAGTTTATAGTTAATTTATATTCTAGGAGGGTATTAGAATTCGCTTTATTAAATATTTCTAACTCTTTTACCGAATAATAACTTAATAAAACTTTTTCTAATATTACTACTATATCCTCTACTATATTTTAAGTTTATATAAATTATATTTTTACTATATTAATAGTACTATCGATTTTATATAAACTTATTACTTCTAATTTATGTTTTTGTTTTTTAATATAATATTTAAATATTATAATATTTATTATTACGAGATCGATAGGGCGTAGTTTAGCCTATACCTATTAACGCTTAGAATAGTAAAATCTTCGCTCGTCTTTTTATAAGAAGAGGTTAAATATAAATTCCTTCTTATTTAATTTCTTTAAAGGAGGTAGAGGCCTATTATTATATAATTTCCTTTCTATAGGTTATAGTGCCCGTATATAGGTATCGGAAGAAAGAGATTTACTAAATTTAATTTATAAAATATACGTGGAATAATAATCTGGACAATGCTCTTCTTCCTTTCCTCGTATAAAGGGGGGTCTTTATAATTTTGAATTGATTTTATTAAGCTCGGCGGCCAATTCCTAAATTTATATTCAAAGAGTTTATCTATCCCGTCGTCTTTTATCTTCTATAACTATTATTCTAATTCGGTCCTTTATATCTTATTAAAACGATAGGTGCAATATCTTCCTACTAACCTTTCCTACATTTATATCTTTACTAGCTAAAGTAACTCCTTCCAAAAAGATAAGGGTATTATTACTATAGTTTGGGAGTACCTTTTATTCTACTAGCTATATTTTTATAATTATATTTCTCTTCAAATTCGAATTACCATTATCTATTATTTATTATATTATTTAACCTATATCCGAATATAGCCTTTTAATACTATATTAATTATATTTAATTAAACTTTTTATAAGGGGTAATATACCCGGGCTTAAAATCTTTATATTAGTCTAATTATAATTTCTTTTTTAATTTATTAGCGAATAATTTATTTATAATTAAGTAAAGTACTAATAAATGTACAATAGGTAGAAATACATAATTTATTATTAATTATAATATATTTAACAAAAAATAATTTGCCGCTCCCAAAATACTTTTTTAAATTAAAATTAGGGTAGGTTTTACTTATTTACTAGTTTTCGCTCTTTATAATACTACTTATCTATACTTCCTTTAGGGTACAACTTATATTTTAAATATTTAATTTTCCGAATTAATTTTAATTTTAGTTTGAGAATCGTTTTCGACGTCTTTTTATTTATCTTCGTTAAGTAAAAGATCCTCGGGATATTTAATAGTCTCATTAGTTACAATCGGCTTCAAACAGGAACCCTAAGTTTAATTAGCAGTAATATTAAACTTAACTTTTAAAGAGGATATTTTAGCTTTATTAGGGTATATAATAGACTAATATTTAATTTAACGGTAATTAAAATAACGATTCGTAGCCTTTAGCTTTTTTATTTCTTTGAAAGTAAAGCGCTAATATTTAGAAGTAGCTACTAATATAAATAATTTCCGATCCTTAGCAAGTGTATATAACTTTTTATCCTTTGACTTCTAATCCTCCTACTTAATACTAGGGTTTAAAAATTAGAAGATTTAAATATAATCTTCGAATAATTTATTTTCTTTTAAATAAATAGCTTCGGCCGGTACTTTTAATTCTTTAATTACCTTCCGACGTAAATTTCGTTTTTAAAATTCTTTAAGGATGTAGTACTAATTATTTAGTCGGATAAAGACTATTTTAAAATTTTAGAACCTATCGGTTAATTTTATTTTAAGGCGATCAAAATCTAAAATAGCCTTTTTATTAGTACTATAACTATAATAATCGTTCTATAGTTGCTTTAGAAATTTATTAACTACTTTAATCGGTTCCGGATAATTAGGATCGAAATAAGGGAATATACTATTTATAATTATCTTCCCAACCAAAGTATTACTTTACTTATCCGAGCTTATTTATTTATAAAGTAATTAGTATTTTATCGGAGCTTATTCTTTATTTAGTAAATCTAAATATTAAAAGACACTTTATCGTTAGAATTATTACTAAATACTAATACGTCGGGCAATTTAGCCGACCGCTTTATTTCGCGAGTCCGTAGGGTAATTAAATTAAATAATATATATCCCTAGGTTCTTTTCGGTAATAGAGAGGGTAACAATAAAAGTCGGTTAATCGTATCGCTATTATTCTTAGTTATTAAATTATCGTTATTATTAGGCAAGTCTATATTTATATATATTTATATAAATAATTTATTTTTCTTATTATGTTTACGTCTATTGGGGTTTAAATTAAATTTTAATACGTTGGCAGTTTATATATCTTCGTTATCAGCATCCTCTACTATAATCTATTTAAAACTAAACCGTTTTAGAAGGGTAGGAAGAAGGTTAGTAGATAAAATAATCGTTTATATAAATAGGTAATTCTAATCGTCGAATTCTTAAAATTAATTGAAAACCTATTAATTGATAAAGGACGTTCCTAGTTTCGTTCGCTCTGTAAGGGTATAGTATAGGAGAGTTGAAGGCAAAGTTAAAATTCCATTTATAATAGATTTTAGATAGGGAGAAGAAAAGAGGAAGAGAACTAGATATAAGCGTGTAGACCCAAATAAATACCCTAGTCGTATAAGCGATAGCGGGACCTATATGTAGGTCGTTAATTGCTAGCGCCGTTACACGCTCGATTATTAATTCTTTATATAAAGTTGAAACTTCGTTATTTAAACGTTAATTATTTTTTTAGACTTTATTAACCTCTCTTACAAAATAGGTAATGTAAATATTTAAACGAATAATATTAGTATTAGCCGTATTTATTATTTCCGCTAGGTTTTAAACGAATTTTTAAATAGCTTTTATAAATCGTAAACGGACTTCCTATTATATAGTTTTAGGATCCGCTTTATAAATTATATAAAAAGTATTTTTCCTAATAGTTTCGTTAGGAATATTAAAACCTTCTTTATTATAAGTAAGGGAATTGGCAGCTATGCTAGATATAGGATCGAAAATAAAAGTATTAATACTATTGTCCGGGTTCATCTATTTATTATTAATTACTTTAACCTATTAATAAATATTGCTAATAATATCTTCTAATATAGTTCTATAGGGAAGGAACTTAGCGAAAGGGTAAATTCAACGCTAATAATAATTAATATAATCGGTTATTGTAGCCGTAGTAATAGCATCCTTAATATTTTAAATCATTTATTTCCTAATAATAGTAGTTTTTATATTATTGCGAATAGGGATCCCCGCATCATTTTTTACCTATAAATAGATCTTAGTATTAAGAATCTTATATTAGCCGTCCTTAGTAAAAATACAATAAAAGTTCTAATTTAGGTAGGAACTAAGTATATTCTTGGACTTGCAGGGTCCCTTTATAGTAAAAGAGAATATATTTTTAACTAATTTAGAAATCGTTATTTATAACTTTAATAGGTATTTAAAAATTTCTACTATCGAGGGCTATAAAAGTTCGAAGGATAGGCTGGCTTTTCCTTTACCCTTCTTATCCTATTTTACTTACAATTATAATACGTACGGAATTATTTCGAAGGCCGCGTCTAACTTCTAACGAATAGGATACGAATCTTATACGTATTTAATTAGAAGTAAGTAAATTAAAGGTTTAATAAATAACGCCTCACTTAATCTACGCTATAAATTTTCCAATTAGGGCCGGTAAGGACCAGGAGTATTAAATATATTTGGAACTTAAAAGTATCCTTTAATTAATTTCTTACTTAAATTTATAACGGAGTAATTTACAGAAATACTATAATAATAGTTTTTAAAAGGATTAGGGTTAAAAATTAGTAAACTACTAATTTAATTATATTATTATTCAATATTTCTAACGTTAAATATTATATAATTAATTTAATCCGAAGCTATAACGAACGGCAGTCTAATCTGCCTAAGTGGAATAGCTGAAGGTTAATACTATTAGAAGACGTTCGGTAAAGCCAAAAGGTTCACAATAAGTATAGTAACATTATACTAGTCTCGATAATAATAATCTATTAACTACTGTCGAGCTATCTAACAATCTGAGTTCTCCAGTCGTCCCTTTATATCCCACATGTCTGTCGTGGTGTATCCTGTTCTCTGGTACTCGCTGGCTTATCCTGAGTTCCTGCTCACTTTGGGTTCTTGCTCACTCGTGAGCGCCTGTTCACTGTGAGCGCCTGCTGACTTGTGAGCGCCCTTGGTTGACGTGCGCCCTCTAGTCCAATCCCCGTTTGGGGTTACACTGCCCTGCCTTAGCGTGACTGTTGCTTCCCGATGGCTTGGTTAGCCGTGTACTCGCTTAAGTTCGTAATAGAAGCGGAAATAGGGAAGGAAAGTGCTTACTCTACCAATACTATAGTATAATAACTATCGTAAATTTTAATAATCCTTTTAACAGTAAGTAATTACAACGAATGATTGTAATTAAGTAGAATTAATTGCTCGATATATACTAATAAATCGAAGTAGGATATTATAATACCGTCACCGGTTAGAAAAAGAAAGATAATATTATATAAGAGCGTGATCCTATAAGTAATAAGACAATAAGATTAGAAGCTACAAATTAAAGTAATATTAAGCGTAAGGAGGAAAAGAAAGCTGTCAAACGAGGGCATTACAGTTCTAAACATATAAGTTAGAACTGCCACTCGTTCCCGCCTTCCCTTTCCGTACGGTCTTATCGATAAGAATATAAGCCTCATTCTATCTAATATATTATAGTGCTCTATACCCGGCACCCTATTGCCCAGTGGCCCGTGCTCTAATAACCTGTCCAGCTATGCTATGCTAGTTATAGTCGTAATAATGCCGCGATCAAATGGAAGTTATAGGCTAGCCCTATAATAGTAACCTTTAGGTTATGCACTAGCTAAGACCTTGCCTAGGAACGAGCTTTTCCTCTTTAAGCGGGTAGAATTCACGTTTCTAAGTCTCTTAAAAGGTTACGCTTTGTACAAAGTGGACGCGTAACCTTTTAACGCTAATCTCTTTATACTAGTATAATAAGGACTCGAAGGTACGTAAGCGAGGGCGAACGAATCCTTATAAGGTATAAACCACTAGCTATCGCGTACTAAAAGAGGTATAAATACTCCTATTTATGTATTTACTGCCCTATTTAGCAAAGAGGTTATATAAAGTACCTTCGAGGTATTTTATATAACCCTTAACCTTATAGAAAGTGGGTTTAACCTTAGTAGCCTCTAGGCTACTCTAGTAGATTATACTTTGTTAGGGTTAGGAGGTCTTGGGTGGTTCCACACACCAAAGTTTAAGTACAAGCTCCAACCCCTTGCAACTAGCACTCAACACCAAAGTCACTCATTTGGCTATAAGGTTACGTTTATAAGGTTACGGTCACGCCAGCCGATCAGGGCCTTGGGAATAGTTGGGATGAGACTCCTGTTCCTAGCAAGCCTTAGCTCATACGTCTCGACATGTCGGGTCGTAGGTAGGGTAAGAGGGACAGATAGGAAGGAGGAGAAAGATGTTGCGTTGGCGTTGATAACGATCTGCCGAGAATTTACATAGCTGGACTGCGTCTGCATCTGGAAGATGGTAAGTCCATCAAGCCTAGAGGCAGGGTCTAGCCTTAGCGTATAGTCTGAGATGAATACGGTGCCCCTGGGGCCTCATTGCTGAAGCTTCCAAACGCTTAACATATCTGTGCCTTGTCCGATTTCAAACGTTCTCTCCGGCGTTAGATATAGTTTCCTTTCAAACAGCCCCTCTTTTGGCGTTGTTTCCTCTGGCATACCAGAGGCTGGATCAATCAGGCCGTTGCCACCCTCGGCTAGCAAGTTCCAGTGAACGCCTTTCAAACCCCATGGAGGTCCAGGAAGTCTAGGATCTTTGTAGAGAGGAAACTCCAAGCATACGAGAATGCCGTTTGGGGCTAGGAGCTCACTCATGCGAACTGCCCAATCGCGGCGCATATCCGGTGGAAGAGCACACAAGAACTAACATGATGTCAGCAAAATTGAAGGTGAGAGCGGACAAACCTGTTTGATAAAATGAGAAGCTAATGAACCGCAGCCTACCGTATAGTCGTATATGAGGTCGAACTTCTGTTCATCTTCAGTAACGAGAGGAGATTCCCACTCTCGCTCAAAGAAGTTGCCAACTGAAAAGGTGGTAGTGCCGCGAGTCGCGCCTTCAGGTGAAAGGGTATACGGGGATGCTTCCTTGAAGTTGTACGCAGATGGATCACGTAGTTCGTTGGCGGCATATTCCCTGGCAGCTTCGACAGCTTTCCCAGAAACATCGAGTCCATACGTATCGTAGCCATGCAAGGCAAGCATCACCACGTCATAACCCTTCCCACAGCCCTAGATTTGGTTAGTGAACGACCAGGTTCAGCTACACAGCAAGCCATTTTACTCACTGGCACCAATGCTTTGAGTCGTCGTTCTGAGCCACGAGGGAAATCAGACACCACATCAGGGTAAAGGTTCAACAGGTCCTGCAGAGCAGGCGAAGGCTTTCCGCGATCCCAGAAGTGACTTTTGTCGCTGTCCCACAAGAAAGACCAGCCGGAAGCATGCTCCTCCTTAGGCCTATGACATGTACCGTTGATTAGAATATGCGTGTAAGTAAAAACGCGGAAGATCAGATGAAGAACACCTACCTGTCTTTGAAAAGCGATACCAGGTAAGTCGGCTGCCCCGAAGTGGTTCCTGCCATCTTGCGCCTACTTCTCGACGACCTTTACAGTGTTCCTTTCGTCGTGAGATTGGTTGCCGAGGAGGGGATAGGGGACGTACTGGTAATGAGGAGCGAAGCATGGTTTTCATATCTACCACTAACAGTTTCCCGTAGAGACAGTGACGTAGTAGTGCTGCAGAGTACACGTGTAGAGTTAGTTCCTGTTCCTGCAGTCCACCGTGGTATAGGTGGGCGGTTAGAGCGATGTACATACCGCCAGGTACTTGTACGTCCACGCAGAGGAGCTCAGGCCCGCTATGGACCCGACATGCCACGTGGAGTCTGTTGGTGGCCGTTAATCAAGTGCAACATCAATTCGAATTCCCACTTCTCCCTTGGTATAAAAACACCAATAACGCCGCTGTCTCCAACGCGAGCACCGAAACAAAACAGTTCCCGTTGCTTACAGCCACGCAAACGCCGCCTACCCAAGTTACATGATATCCGTGGCTCTACCAGTTCAACACATTGTATATCGTCTTGCGGGGATCACCCTCGGTCTCGATCAAGTACCGCTCTTTCCTCTTCTCCATGACGCTTGGGGTGTTTTGTTGAGAGAAGACCCGGTTCAGCGTATTGGATTCATTCCGCAACTGAGAACGGACATATGAGACGACGGTGTAGACTGTTTCATGACGAAGGATTCCCAGTTAGGACCAGACACGAGCAATACGGCGCCGCCGAGGGACAGGTTTGCGGTGGGGTTGGTTATGCTTACCTGCACCAAAGACAACCAGACCGGGTACAACCTTTGGCAATAGCGCCGATCTATCATGACATGAGCATACATTCGTCAAGCGGGATGGAACGGTGGGATGGCCACCTACCTTGTTGCAGGCGTCTTGAGAAGTGTCTGTGGCTGCGAAGAGACACGCAGGGGCATAGTGGGCCTGAAGGGACTTGGGTGGAAGGCAGTCATTTGTGTGTTTTGATGTGCAGTGCAACAAGCTGACGTCGAGTTCCAAAGGCTCGGAGTAGGTATGGATGATGGTCTGGAGATCAGTCGAGGTCTGGTGAAGCAGAAGGCAGAGTAGGACCGAGTCAATCGGGGGATGGGGTATTTAATTTGGACATGACGGGCGGTATTGCACGCAATGGGACGTGTGCGGTTCGCGATTTCTTGATGGTGTTTTGGTTTGGTGGTGCGGTTGTTGGCGTGATGTGGTCTCTTGAAAGCGACGATATGGGGTGACGGTGGTGGCCCAGCGAAACTGGAATGGCTGCAAATGGCTGCAAATGGTTCGATGGAGGCTATGGGTGGTGTTGTTGGTGCCCTCGCAGCCAATCCCGATCGCTAAGCCCAACCGATTCTGACCAGGCCTCAGACGATGCGAAACCTGCGTGCCTGCTTCGAGAACATTATTTGGCCTACCGCTTTTTTTTCATTCAAATGGGATATATCCCCACGCTGTAAGGCCAATCATATTTTGAGAAGGGCTGCAGGCCGACTCCTCAACCTGCCTAGCAGACCTATAATTGGCCAGAACAGTCTGGGGATAAATCCCATTCGAATGAAAAAAGCGGTACTTGTAGGTTCTGGCCAAGCACAACTTCCAATTCAAGTTGAGCTGAGCCCAGGTGCTTGCAAGATGCGATCCCGGTTGATTCCGACTCTGAGGTTCTCGCCATGGTTCATTCCCCAGGTTTTGGCTCAGCTCGCCTTGTTTGCACTTTGCGCTGTTGCCGGATGATGCCGTTCTGCCCCCTGTCCCTTCCACCCAATTTCTCGGCTAACTCGTGATATAGGCGACCATTGGCATGGGGCGTCGGTTCTCGTCGATTTTCACCACCTAAACGCCGTGTATCTGCGATTTTCTCACCAAATCTTCGTCTGGCAATGGCTTCAACCTGACATCAAACTCAACCCATACTTTCCCTCGCGTTTTGGATCCCCTTGTCATGTGGGTTTGTCTCTGACCCTTGACCATCGGAAATATCACGGGTTTCGCACTCATCTCCCTGTTCATATCCCTTTCCAGAATGACCCTCATCCTTCGAAATGATGCCATCGCCATCAATGCGACACTGGTTATCTGAGATGCCACGGGGTTTGGTGTAAAATGGGGGTCACTTACCTCACCGTGCCCATGCCTTCGATTTGATAGTCGGGGTGTGACGGTTCATGGCTTTGCTTACATGTCAAGAACACCACCATCCCGCATTGCGTGATCCGCAAACAGCTGTCGTCATGGTCTCTCTCCTCTTTGATGAGGTATCCGATCTGCCACGCCTCGTGCCTTTATTATGACCATGATATCGACTTCTTCATCAGAACAACACTCGCCATTTCTTCGATTATATTGCTACGCCGCTCTCCTTTCTATCCGAGCGTGTTAAGAAGCCAAAAACCAGCCAAAAACCAGCCAGAAACCAGTCGAAAGCCAGTCCTAGGATCGTCGTGCTCGCCGAAGATGCCTACCGAGTTCATCAGCTTGACATTCCCCAATGCTTCCACGGAGGTGAATCCGATCCCGGGCGCCGGCATTGATCCTGCTTACCTGGTTCGCTATGCCCGGACGCTCGATGATTACGACTTCAACTACACTCTTGTGCCCTATGATTCTTCGTCCTATGACCCTTTTACCATAGGCGCCACCATTGCCGCCGCTACCAAAAACCTCAAGATCATCATCGCACTGCGTCCAAACACGCTTTATCCCACCGTCGCTGCGAAAGCACTAGCCACGCTTGACCAACTCAGTTCAGGTCGAGCCGTCGTGCACTTTATCGCCGGCGGAAGCGATGCTGAGCAAGCCAAGGAGGGTGACTTCCTACCCAAAGACCAGCGCTATGCTCGACTCGAGGAGTACATCCGCATCTTGCGTCGCGCCTGGCAGTCCCCAGAACCGTTTGACTGGGATGGCAAGTTCTATCAGTTCAAGCAATTTTCCAACCGCGTTCGTCCCGTCAATGGCACCGGCATCCCAGTCTCGGTCGGTGGCTCATCGGAGGAGGCCTACCGCATTGGAGGCGCCTTGGCCGATATCTTTGGCCTTTGGGGCGAGCCTCTGAAAGAGACCAAGGAGCAGATTGACCGCATTTACCAAGCAGCTGCTCAAGCTGGCCGCCCCAACTCAGACCGTCCTCGCATCTGGGTCACCTTCCGGCCCATCATTGCTGAGACGGATGAACTGGCTTGGCAAAAGGCATACCACACACTGGATATTTTGAAGGCGAACCAGGCTCGTATCTCGGGAGGAGGGAGTCAATCCTTCGACGGCAAGGCACAAGTTCAAGCCCCCACACCGCAGAACGTGGGCTCTCAGCGGTTGCTGGAAATTGCTTCACGTGGAGATGTTCATGACCGTGCGCTCTGGTATCCCACCGTCACTGCTACCAACGCTCGCGGCGCATCGACCGCTCTGGTGGGATCCCCTCAGACTATTGCCGATTCGATCCTCGACTACGTTGATCTCGGAGCCGAGCTCATTTCCATTCGTGGCTATGACAATTTGAACGATGCCATTGACTACGGACGCTATGTTCTCCCAAAGGTGCGCAGCGCATTGCAGGAGCGCGAGAACAAGGGACCAGATTCTGCGTAGAGATATTGTGGCTTGCTAGGTGTTACTTTTCAGACAGACAGAAATCATATCTTTGATAATAGTCCTTTCCATCTCTGCATCCACTGCGGGGGTTCTCCGTATTGACAAGGTCTCTGTTGAGCTGGGCAACCTGAAAGAGGCGTTCAAATGGCAGCATCATTGCCCGCTCGTCTTTCAATATAGCAGGGCCAAGAATGCGGAACGACTGTGAAGTATGCCTTCCATTGCCAGGCCTGATTCTTATCCACTTGCCTGATATTATAATCCCTTACCAGAGTTGCCGTGATCTTGGACAACTCTATGCGGGCAATATGCTGGCCTGGGCAAGAATTGTACCCTTGCCCCCACTGCACGAAGAAAAAAGACGAGTCAGCTGGCGGGACAACATGCTCTTGTTGTGTGTGTTGGTGGTGAGAAGGTCACTTACCGGCATGAAATACCTATCCAACTCTCCCGCATCGTCTTTCAACCACCGATCAGGGTTGAACTCTCGCGCATCGGGACCCCAAAGTTCCCTGGAGTGATGCATCACCCACGGATTAATAGACAGGATGGTGCCCTCCGGAAAGTACTTACTGCCGATGGTCAGTCCGCCTGGTGGAGCGAGCCGAGGCAAAGTCATGGAAACAGGACCAAAGACACGGAGAGCTTCTTTGATGCAAGCTTGGAGAAAAGAAAGCTTTTGAGCGTCGGCGAACTTGACGACACGGTCCCGACAGAGATCGTGTGCTCGCTGTGCGTCTTCAATCTCCCCACAGGCCCGCTCCCAGGCGTTCGGATGACGATTCATGAAGTAAACGAATGACTGGAGAGCACAAGAAATGGTATCGCTCGCAGCACCCACTGCTCCAGTTGCAGCAGCATAGACATCCCGCAGCGACACCTGGCCGGGGTTCTTTTCCATGGCCTTGAGCCAGTGATCGACCACATCGAATCTGTTCCTGTCACGATTGTCGAGACGGTCGTCCAGAGCGCGAACAGTTGTATCAAAAAGGTGACCGAAGGGCAGGACGTTTAGGGACGTCATGAAGGGGTTACCAATCAGGACTACGTGAATCAAGCGGAAGAAGCCCATGGTCGAAGCGTAGAGGTTTAGCATCAGGCTATTGCCGATGGCGTCCCCTACATCGCGCCCCTCCTTCAGAAAGCCAAACCGTTTGGAGAAAAGTACCTCGCCGGCAATGTCGAAGGCAGTGAATGTCAAATATTTGTCCAGGTGGACGGCCTTCTTGGATTCGGCAGACCTGTCAAGCCAGGCCAAGAACTGGTCGATCACGCTGTCGATGGAATCCTCGGTCTGTAGGAGATTGCTCATTGTATACCCGGCTGCGAAGTGCCTTGACCGTTCCACCTTCTTCTTCGGATCGGTTGTAGACATGGGTGTCTGATAGCGGTAATCAGGGATCGAGAGGAATTTGTACCAGCTTGCCTTGTGCAGGGGGGCTAGCAAAATCTTCTTGATCCCATCCGGATGGCTGACGCTCACTTCATTGTGAGCTATACGGACAAAGTGACCTTCATGGGTTGATCATCAGCAACTACACTCGGTCAAAAGGTCCCTTCAAGCCCATGCTTCGAGGAAACCTTAGCTCACTCGCACCGTCGATGTTACGACATACCATACTTGTCATGGAGATTGATCAACTGCAGATTCTGATCTCCCTTGATGATGTGGTGGAGATGCCAGAAGCGGGAGACTGAAGCGAGAAACGGTCCTGGGACCGTTTTGATGGGTGAACAGAATCGACGCCAGAATATGATGAGACTGAAGCCTAGAACAAAGATCTGAACCGCAACGACAAGCAGACCCGGAACCATCGTTATTCTGGAGACAGGCTTGAGGAAGAGTATCTACGTCGATGAATCCTGGGTTGGATATAAAAAAACCCGGCGTTGGAGTCTATATACTACCTCAGTTGAACCCCGAGGCGAGCAAAAGCATCTACCTCATCACGTAGTTGACCATCCGGCCATGGTTACACCAGGCCATCTTAGTCAGCGCACCTCCGAGCGTCTGCCCAGTAGTGTGTCTAACCAGGGAATATTGCAACCCAAACGGTAGCACTCATCCTGTTTGCCGGTCTATGCCATGACCTCACAAGCACTAGCTCCGGAGTATTATGCCTCTGCCTGGTATGATTCTGCTGCGCCGGGACCCGGGGGTGGAAGAGGGCCGAGCCGGCCGGAGCTAGAGCTCGTGGGATGCGGAGAGATTGCTGACGTGAAACATGCCATCCTTACCAACAAGCACATATTTTACTATAGTTGCAAGCTCAGCAGGCTGACATCAAGATATCCACAAAGTGGAAGTCGCCATTTGCAGATGTTGGTGGAGGCATGTTCCCGATGGGAAGGTACCACCCAACCGCCTAGTGCCTACTCATAGAGATGTATCCACTATCCTTTTGACTTGAATACATCGCCCCGTCGCTAGACGACTGTGCGAAGCCTTGTCTTTAAGCACGAGGTGGTGTCGACCTATGCCCTCCATGGTCATATACCCTTACTAAGGAAAATATCCGAGGATAGAAAGCTATTACACGAGCGGATGGATTTGGTGTGTTCACCGAGGTGTGAACGGGAGCGGCACGGCTGCTACCTACTTCCGTACCTTCCTCCCAAGGTACCAGAAAGAAAAACCTGAACAAAAACAAAAGCAGTCTCCGCTTGCGGCTCGTACCTTCGGTCCATCGCAGCACCTCCCTTGGCATATATCGGTAGCACCTGCCCCATCTTTGACGAAAGTCTGGTGTCTCAGCGTTTCTGATTATGTTACCATGAGCTCCATGTATTCGTCGACTTATCTTGATGAAGCTTTCCGCTGGCATGCCTGACTCGCCTTAATGAAGTGCCACAATTCAATCCATGACTTGGAGGGCGGCTGTTGAGACATCTTTCCATGGTTTTGGGTCCGATTTGCACTGCGTGTTATTGTCTCCAGGGTATCGATACAGTTTACACCGTTCCAGAAATATGGCAGGCATGGGCTTACTGCTGAACACTGAGCCTAGAGGTACCTTCCGTACATAGACATACTCTTTCCGTGGCTAACCGCTCGTGCTACCAGATGTTGTGCTCGTTACTCACGTGGCCAGCCTTTGGGCTGCAGATGGGCTGTTGAAAGGCATTTCCAAACATCATAACAAGGCCAACTCCTTGCTTGGGTGGTACTGCGAGCCATGTTATAGACCATTTTATGGGTCCCCAGCGTTAAAAGATCGTCGGGTAACGAGGAGTAATGTTACCACGTGGGGCCTGCTGTCTTGAGGCTTCAGCATTGTAACTGCATGTCGAGCATGGCGGCGAGCAATCTTTGAATTATCCATGGACGATGATACTCGACGGCGGGGACATAAAACAACGAGATGTATCCTGGGGTCGCATCTACGTTGGCTGAGTGACATCAAGTGCAGGCGCTCGGTCTCGCGTTGTGACCTTGACAGTGCATCAACGAAGGCTGGTCGTATATGCTCGAAGTGGAAGGTATCTCTCAGCGTTGAGGTTAAATAGGTAGCTTGCCTCGAGTCTTGGTCAAGGTTTTTGACAAGTAATGGGTGTGGCCTCTTGACGAAGCACGACCAGATCACATTTTCGAGCTCGGTCCACGATTCACCTATTCCCAGACCCTCAGAATCATCCTCGTCTACGAAGGCATTTACTAAAAGACACGGCAACCGGTTGACGTCATGAGAGTACACACATTTCTATCGATGTTGCTGGCCAACATTGGCCTCGCAAGTGGTTCGACTAACTTGCGACTGATCTCTTACAACATTCGTTACGCCACAACATCACCATCGACCGGCGAAGTTCCATGGGCTGTCCGGCGGCCTTTGATGGCCTCTCAGATCAACTTTGAAACCGCCAATCGCCCGGAGGCTTTGATCTGCATGCAAGAGGTAGTCAATCAGCAACTCGTCGACCTCCAGTCGGATCTTGGAAGCAGCTGGGATCATGTTGGGGTGGGTCGAAACGACGGTGCACAAGATGGGGAGTATTCGCCCATTTCCTACCAAGCAGACACCTGGCAACTAGAGAGAAACAAGACATACTGGCTCAGCGAGGCACCCGACGTAGTTGGCTCTACAGGATGGGACGCCGCCCTGCCGCGCATCGTCACAGTTGCGCAGTTCAAGCATCGCACAACAGGTGTGCCTCTGGTATTCATGTGCACGCACTTTGACCATATCGGAACCGTTGCCCGGAACGAGAGCGCCAAGTTGATCATCAAGATCGCCGATGAGTGGAAGGGCCAAGGCTCCAACTCAACGAAGCCTGCTCCTCTGTTTTTGGGCGGTGACTTGAACATTGAGCCTACCAAGGAGGGATACAAGACTCTGACTGCCCCAGGCGGATTCAAGGACATCAAAGACCTCGTCCCCAAGACACACTGGTACGGCAACACCAAGACGTCGACTAGCTTTACTACATCCACCTCGGACGATATCCGGATTGACTACCTGTTCGTGCGCGATCCTCTCGACATCCAATTCTTGACGTATGGAGTCTTGACCAACAAATTCGAGGATGGGGTGTACATCTCGGATCACCGGCCAGTGGTGGTAGATGCAAAACTACGAGCATGAATGTGTTATTGTTGAACAGGTGGCTTTGGGGATGCCTGGACCGGTGTTTCAAAGAGTCAGTGTCAGAAGACTAGATGTTTTCCCTAGGCGTTGAAGCGGTCACGGACTGGATGAATCAGGAGAAGCAGAGAGTGAACGGTACCAGGTTAAAAGTGATAAAATGAGGCGTCGGGCATACCAGCGTGAAAGGATTACACCGCTTGTGTAGGAGGAACAGTTATTCATTACGCGCCTGAGAGTGACGGACAAGGACAGCTTTGAAATATATATATATATATATATATATATGTACCTGACCTTCCGCATCATAAGCCATGATTCGACACACACGTGTCTCCTCCCACTCCTTGGACCAGGTTTTCAGTCTCGATTTGAGTACCTCGAAGAACGAGCTTTCAACCCCAGGCGTGGAAGACGAGGAACGATTAATTGGAAGGGAAGTGTAGATTGATCTATTTCCGGTGGAGTGACAGAGAGGAAAAGAACTAGCCCATGAACAGACTTGCTGACGTGTCCCGACTTGCAGTGTGTGTTGTTGGTACAATAGACGGGCCCCAGACCCCCGGTTATTCCGTCCAGACACACTTCTTTAAACCAAGGAGTTTGAAAGACACTGTACTGGAGAGGGCCTGAGTTGGTTACTAAATTTTCACACGCCCGATGTTTGCGATTGACGCCCAATCAAACTAGTGGGGAGGTGGAAGCCAGGTCGAGCAGGTGATCTGACGAAAATTCCTCTTGCAAGAATCCCGAAGAAAAATAAGGGCAAAGCTATATAAGACAGTTCACCGATCCTATGCTCGATTGATATCACCCTTATTTGTCTCTTTAACTCTCTGGCCGAGTCACGGATTTCGATAATCAGGCGGTGAAAGACTCCTCACGCTTGATTCGGACCTTTTCGTTCAAATTCCCAATACCCCTAACAATTCCACCCACAATGGCTATTTCCCAAAGGTTACTAGCGGTCCTAAAGCAGGCAGAGTTCGAGGAGCGAGCAAAAGGCGGCGTTGTCGTTAGAATACACTCCCGGCATGTCAGCGCCCATGAGTTGAAGGAAACGCTAACGACGATGTTTCCACACTCAAACTACACCATCCAAGTAAGAATCAAAGCCGGCTTCTTCCCTCTCGCCCCTTGTCTGACAAGTGTTCTCAGCTCAGGAGAGACCGATATTCGATAACGTTTCCAGAGCATCGAAAGTGTGATCTGGATCAGGTGTTGCTCGACTCCAAACCATCCGGCCAACAACCCAAGCTACCTATAACCGCTTCTACTTCTACTCCTCTGTTGGCAATCGAGTCAAAGCCCGTTATAGAGTTCAGGACAACTCCGAGATCATCAAACACAGATGCTGGTCCGATAATCGGGCCACAAGAGGCCCTTAAGGCCATTCCTCATGGGCCTAAAAGCACGCAAGGGGAAGGAATTCTGATTCGCACCAGGTATCTTTTGCTGGATATAGCAAAATGTGCTAGGAATGCAGCAATGAATGTTGTCCGTCCATGACTGGCAATGATGATTGCTCTGACATGGTTGTTCAGGAAAGTGGAAGAAAGAAAAGAGGGGGTAGAGGGGAAGAGTGAAGTCATACGCTGACACTCCGTTGTGGACATTCTCTCGCTGAAGGTTCCGTTTCGGCCACGGGATATTCCTGAGCCTTAAGCCGTACCCAGGAGCGCCTCCTTCCCCTGTTCCTTCAATGTCTGCCTCACAGCCTTCAACACAACGTGATGAACGCTTCTCGGCGCGGCCACGAACCCATAGTTCGCACTTAGCTTCCTCCCCGTTGTCAGATCAATCTCCTTTCCATCAACATCCGTGATCATGCCACCAACTTCCTCAAAGAGAAGCATAGCTCCGGCATGATCCCAGATCTTCGCATATCTATCGCGTCTCTTGTAGACCCAGACAGTCATGTTCGCCAACCCCAGGGCCAGGGCCACCCACCTCGGCACCCACCCAAGCAGGTCGGAACCTGGAAACTCGACACCGAGCCTCTCCGTGGCCGCCTTATGTGCATCGTCCACGCCCGAGCCCAGCAGATCCCAGCATGATACCGACCTCAGCCCGGAAACAGTAACGCCATCCGCATGTCTTTTCAGCGACTCTGAAGCGCACATGGTCAAACCAGAACCCTGTCCGACGAACAAGGGCCTCACGTACGCCCCGAATCCTCGAACCGCATACACGATACACCCTTCCTCGCCATCTTCATCATCCTCCGCCTTGAACACGCTCGCATTGCCCATCGGTGCCGTCGCCTTCCTGCTCAGCAACGGACACGCCACCACGCTGAGAATCTGCTTCCCACCCTCGAGCAGCGCAACATTGATAGCATACTGCTCACCACGCACAAACGTCTTGGTGCCGTCAATCGGATCAAAGACCCACGTCCGTCCCGAATCGGCACTCAGTCCGTCCTTGCCACCATCGCCGCACCGGTCGACAAGCTCGCACACCTCATCCTTGCTCTCAGGCGCACCCCGCTTCACCACTTCGGCAATTGCAACCTGCGACTCATTCTTGTCGTTGCTGGACGAGGAGACCTCGTCAATGCACTCGTGAATGACATCGTACACGCGCTGCAGCAGGTCGGGGTTGTCGCGCAGGGCGGCGGCGGACTCCTCGCCTACGAAGCTGTCGGTGGGAAAGGAGGAGGAGAGGACCTTGGTGAGGTAGGCCTGGATGGCAAAGTCGGCTACGGTGACGGGAGAGAGATCCTCGGCTTTCTCGATGGTGCCCTTGTTGGCGGATGCCAGGACGTGTTTGGAGATGCGGGCGGCAAGTTGGATAGCTGAGATGGCGATGAAGATTTCTGTTGCGTATGGGGTATCCATTTTTGTCTTGTATATGTTTTCGCGCTTCTTTGTTTTATGCAGACAGATGTCGTTTGGAGGGACAAAGGGACATATGGCACAAGTTGGGTGATGACGGGAGTGGTGTATCGTATGAGATGACTCAAATTCCGAGCGAGGTTGAAATTGGGTAGAGCTCACGCGCATTGAGGCCCCACTCTTAATTGCAACTGCTGTGCTCCTTCCCGTTCCTGGAACTGGCTCTGGGATGGAAACATCACCTGACTGAAACAAGGATCGTGGTAGGAACTACAACAACTCGATCGAACAATGGAAGGCGCACCAACATCCTACCGTGGGTTCATTCTTTCCTCATTGTGCCACCGCTGTCTGCGGCTGGTGACTCCTTCACACAGAGCAGCAAGGAAACTACAGGGAATCTCCAGCGAAAACGGGTATGTGCACAAAAGACACAAGAAACGTCACATCTTCTCTTTAAACGGTTCAAACCCAGATCCTCATGATTATATATCAAAGTAGACGGTTATAGCATTATAATGATATTTTAGAATATCCAAGGAAACCCGTAAGTAATATAGGTACAAGCAATAGACTATTAAAGGACAACGAGTGAAAATGGATCAACTTTTTCTTGGTTTCCAAAGGTCAAATGAGCAACTGTCCTCTGCGGACTACCAACACCGTGGCAAATAGACAGACAGGGGCAATGCAGATTCCCTCACGGGCAAACGAGAGTGAGGGTGGTGTGTGTATATGGGGAGGGTGACATGTATTAGGTATTGACAGCGTATGTCTTCTTTTAATATTCTCGCTAGCAGGACGCGGTCCTTCATCAGTCCGCCTAGCAAAGGACATTGTCATGACCATCTAGGACGTGACGTCGTAAACCATAACAGTCGTGAAAGCCCGTCAGCCGGCCCTTCTCAACCGGCCCTTCCTTCTCTGCGTCATTCCAACCTTCAGGTCTGCAAGACCGTGTGCACCTGAAGACCAAGAATGGCGCAGCAGATCGGACCGTGAGAAAGCTTGCTGAGGCTGACCAGGCCATTGGCGTAAATGGTTGCCCATATAGCTGTAAAAAAAACTCTTGTATCCCAAAATCTTTCATCTCTTCCGTGTCTTCTCTTTTTTTGTGGTATCCGATCGTCGTCATCATTTCGGGTATACGCAGGTTCAAAACCGAGGAATTGTCGCCCGAATCCTCTGAACCAAAGCCAACGCGAGGCGTCAAAAGCCAAAACCATGGTCTTCTGAGCAATTGGAAAGTCCACACCACATGCTATCCGAGACCCGCGCAACAGGCGCTTGCAAAGAAAGTCAAAATCTCAAAAAGCCCATCCAGTACACTAGATGGTGGCCAGATGCAAAGATATTACAAGTCGCTTAAAGATTGGTGATAAAAAGGAGGTGGAGCGCCCATATCGTCGGTGAGCCAGATCGGGAATGCCGCGCTTTCTCCAGAAAAGCATTTGAAACACCGATCAAGAAGTTGTTGTCCGTCATCTCAGCTTGCAATCAGAAGACTCATAGTTGAGATCGTTTCGGATACTCCAGGACCAACATTTTCCAAAAGAAAGCGTGTGACGCAGAGGAGAATGAGGAAACAGCCGCCGTGGACGCGTTTGAAACTGATGTTGAGGCTTGGACCTTTGCGATTCAGGGCCCTAGAGACGTTGGATCATGCCGATGCAGATAGGAAGAGATGGACCAAGGAGCTGGAGGATGCCGATGTCGCAAAACAACAGCCACATCGAGATCCAACAATTGATGAGTTGTTGATAAATCGAAAAGATGGGCAGAGCTTTAGTGGCACACATTGAGAGGCCTCGTTTCATCAGACCAACGACATCCAACCGCCGCTGCATGGTAAGACAATGCATGGGCCCAAGGGTAGAAAAGTGGCAGCTCCGTAAAAGGGGCCACAAATCAGACATCACGTTGAACACCTCAAGTGTTCTTCCGTGAGCATTGCCAAGGCGGCGGCGAGCTAGTTTCTAGATTCCAATCCTACTGGAATCTCGAGGAAGTAGACGTCGCCGCTCCGCGCGTGCCATTGTCGGACGAATCTGTTGTTTATTTGTCAGTAACGGTTATCTCGGAAACATCAAGACTGAGAGGTTGTAGACTTACCACTGCCACGCTGCATGTGACCATTGGTGCGTCCCCGTCCGGCAAAGCCAATGCTCTCGCCCCAGTCACCGCTGCTCGGTCCGTGAGGCTGACGCTCCGGAACGCTGCGAGTGCTGTTTCCATTCAAAGGAGAGCGTTGGCTGCCAATTGCGCCAGGAGTCTCTCTGGGCCTGAGGCGGTTGGCGTTGAAGGGCTCGCTCAGCGACAGGGAACCAAGATCCGAGATCAGTAGCGAAGTGTCCTTGTTGGAAGCTGCTCCAGGTGTGGTTGGCGTGGTCATTACGCTGTTGGGTCCACCGAGGCTGGCGCTATACTCGCCATACTGAGCAATGCTGGAGCTGTGAAGGCTGCTCTGTGGGAAACCAGAAGCTGAGAGCGAAGGGCTGGGCGTGTATGATCGCAGGTCCGCGAAGGACTTGACACCGCGTAACGCGTTGATGCCGCCATCGGGGCTGTCAGGAAGCTCCAGAGTCGGGCCGTGTCTGCCCTGTCTACCCAAGGTGGCGTACTGACCCGGAGCATTGTCACGGGACTCGGCGAAGTCAATGGTGGCGGCACGGCTAAGACCGCGACGGTGAGCATCAGCCGACACACCAGGGGAGATGTGCATAGGAGGCGCCATGCTTGCCAAGGTGGCAGTGGCCGTGTCCTTGATGACGTGCAACTGGCGGGTAGGACCTTCGCCAACGGAACGATGCTCAAGACCCATGTTGTGGGCCAAAATGTGAACGGTACGACGCTGCTGGGGGGTAATACTGGCAGGGAAGATGATGATCTCGCGGTTGGGGTCATTCCGGAAGAGAGTCAACTCGGTGTAAAACTTGAGAGTTTCGGGGTTGTTGAGGTCAACATCTCCTGTAACATCATCCTGGTTAGAGTTTGGCGGCAAAAGATCGCGGCGAGACGACTTACGCAACGGCGAGTTGCGAGACCTGCTAGTGTGAGCGGCATTCAAGGAGTGCATGGAAGACTGGGAGTGCAGGGCAATGGGTTGGTGTTGCTCCTCCAGCTGGCCGCGCTTCTCCCTCTTCTCGCGCTCGATGCGTTCTCTTTCGTGCTCAGGGAGCATCTTCTTGTACTCCACCCTCAACTTTCTGCCTTGAACCTCGTAACCATTGAGCTGCTCGATGACGGTCTGGGTATCCAAGGGGCTTTGGAAGTTGGCGAAGGCAAGGCCACGGAAAATGCCGTTATCGAAGTGGTAGTTGAAAGCATAAGGCTGGGGAAGGCCAAGGTCGGTCATGATCTGGGTAAGCATCTCTTTCCTCACGTTGAAAGGGATGTTCTTGATGACAATGGCGGTAGGGATGAGGTCGCTGCCGAGGGTCTTGGGATCATGGCGAGGGTCGTACATGCTGCCAGGATAGCCATGGCGGTCGCCTGCGAAGTTGCCGTCGCCGTTCAGAAGGCCCACGGACTGGCCAAAAGCAGAAGAGTACTGTGTCGAAGGGGTGTTGAGAGCATGGCTTCCAAGGCCATTTTGTTCGGACATCCATTCCTAAAAGCAAGTAACAGAACCACGGTCAGCAAACATGCATCGTACATACATGGCAGGTAGCGAAAAGGATAGCGGACAGGAGAAAGGGGTTGGTGATGGTGCTAGATGTGCTGTAGACTAAAGATGAAACGAACCGTGGGGAGAGCCCGACGACCGCCATTGCGCACCCTATTGTCGCCCAAAGCGCCATTCACAGTGTTTGCGCCGGCGTTATAAGCCCACGCCTGGTTGTTTCCAATGAAGCTGTCGGTCGCGAAAGCAGCAGCGGGTTGTAGCCTGTTTTGTCGGAAGGCGGCGTTATCGTAGGAAGCGAAGCGATCGTCGGCGGCGAAGAGGGCAGCAGAGGGCTGGCCGATGGCCTCCATCTGTCGCTGCGTCATGCGACTTACGCCCGTGAGGCCGACGGCCGTGTTGTAGCCCGGCCGCGAAGAGCCGGGGGAGCGGTTCGCGTTGTTCATGGGGTAGGCGGAGGGAAAGTAGCCCGAGATGTCTGGTTGTGGATTCATCTTTTTCTTTCTCCTTTTTTTTTCTTTGGTGATCCTCCAAGCAAAGTTGTTGTGGGGAGGCGGCCGAGACAGCTGGTGCGGGAGAGAGACCAGCAGACCAGCAAAACCAAGCCAGGACTTTAGAAAAACTCCTAAGGTTGTTGTTGACCTGACTGACTCCGGGGAGGGTGGTCGAGAAAAGAGGGCCGAAGGGGGTGGTGGCTTCGGACGAAAAGACACGGACACGGACTGGACCGAGACTGGACGATACTGGATTTCAGGCCAGGCGGTTGGGGGTTGGGGTTAGGTTGATGTTGATCGGACCAGGAAGCGCCGCGTTCTGCGAAACAAGCGCTGGGCGTGCAGACGGTGCAGGTGTCAGGGAGACAGACGGGCAGGCACCGGAGGTTATAAGGATACAGGACAGACTGGCGAGCAGCTGAAGCCAGGTTTTTTGTGCTGGTGCAATGCCAGGCCTGGCGGATGCGGATGGGCGGAAACTCGATTGCAGATTTCTCGTAGAGTGGAGAGGGGCGTGATTTTCCAATGACGCGGAAGAGGGCCGCTGCAGCTTCCCAGCAAGTGTGGAAGTGGAAGTGGACGAGTGGACGACGCCGGCAGACCAGGCGAGAGGGAAATGTTTATGTAGGATGAAGAGCCCAAAAAAAGAGCGATAAGTAAAAAAAATATGAAAAAAACAAATGAAATCCGGGGAATCCACAACTGTGCACGGCGGAACAATGCACGAGCTCGACTCGGGCAACTGATCCAAACAAAAACGGCAACAACTCAGGCAACGGGCCGTGACCAGATCGAGTGTTTCCAAATGCAACAACGGTTGTTGTGTATGTATGCGTGGTGTATGCGTGTGTGCGCGTGTGTGTGAGTGCGCTTTAATGTCTAACAATGATCGTTCACGTCGTCTCGTCTAAGTAGATAGCTCTATATGTTGTTATCGTCGAACAGTCGTAACAACGTCGGTCGTAGTTGTTGTTGTAATTGTAGTCTAGTAGCGATGTTGACGATGGTGACGATGACCTGGGATGTTGACGGTAGGGGTGAGGTTCCACGTTGGTTGGTCGGATCCAAGAGCTCCAACGGGCGGGGGGGGGGGGGGGGGGGGGGGGGGGGGGGGGGGGGGGGGGGGGGGGGGGGGGGGTGGGGGGGTGGGGGGGGGGGGGGGGGGGGGGGGGGGGGGGGGGGGGGGGGGGGGGGGGGGGGGGGGGGGCAAGGAGAATAAATGTATGTACGTAGTGGTGGTGAATGGTTTTGTTGGAGATAGACCCGATGGGGAGTCCAGGTTCCTTGGATCGGGGACGGTACGACGCCGAAAAGGTGAAGAGAAGCGGGGGGGGTCCGTGGAAATGAATGGACGGCAATGATGGTTAGAAGGACGAGGAGAAGCAGTCCAAGTACACTAGAAGTAGTAGTAAATAAAAAGAAGAGAGGAGTTTAGGTCGATCGGGTGCTAACTAATGAAATCTCCTTGATGTCCAATGCAAGCGCACCTGCTTTTGTTTTGGAATTGGAGGCAACTCGTCTTAATGCCGGATGGAGCTTGTACTTGTTCGATGGTGGGACAGCGACGAGGGACCTGGCGAGGACCCTGACGAGGGGGAAAGTTCAAATCCCGTCTACCTGCCCACACTAGTGAGGATACGGTAAGGTCTCAACTCGACTATCTTCCCGCTCGTTTCTGTCAAGTCAATCTTAACAGCGCTCAACTGCACTGCAACTTCATGCCTGAATGAATGCATCCAATGCGAATGCAATGCCCTGCAGCAGCCCGAAAATTGAAAATGAAACACAAAAAAAAAGACAGACGGAATCTGTGGCAGCGCGGCGGCCCCTACCGTGCGTGCCTTGGGTGAGTGCGTGCACTACTTAGAGGTCCAGCCAGATAGGCCCCCCATGAATAAGGGACACCAACGTGCGGTCTAATGATCCGTGATACGTCTTTTTCTGTACGGACAGACGGCATCCACAATGTGGGTCATCTGACTTGCGCTAGAAGGATGGACTGCCGCCTCGGCGCCTCCTGGGGCGGCTGCCCTCCCGCCATCCGCCGGGCATCACCCAGCATGCTTTTTGTCCAATCGCCTCTTTTGCGCTCCCGCTAATCTTGTCAATCACTCGCGGAACACTTGCGGTGCCCATCACCACGCGTGCCTCATCAAAGACACCATGCTGTCCATCACGGCCCATCTGTTTCGTCCTGAATGATGAGCACGCTACAGCATACTGTCATTGTTCTTCGGGACTGAAGGCCTTGTCCTGGGTCAACTGGCGTACTCCCGTCTGAACAGGTACCCGGCAATCCGTGTCGGTTCTTGCAAAGACCGTTATTGTGCTATCATTTTCACTAACTTCTCCACGCAAAGTCTGTTTTTTACCTATCTGCCTGAGCCCCTTGTCCCTTCTCTGCTTTCCCCCTCTTGCCCCCTATTGACCAAGCCATTAATGTTCCCTGGCAGGTCGGGCTCGATGGGATGTGCTCCAAAGTTGCCAGAGGTAATAATCCGACATGACGACCGGGCTCTCTCTTCTGTCTCGCTCTGTCTGCAACTGCGTACGGCTAGCGGTTCCAGGAGATGCGAACTGGCATCGTGTGCGCGGATATCACCATGATGAGATGGAGTCCATCTGGGGCCCAAACCCCTGGCGATCGAGCTCTTGTGGAGGCTCCTTGAAATTATTCTCGTTTATTTTGGGTTTCTCCTGTCGCTGTTTTTGTTGCTTTCCGTTGGGCCCCTTGACCTGAAGAGGCAACAAGGCTCCAGAAAGGTGAAAGGGGGGACATCGCTAACCAGTCGCTAACCACGACAGCCAAGATTCGCGACGACGAGGTCTTACCGGGGTGATGAGGAGCCAGAGCCCATCGACTTCTCAAAGAAGGTTCCATTCGATCCATGGCTATGGAGCCGTACACATGGCCCTGCTACTCCTACCACCTATCGCGAGTGTTGGTGCTACATAATATAGGGTGTACCACGCTGGAGATGCCACGATTCCGCCTTTTGGTTTCTTCTCCACACGCGAATCGGCTACCGTCCCCTAAACTCTAGCAAACAACCGGTGCAACGCCGTTTTTTTCCCACAGGGTCGACGTTGGTGGACAGTTAGGAACGTGTATGACCGGTGTCAAGGGCCTCGCCCCCGTTGCCAGACTCACGCTCACCGCGCATTCATTGACTCGCCGTGGCGTGCCTTCTGCGAGAAATCTCCCACAGATCTGTGTTCCTGACCCACCCGGTCACCCGGTCTTCCTTGTCCGTGCTGACGGGACCGGGGATCCGTTGCCGAGTGGGGCCATGCTGGCCGGGCCCCTTACTCCTCGAGTCCTGACGTCCTCACGAGAGATTGCAAGCCAAGCGGTGCTCCTTCTGAGATGATGAAAAAGGGGCAATAATAAAGAATTACGAAGAGGGGAAAACTATTGCTGAACGAAACAGATTAATATGCCATCGTGCGGGCACGCTTGGCAACCCTTGATTATGGCTTCATTTGTGCCAAACCGGGAGAGAAGATGGGCTATTTTTAACAAAAAGAAGATTCGTAGGTCGCAGCAACTCGGAATGGAGAACGACACCACATTTTTCGGACACAATCATTGTTGTTACTGTTGCCACAAGGTCAGGCTTGTAATATTGCGGTGCGGCCGAAACATGGTATCGAGAATGATAGCAACGACAATACTTTTCATGTCTACACCCTATCCTGGCTGACCGCTCGTTTGCAGGAGAATCTGTTTGCAATAATACCTAGTTCAGAGGTGAGCCTAAGAATCAGAAGCTAACATGTATCCGTAAAGCCGTACGCCATCAGTACTCGAGTTGTTGAAGCGGTCAACACTCGAGGCATTGAAACAAAAGAGACATGGTAGAAAGCATCGTTCGGAACGGAAACATTCTGGCGTCGTATCCAGGCCGGCTCTTTTGCCCTGTGCCTGACGTTTTTAATCTGGGCTTGTGGGGAAAGGGGACACCCTTCACGATTTTGGCCCCCTTTTCATACCCCAGGGGCCTGGCATCAGGGTTGCTCTGCAGTGCTGTTAGTCAAGTCCTCCGGCGGCTGTCCGTCTGCTCCCGCCAGATGACCAAATCCGCTAGGCCGGTCACAACGGTGTCGTCCCAGAGCCTTGGGTTTACCACCCTTGACTATTCCTCCTTTTGCACCTCAATTTCTCGTCATTGATGGCCGAGAACCGTTGATTCGAGAAACAGAGTTGGCTCGATGATCGACGACATGTGTCGTGAGCGATGCCACTGCACCAGCTCTACCGCCTCGCTTATTATGTCGAGACGTCTCCCAGCCCAGTTTCCAGACAATGAACTTTCTCACCCCGCCGTCTCTTTCCGTCGTGTTTGATGACGGAAGGTACGGAAAACCCGGGATGCAGGTGCCCCTGACTTTTGGTCATGGAAAGACGCAAAATCTCGGGTTCCCAAGGATCAAAAGATATCACGGTGGTTTCTCATCGACACTGCATTAAGAGAAATCACCGTCATTGAGGTGGTTTAGGTCCAATCAGTCAATCAATCTCTCCATCGGGCAAGAACTTCGATGACGGCCAAAACACCGGCTCGAGACCGGATCCTCTTGGAGGTTGATGAGGCTAAGCGGGTCCAACAGTTTCTGATGCTTCTATTGGTGATCTTCAACTGATCTCAGCTCTTCTGAGAAACAGGGCGATGCTTTGTTGCAGCGAAGAGAGGCGTTCGCAACGCACGTCGCAACCCACTCTTCAGTTATGTATTGTGCGGTTAACGGGCTCTCATTGGCGCTTGTTCGTTTCTGCGCCAAGACCAGTTTATCATGACGACGACGGCCACCTTGTTCCAAACACGCTGCTGTTTGAGGGATGAGGACGACCGGTGAATCGGGAGTACGAATGGGAATCGCTTCTTTAGCCTTGTTAGACATTTCAGAAACGAACGGGCCATGCAGCCTGCGACATATGTAGACACAAACATGTCTTTGTGATGGGTTTGCACCATCTCGCGACTCTGCGGTCGGCCGTCAGCACATGCTAACTGCTTGTCTGTCGCAGCGCAACGGCCGGTGGTCTCTGAGCTTCCATTGGCAATATTGTCATTCAAACTTGATGCGCAACCACAGACTGCAGTGCACCACGTTGGACAGACAATGTTGCACAGATTGGGAGAGTCTCACAAAAGCGTGGCCACCAGGCAGCGAAGGCCTAACATATTGAGACCATGGGTTGCTTTTGGTTTGGACGAAAGGACTCGGCGTGTAAAATGTTTGGCTCACCGTCTTCATCTTGTTTGGGTCGCTTGGGAAAAGGAAGCTGACTGTCCATCCCATCCATCCCCCCGCATTCCGGTGTGACGCCATTGATTCCACCTTGCCGGCCGATCCCGTCGTCAGCAACCCCGCACGTGTCCCGCTCCGTACCGCAGTCCGTCAATCCGTCCGAGAAGGGATGGGGCTTCCTGACCGGGGGCGGTAGGAAATATGGGCCCTTCCACGTCAAAAGTCCATTTTGGTACCACGAACCACGTGATTGATGTAATTACCGTAAATTACAGATTTGCAAACTTCATACAAACGAATCTGACAAGATCGATAAGTTGTCCGATATATGATAATATATTTATACGCGGGGGCCTCTCACCAGCCCCTTGTACCTCCAGAGTTAGCCCTAACCCTAACTTACCCTAGTTGACCCTAACTAACCTTAACTCTAACCTCTTAGTTAGCTCGCAGAAGGTATGATAGCCTAGTATATATTTTGGTACTTTACGTTTATACCCGTCCGGATTGGGCATGTACAAGTGATACTTTTAGCTTGTATGAAAATGGCGGTGCACGGACCAGTCTGCCGCCCCCGGTAGGAATCGCCGAAGGGATGCCCGGCCACCACGAGACCCCTCCGCCGACCCGCCCCACCTTCCCCAGATTGACCTCCGCATGCATCCCGCCTGCCGTCATCGAACCAACTCGAACTTGATCAATCAACTAATCAGCCTCAGCTTAAATTTGCACCCTACCTTGACCACTTATTTCTTACCACACTTCGACCTTGCTAAAAATCCATTTGAAGCCAGAGAATAAAGCAACAACGACAACAACAAAAAGACAAAATGGCAGTCTTTTCGCTCCCGTCCGGACGGACCATCTCGTACGAGCTCACCTACTCCAATGAGCCCACCCGATCCACCGTCCTCCTCTCCAACTCACTCTCCTCCCAGTACCACTTCTGGGACCACATCGTAGAACGCCTCCACGATGCCGGATATCGCGTTCTGCGCTACGATCACCCCGGCCACGGCGCCTCTGGCGTGCCCGACGATCTCTCATCCACCACTTTCGCCTCTCTTGCCGAAGACGTCTACGCCCTTATAACCAGCCCTGACGTCGCCACTGCCTTCCACGGCCACCACTCCCCGGATGCTGCTTTCACCCCTTCACTGCACGCCTGGATCGGCGTCTCCATGGGTGCTGCCCTAGGCGTCGTCTTCAGCAGCCGCTACCCCGGCGTCGTCCAGAGACTCGTCATCTGCGACACCATCTCTGCCTCACCCAAGAACGCCGGCGTGCCTGATGCGTTTGGACCCCGTGTAGCTGCCGCCAGAGAGCACGGATCTATGGAGAAGGCTGTGGCCGAGACTATGGACCGCTGGTTTGGACAAGACTGGATCAAGGCCAACCCAGCCGAGGCGGAGCGTGTGCACACATTGATGAAGCAGACCAGCGTTGATGGCTTCGAGACCTGTATTGCCGCCCTAAAGTCGGATTCGTTCGATATTCGACCCTTGATGCCCGGGCTTGGAAACTGTGTCCAGCATGTGCTATTTGTGGTTGGCGAGAAGGATGCCGATCTGCCCGAGAAGATGAAGGAGTTGCGGGATGCGTGCCCGGAAAACCTGAAGGCTGAACTTAAGGTCATCCCAAATGCTGGGCATGTGTCGTTTGTTGATGGGAAGGAGGACTTTTTGAGAACCGTGATGCCATTCTTGGGCGAGAACTAGAGGCAGTGGGAACATCTGGTGCTAATGGCGGCTGCAATGGCTTGAGTTTGGTAATAGAATGGTGATAGCGCTGGCTTCCCAAAACCCGGACCACTAGGTGTCACTCTGGCATCACACTTTTGAGCAAGGTGAAAAAGGCTGACGACGAGCATATGACACAGACTTAGAGATAATACAGAAACGACAAAGTTAACTTGAATCACTCCACAGAACCCATCTACAGTACGTGTCAAACCAGCCGTGCCAAGTTGCTCAGTTTAGGAACGGCCCATACTGCCTCGGTCCAGATCCGATGCCCCGATGGTGTCTTTGATCTTTGCTGACTGATCTGCTCAGAGGCGCATTGTCAGATGTGCCCTCCTTTCATTCCAGTCCATGAAGGCTGAAGCCGAGTCTTTGTCGTTTTTCCATCTCTGCTCGGCAGCCCGCGTGGAAATTCCCCATATTCCGCGTGGCGCGTTTTAGCGGGAACATCGAGACAAAGAACAGACTCGAGTAGCAAGGTCTATTTCTGTTGAGACATCCGCCATCCCAAAACTTCTTTGATCTCCTTCCCTTATGCAACCTTTGAGCTCACGAGACGCACATCATATAAGCAATATAACGGACGTCCTGACCCAAGAATTCTCATGTCAGCTCTACGCTACCGGGTCGGAATCTGAGCGCCCTTCTCCAGTCGTTTTTACTGCATCCCCGGTTTTCATCGCATCTGGCTTCAGTCTCATATTCAGTTCTGCCGTTACCAACAGGCTGGATACTGTTGATATTGTTGCTCTTCCGGCTTTCCTATCTACTGTTTATTGTTCCTGTTGGTCAATAGAATTCAACCACCCGTTCGGCACAACACTTGGAGACAACGCTTCTTCCCGCTTCTTAACCAACAAGCTTGCCAATCCTCTTTCTGTTCCTTATAGACCTTCAAACCAACAAACTCAACGGACACTCAACTCAAAAAGGATACACAACATGATCAAACAAAATGCCTTCCAAACCAAATGCAAAGACAAAGCCGCCCAGGCTCGTCCTCTTCGACACCATCCCAGAGCTAACTATCGTCACCGGCTCCATCTCAGAGATGATCAACTCTCCCACAAAGGTCAAGCCTCAAAACAGTCCCAACTCGCCCATCTCCAACACTTTCGGTGGTAGTGGCACCACCAACAATAGCAGCAGCAGCAACAACAACAACAACTCAGCCAAATTCTCACCAACTCAGCCGTCACCCACCAGTCCAACCACCAACGTAAATACGCCACCAACCAGCAGCACCCAAAAGTCTCCAACACCGCCAACAACGCCACCCATGCTCCCGCCTCCCGCTCCCTACCCCTGGCTGTGGTCCTGCCACTCTTGCCGGTCTGTATACCGGCTCGCCTGCACAAGGAGATGTCTGGAGTGTGGACACATCTTTTGCTGTTTGATGCCTGCCACCAATGAAGGGGGATCTGAAGAGAGAGACAAAAATGGGAAGAAAAGAAAGCGAAGCGGAAGTGGCAGAAAAGGAGGAGGGCCGTGTACCGCCGAGTTTGATTACCTGGGTTGGTCGGCGCGGGGAAGCTATAGACGGAGTGTGACGGGTGCTGCTGCTAGGGGTGCCCTGAAAGTTGGTGGTGATGATGGTGGAAAGAAGAAGTTGGGATCGAATGGGAAGAGGAGACTCACCAGTGTCTCTCTCTCCCCCTTTCCCTCTCCCCCTTCCAGCTCTAATAGCGAAGATACCACCACCACCTCTGACTCCGACTCATCCCAATCTGCCGAAGACAAAGCCGCCGCCGCCCGCCTCCAAGACTTTGCAACATGGCATCTCATTCCCGTCCCCCCCTTAGACTCACCTTTATCTTCATTTCCATCCTCATCCCCAGGCTCGAAATCACCCAGAGCCACAACCCTAGCCTGGCATCACGTCTCCGAGCGCGAGACCCGTTTCATCGCCCGCGCCAAAGAAAAGATGTACGTCGAGCGCATCCACAACTGCTGGTCCCACTGCGACTACCCGTCCGAGTGTCGACAGACCGTCATCGCCGCGTGCGAGGAAGGACGTGCCAAGATCGACAGAAAGGGGAAAAAGCTGGTGTGGGTGGATGACAGGGAGAAGGACGCCATCGAGGCCAGACGACGGAAGGAGATGGAGAGGGAGAGGGAGAACATGAAGAGGGCGTTGGGGGCGAGGAGGAGTAGGGCGGGACAGGAGGAGCGGGAGAAGAGGATGGGAGGGATGAGTGGTGGTGGAAGGAAGGGACGGGGACATGGGAGAAGTGGGAGTGGGAGTGCAGGGAAGAAGAAGTGGGAGTGGGAGCTGGAGCCGATGGTGGAGTGTGTGGAGTGTGTGGAGGAGGAGAAGGAGGACGTGGAGATGGGGGATGTTGAGGGTGGGAGGGAGAGGGATGGTGATTCCTCTTCTTCCTCTTCTTCTTCTTCGTCGTCATCAACCTCTTCTGCTGGTGGCAGCAGTAGCTCCTCTTCTTCAGACTCGTCGAGTTCAGAGGATGAAGGATTGCTCAAGTCCGATTGGAAGGAGACGATGACAACAACAGCAACAACACAAGCGACACAAGAGGGCCCAGAGGATGATATTTCTGGGAACCTCACGATTGCCATGCTTGAGCCCTATTCGAGGGTGGACGGCTGCAGTTCTCGCCAGGATTGTTACATTACCGTGGTTGCGGATGATACTACCATTGATCCTGCGAAGCTGATGAAGAACGATCCGGAGACCATCCCGGTTTCTCCGGTGTCGCCCTTGGCTGGAGGCTGTCTCGTATCTGGGAATTGCTAACCCGAGCATATACGAGTCGTTTGCCTCGTTGATTGATTTTGGGCCTATGGAGATTGATGAGATGGCCATGTGAGCTTGGTCACCAAATTGAAATGTCCGGGGAATGGGAATCTGGAAAGTGGGAGGATCAAGGCTCTGAGTGACATATAACGTCTCCATATCTTTACCTTGCAAAGGTTCCGTGGTCATGGATCGGTAGGGCATAGAGGCTTTGCTTAGAGGGAGTTCACCAAGTCAGCTTCCAGAACGACAACATATTTGGATATACCTTCACCTGCGTCTTTCTCATGTGATCATCGGAAGCGGGTATCAGTGTCGTCCGAAACAGCAGATGATGAGACCGGACACGTTATAGTCACCACGGATAGGGTTGCGAATCCCAGACTGTAGAGAGAACAGAATAGTAATTGGTATCGCAGATTTTTCAGGCTCTTGTAGCATTTATCCCGCCACTACCTGCACCAGTACCACCCAACAGGTTCATATAACGTGTCCTGATGGTTTCCTCGCTAAGCCCTCATGGCCAAGTCGTACCATAAAAGAAACGATGAAGGAGATCCATGTTGTTACAGATATCATAAAAGAGCTGCTGCTGCCGCACGCCGCGCCGTGATGAGGGGAGATTGCTCGCTGTTCCCAGTGTGTGGTGCACTCCAAGAGGACACCATGCAGCGAATGGTGTCCCTGCTCCTCGCTTCCCAGGCGGCTTCCACGGCTGAATGACAAAGAACGCCTCGCTTTTCGTGCATGTTCGCACAACCCTGCTGCATGTGCCGCAAGGGAAGTTCGCCGTCGTCTATGCGCTGCGCTTGTTACCGCCGCAGACACCGGAAGTGCTCGGCGTTTTCCAGCCATGATTCGGTGGGCCCCAAACCCGTGTGCGTATTCCAACAAAAATAATAGGAAGAAAATACCCAACAATACCGCGGCGTCGGGTTGTGTTAATGAAGACAAGCCCCAGTCCCCCCCGTATCACCCCGCGTCCATCCCTTGAAGAAAACCGGTCGCCGTCCTGCCCGTCAGCCCGGAGCAGGGCCAAAGAGATACAAGACGGTATCCGAAACGTGCGCGACGTTGAGTTTTTCGGTGCAGATATCTCCTTAAGCCTCCTGAGCCTTGGCCTTCTTCTTCTGCTCCACCTTGAGCAGAAGGGCGCGGTTGATGTGGGGGAGGACACCACCGAAGGCGATAGTGGCGCGGATCAGGGTATCGAGCTCCTCATCACCACGGATGGCAAGCTGAAGGTGGCGGGGAGTGATACGCTTGACCTTGAGGTCCTTGGCAGCGTTCTGTACAACGGAAACAAGCGAGTCAGCCATGAGCCAAGTAAAACCGAGGATGAGGGCCTCCTCGTCGCCGAGCCATGGCGTGCGGATGGGGTATGGATGACTTACGCCCGCAAGTTCGAGGACTTCAGCAGTCAGATATTCCAGCACGGCAGTAACATAGACGGCAGCCTTGGCGCCAACGCGCATTTTGTTCTGGGTGTTCTGCTTCAGGAAACGCTTGACACGACCGCAAGGGAACTACATAGATTCAAGTCAGCATGGCGCATCAGACACCCGGCAAACTCCAGAGGACGAAAATGCACGCCGCAGCTCCGCCCCGTCGTCAGAGCTAGAAGTCCAAGGTTGGAGACCGTATCAAGGTTCGGGTGCGGCGGGGCCAGGGCGAGAGAAGGGTGCACAGAACAACGCGTCCATATCAAGCCGAAACAGTGTCGCAGACGGGGCGCAATGTTTTGAGGCACCGGCGAGATTCCGTGCTACCGACATGTAAGGCAGCGAGTTCGCGTTCTTCGTAGGTTGGCGATATGGGGTTGCTCGGAATGTAGGGGGCTCGGTGGACGCGTTGTTGTGTATCGGCGTGATTCCATAGACATCTGGCGGCAGGGATGGCGGATGCGAGCGAAAAAAAGTTGGTTGATGAGGAGACGTCGATGGTGCAGATGGAGCAGGAATTGAAAGCGAACAGAGAGTCATGAAGCTGGTCGACGACATAAACGTACCTGAAGACCAGCGCGAGCAGAGTGGCTCTGCTGCTTCTTGGGACCCTCGACGCCCGAGGTCTTTCCACCCGAGCTCTTGCCGCCAGACGACTTGCCCTTTCCGCCAGCCATTGTGTTTGTTTGTTGAGGAGAAGAACGGGGTGGGTTGGTCGTGCGCGGGGTGGACGGATGGACGTAGTGTCAAGAATAAAATCGGTGGTCGTGACGATGCTCGACGTTGATATGGACGGGGCGACGGCGCGGGATTTGCGTGGAACTGGTGGAAGTGGATGAAGCGGGGTTTGCGGATGGAAAAGTGGTGTTCTGGCCGGAAGGATGATCGCGACGAGGTTTGGTGTTGAAAGTTGGCGCCCCAGGAGACACTCGAAAATTCAGTAGGGCCGATGATGCATGCCACTGAATGGAACCTTTGTTGTTGTGTCCTTCCAGGTGATTGCCCGCCGTGTTTGAGCGCAACCGCGCCTGAGACTTGGGCCCGTACAGGAGGGAAGGAGCCGACCTCCAGGCCAAGGGAAGCTCGAGCTCACAGCCAGCTCCCATGCTTTGCCGTGTGTGCTGATTTGTCGCTGTTGCTGATTTTTTTTCGCAAAGGGTACCTCGGGGTAACCTTGGGTACGGCGAGCCAAGCAGAACCACTTGAGCAATTCGAAGGGAGCTCCGAGGCTTGGCAATATCACGAAGCTCCAGCAAAAGAGGCCAAGGCCTCGAGCCAGCCATGACGACCCAGTGAGGTCCCTCTCGACAGAGATAGCCAGACTTCAACTCAGCCTCGCAAGTGCCATGGCTGACATGCTCTTGCAGAGAATGCAAAGGTCCTTTGCATTGAGACCAAGACAAAGGTCTCCAGGAGAGTATATGTGGTGCAAGGGGAAGGCGCATACCTGTTGCCCGACGTTGAGAGCAGCTTTGAAGCTATGCAGAGATCCGCGACGGGCACTGTCCAGGCCGGCCACCCAGCCGGTTAAGGCGGGCTAAAAGCCGTCAAAGTCTTTGATAATGAAGGACTGAGCATCTTCCCAGTAGATTTGCACCCTTTTCAAAGGCTGGCGTGGTGTTGCAGAGTGTCTCGAAATGTTGCTCAGATAGTGTGATTCGGAGCGTTGGTGAGCCTTTGCCAATCTGCCGCTGATGTTGTGGTCCGTGACCCTCGCTGCACAGCCGTGCCAAGCTTTCACGTTACGACATTACAACTGGTGCAGTGCCTGCCAGCTGTCGGAGCTTGAGCTGAGCTGTGTGTTAGCGGTGACTCGCAAGTCGCAACTGGCTGGAGCTCAGGTCGAAAGTTCCAACTTGCCAGAGTCTGGGACTGCCACTTGAATTCAAGATGCCACAAAACAAAAGCCCAAAACTGTTTCTCATTTCCAACGCTTCAACGTATATCGTACAAAGATGCACACAGTTATAGTGTGCCTTCTTAACTACTCGAGTTTCTCTTCGCAATCCTTGCCAACCTCTCAATCTCCAATCTCTGACTTTCGATTCTCTGCAACACCTCCAACCTATGGCGGTCGTTGTTGATTGGGTCTTGATGCCCTGAAAAACGATCCGAAACTTGAGTGGTAGTGTCGTGGAGGTATCTGTTCATCATCGAGCCGTATTCTCTTCTTCTGGTTATACAAAAAGCATTAGATAACTGCTTTGACCATCGATCTCAAAGATGAAACCCTGGGATCATTTGCGTAGCTATAGAGCCAACTCCTAAAGCAATGAAGAGATGCGACGGAATCTAGGATTTGGGGAAAAAAGAGAGACAAGTCCCACCTCGGAGCTTGGCCCGGTGCGGGTGGATCCCCGGCTCCCGATGTGGGGCCGGCCGCGCCGCTGTAGTGTGTGCTCATGATGGGAATGCGTTATATATTGGTTTTGTACGCTGTTCAAGGAATGGCTTTAGGTTGACAAAGACGATATATAGCGTGCGAAGATATGACGTGCTCAGGTCTCCTTCGAGGAGAGAAAAGAAGACTTCGTCCTAGGGCAGCAAGAGACAGCATTTTATATTTTCTTCATTTCTATGTTCTCCCTTGAAAGCGCCGCCATATAGGACTCTAAGTTCGTAGAATTGTGGCAAGGTGCCGGCTTTTCACCATAATCTGTGACTGCTGGTGGTCATGAGGCAGATAGATGCTCGCATCAATCTGACCCTGAGCCAAGATCAACGCCCGTGCTGGGCAGGTCAACAGCAATAACAACCCAACGGAATCATATCAAACCGAACGGATTGAGACTAATTTGTCTGAAAACAGGGTGAATGGATTGAACTGAGTTGATTCGTCGTATAATAACCCGGAAGCCATCGGGACTCGGGAAGGTGTGGCATGGGGTGTGTGGAAGGTGAAGCTTCACGCAATGCCTAGCAGACAGCCCTAGGCTGCTCCCTTCCACCCCTGAAACAGAGAAACCGATGCGGGCAGAATGAAGTATGTGACAGGACCGATAGGATAGAAGAGAAAATGCGCAGCGAAATCGAGGACTGGTGCATGTCACCCCTGCTAAGAGAGAAGCGAAAGCCAGTGTTGGTCGTCCTGGCTGAGAGAGTTGGGAAAGACTGAAAGGTGAAGTCGCAAGAGGCGCTTGGCCCTGGCAGTTGGCGGAACACAGCATGGACCGATGCGCAACGAACGTTCAAAGGGGAAGGTCCGGCCTCACCTCAAGAGTCCGAGATCGGCCCGAGTCCTAGCATACCCATCGGTCAAAAAGGACTTCAGAGGGACGAGTTCGGGAGATTCGAGCCATCTTAAGAAAAAACAGAAACTCAGCTGCACGAGGAATGAACTCATCCAGGACTCCGGCGTTTGGGCGGTCTGGGGCGTACTGATAGGCATACAGTGCACCATTGGAGGCTGATAAGCTGCACTTGCGCCGTAGTGCAGTTACAATGGGTTATTGCTGACAGCCTGACAGAACCCAGTCAGCCCTTTAAGGGTAGCGTAGGACAGGCGGTTTTACTGGTGGCTGGGGAGACTCGGCCGAGTGTGGAAAGCAACCCGGAGTCAGCCCGGAGCCTTGTCGCGAAATCTAGGAGTAAGGCGAGTCGTGTCATTTCTCACCTCAAAAAGAGTCACGGGGTCGTCCATAAGTGTGGTTGGAGAACCGTGGAATGGCAGTTTAAACACCAGAGTTTAAACCAATTAGGTTGTTACGATGTTCAGCAGCCTCGAAATGTTCGGTGAACCGCCGGTTCTTGCGCCGCACCGCCACATCTAAGGACCCCTGAGCTGCAAGGCCTCCAATGTGTTATGATATCTCGACCACTGATGTTTGTTCAAACGCTGTTACCTGTGTTTATGGCCCAATCGACTATCATGCATTCGGCTGTGTCCTTGGGATGTGTCCGGGTCGATCCGCCTCTCAAAGGGTCGACTCTGTCCATGATCAAAGAGAAAATTGTCCAACGGGTTGCTTTCGAGGTGACCGACTCGCTTCCTTCCTGGTCTTCAGTTTAGAGTGGGCGCCTTGTGGTTCGCGCACACACGCGCGAGTCTGATGTAGATAACCAGCATAAAGCCTAGCAAGCGCGGCTTATTAAAGCCGGCGAAACTTAAACCGTACGTTTTCTCACCAGTTCAAGAACAACAGGCCGCGTAGCCGAGTGTTCACCTGGCCATAACTGGGCCCCATATCGTCGGCAGATTTTCAGAGCTCAGCCATCAGCCATCAACATGACTTCCCGCCTGAAAGAGCCCTCGGTAACTGGGCAAGGGGAGCCACTTAATCAACCATCATTTAAGTCCTGCATCTCTCAAGAACTTGCCGTCACAAAAAAGCCGGCCCAGGATCCCTATCCTCGAGAGCTACCCAGCAAGCGAGTGGAGTTCGAGGACACCAAGAGCCACTCCAGCGAGGGGACCGAGTGGGAGAGATCCTTTGCACCACGGCGCTCAAACACAACTTGGTCGATCTTCTCTCATACTTCAACCGCCACCGACACTACTGAGCCAGACCCCTTGAGCCCAACCACTGCATCCTTCGGAGCAACGATCCTATCTCAATATTCTTCGTCGCCCTCGTTGATGGAATCGCCTTGTGGCTCACCCGCTCCAATGGCATTCCATGCTGGAACATATCTCAGACCGGAAGCAGGGCTGGAAAACCATCCTGTGGATGTGACGACAGGACCGGTAAACTTCACTGCTGAAGGCTCATCGTTGCCGAAGCACATCCTCTCGCCCTTGAAGCCGAGACGAACATTCCGGGACCCGGATAACATTAGAATAAATATCCAGGACCCAGCCCGCCATCTGCCCAAGTTCAGGAGGAAGGACAGTATGAGCAAGCATGCACTGTTCCAGGTCGGCCCTCTTTCCGACGCCACGCATCCTGAAGAGCCGTTTGTCAGTCAGATCACTGCAGGGTTACGGGCGGGCCCCGCAGGTGATCCGAAGGCCGTCTTGCCGGTCCGCCTGAAGGAGGAATCGGAATCTCTGGTACCAGATGCAGAGCCATCCCGCAATCTCGATTTGCCAGACCTCCAAGGCATGCAAATTGATGAAGGGGCCCACGAAGACACGAAGAGAGATGCGACAGAAGAAGCAGTTCCGCAAGACGTTGACACACCCACGACCGGGAACGGTTCATCCCCCGAAGGACTTTCGCCGTTGGTTATGACCCCGGGCCCCGATGAGCCAGAGGACATGGAGACTTCCCAGAGCCCCATATTGGACGCGGGGCTGATCCAAGACGTCTGTGAACAAATTCTCAGGCAAGCGTTCGGTACAGAGTACGACGACATTGCGCATACCTATGCAGCTAGTGAAGCGTACAACACCGTCAGCTACTGCCTGGATGAGCTGTCAAGAATTCTTCCGGATGACGATCTGTTCAACTCCACCATCTGCATCCAAGAAATACCTCGCGGAGCGGGTCACATTGCGCCGGCCCGGCCAGAAGGAAGCGGCTCAAACTCTGGAATGGGCCATGGTGGCGGAGCGAACAATGGGTCACAGAAGAGACCGAACGACGACGGTGACGGGTACCCCAGTCGGGGGCCTGAAGACGGTTCTAGTCCCGGAGATCGTGGTTTCGGCGGGGGCGGTGATGATGGCGGGAACAAGAGAGCAAGAATGACGGCTGAGTCGGGAGATCAGGGATTGAGCTGTCCCTTCCGCAAGAGAAATCCCGAGAGATTTAATATCCGCGACTACCAACATTGTGCTGTTCGGCCCTGGGACGACATAACTCTGCTGAAGTAGGTCTCACGCCTGTCTTTTTATGCGTGGCTCGAAGTGCTCACCTCCTGCCTGATTAGGCGCCATATCAAGGACCACCATAAACAGAAGACGGGTTCTGTCTACCACTGCCCGAGATGCAAAGAGGACATGCAGTCTCGTGAAGCATTCGATGCGCACATTGCAGTGCCTAATGACAGAATCTGCAGCCCACAGGAAGGATCCGCGAGCCGCAAGCCGGAGGATGGCATCACCCCTCAAGTTGAATATTGGCTTAATAACCGGAAGGCGAATGCCAAGATTGCTCACTGGGAAAATCTCTGGCGCATATTGTTCCCTTCAGACGATGTCGTTCCAGATCCCGGTGAGTGCTTTTCCATATTGACCCTTCTGTCGCTGGATATATACATCTTGGTGCGGACTGCTTTGCTGACGTGCGGCGATGTAGATTTTGAGCCCCCAGTCGAGCGGGAGGAGTTCTACAGAGATTTGCAGAACGCTCGCTCACAACTCAAGGAGACCCTTACCTCGAACAAAGAGCTGAGACGTTCTGAGAGCCAACAGTCCGAGGGACAACACGTGGAGCAACTGGTTGACATTTTCTACGGCCATATTGGCCAAGTCTTCCAAAACTCCCGTCGTCAGCCGATGAACCTGGTCCGCCGCTGGAGGAGTGGTAAACGTAACCCGAGGACTGAACATTCGAATTCGGCAAGCCCAATAAGCCCGGTGACGCAGAAACAGGGCCGAAGACAGGATCAACTGGCGGTTCCCAGGCCGATTGTCAAGAAACGGGTCACCAACGGCGACAGCAACGGAGGCAGCTTAGCTTCTTCTCTCGAGACGATCAACAGCGCCGAGTCGTGGGCGAATGTGGGCCAGGCGGAGCTGATGGCGACGAGAGCGGCTCCCGGCTTGACTGAGTCAGGGAACCTGCAACCGAGCCAGGGGCAAGTTGCGCAGACGGGCGTCGGTGTGGTCGCGTCTCCCTTAGGTCTTCGCCAGGGTCGACAGCATGGTTTTCTCGCAACTCCGAGCCCAGTCACTCCCAGAACACTCGTCAATCCTCAGGCCGGATTTGGCGTTTATGGCAATGGGGTCGTCAACCCGAACCAGCCAGCTCAAGTTACTGGCTTTCACCATGGTGGACAGGACTTGATAGATTCAGGAATCGAGATGGTGAATTATTGTCCTCCAGCCCAGGGTATGAGCGGATTGAATAATATCCATCGAGCCGAGGCCAGGGGAATGTTTGGACCGTCGCCACAGCCGCAGCAACAAAGGCCTGCAGAGATGAACTTTGCGGGGCCCCTGCCTCAGCATCCGGCTTATCAACGACAGCCAGGACAGATGGAGCTGGTCAGCCCTGATGATCCTCAAATGGCGATGGGAGAAATGTATGCTTTGAACTGGGGTGTGGATGGTGGTGGGATGGACCTGTTCCAACAACAGTATCAAGGGGGTCATGCGAATTTTTGATGATGTGAGAGGTCCGGATCTGCTGATGTTGTTTGGTGTTGAGGGGCAGTCATCGGCAGCGTTCAGTGACGACACCCATCCCATAGGAACTGCCGACGGAAGTCAAGGCCCGGCATGTCAAGTCAAGTGACTGGAATGAGATTTGAGATGGTAGAGAAGCCGAAGGTCTGAAAGAGAGGAAACATGGTCGGGTTCAGTTATATGTGTGCTTTTTTGGTTGTGTTGTGGTGAAGTGGGAAAGTGTTCAGCTGTGGTGTCAGATTACATTGCGTTGCTTCCGTGCACGAACCAACCCCTCCTTCCCGTCGTTCGACTACATAACAGCCCCGATCAGGATAGCCGATGATAACCGATAAGCTAGATGTATGTAGAGAGCTCCTTAAAGTCCCTAGAGCTCAACCTTTTCTTCTCTTTCATCACTTAGACATCAGTTCCTACTACAATATCTACATACTCTTCACGTTTTTGTGCCTGATTGTCCAAATTTTGCTCACTCCTACTATGATTGTCACTCGCTCACCAAGGAAAGCCTACACTACCTCTCTTCCTCCATCCTGACCCCATCCCGCTGCCCAATAACTCCCCGCTACGTACAACTAGACCTGTGATCTTCTAGGCTGTCGCCAACCTCCATTTCAACTGCACATACTTCTTCTCGTCCATCACGTAGCAAGCCGTGTAGTCCTCCGCCTGCACACGTCCATCTTTTGCATACTTGAGCTGATTGCCGACATAGTACACCAAGTCGTTATCACCCCAACACACCTTTTGCCCTATTTCACCTGACAGCGTGAGTTGGAACTGGCAGCCATCCACCTTCACCAGTGAAACAACTTTCCCGTTCTCAAGGTCGGAAGGATACAGTGTCCATTTACCCCTGATGCCGGAATAGTAATCGACAATCTTCTGGCAGTCTACTGCCAAGGGCGCGGAGGACCCGTAGCTCAATTGGGGCCTGCTTTCATCCCAGCAGAAGTCTTGACTGATGCCGAGGTCTTGCCAGTCCACTCGCTTGTGCTTCATGTCTTTGGAGTCAATAAAGGACTCTGGGGTGAAGACAAGGTTGGGGTTTTCGCCAATGGTTATGGTGGTGCCATCGGGGAGCTGGACCTTGCGGGTGACGAGGCCATCTGGGGCGGGTGTGATGGCAGAGGGGGCAATGGCGGCGGCGGTTGAGATGCCAACCAGAGCCAGCTGGGCCAGAGAACGGATATTGAGGGTGGGCATGGTGGTCTTTGGGTCTCGATGAAGAGGTGGTGAGTCCTGAGGGTCGGGTATGGTAAAGAATGGTTGACGAGTGCGGTTCTGTTCAGTGTGGGCACTGTTCCTAGGAGTGTGAAAGATCAGACTGAAGGCGATGAGAGGAAAGAAGAAACTTGCTCTTGAGCCGAGAAAGATTGCTGATATATAGACATTGCTCGAGTTGTGCCTATACTTGTAAGACCATCGTCCCGTCGAACTCTCTCTGGGGGAAACTGGCCCCCAGCCGAGGGCCCCCAATACACCTCGCTTGATGCAGGAGAGTTAACAAACAACCAGATGTATCGAGCCATTTCTTCGGTTGGGGATCCTTCGCTAAGGGGAAATACCACGATAAATCGCCAACCGGACCCCATCTGTGATCCTTCATGTACTTGGCGTAGGGATTTACTCTCGATACTGAGAATGACTGCAGCCTTCGTCAATTTGAGCAAACAAAGCGAATGACGGCTTGTACTGTAACATCAGACCCTCTTGGCTAGCATGGGTGTATAAGTGAAAAAATTTCTCATTCCATTAGAGGAAAAGAATCATACAAGAACAAGATAATCTCTACCATGGTTTAGAGTCAGAATATGCTGGTGGATGCTGTAAGATAGATGATGTGGTGTTAGACAAGCTGAAGGTCAGAGGAGCAGGGAGCGGGGACGTTGGCGGGTCACTCTTGTGTTTCTGGAATCGGATACAGTTAGGACAGTACATCCTTCTCTACACGTTCCTGCAGCCCGCAGCTTACTGCACACTAGGGGCGAAAATTACCCCACATCTTAGGTACTGCACTAACACTTACATGCACTTTTGACATCTTGATTCCGGCGGGCGCGGTCGGGGCCAGGCCGCCCGGCCATGTCACGCATTGCCGCTCCCGCGTCACCCACGCGACTGTTCCCAACCAAAACATCCGCTGCAACGACCTCGGAAGAGAACACAACATTCCCTCAAGCGGCCGCTGCAGTACATCCACCCAAGGTCAGCCAAACCGTAAAAAAAGCACTCACATCATCCCTTTGACATTTTCATGACATCGGCGATGATGATCTAACGACATGGCAGCACCAGGGTTAACGACTCGAGTTGCTGGGTCAACGTACGATCTTCCATGCTCTCCCACAGCCTCATCTGATCCTATCTGGGTAGTGCAGTGGACACATGCTGATCATTCTTTCTCCTAGAGTGTCCGCCTCTTTATGTCCCGCCATATCCCGCTTATAATATAGCCGTACGAGGGCTCTGCAAACACCAATCGAACAACACTGCGCCACGCGTCTGCCGAGAAGCCCAATTCTGGTTCCTACGGCGGGCGGGATCTCGGTCTCTCACTTCGACTCCGTCTTCTCGATTGCATACTCGCTGATCCCGCTGTCTTTCTTGTCCGACAGAGTTGTATGGGCGTCACCAAGCTCTGGTTCCGTCGTTCGCTTGATGTCGCCAAATATTTCGCTCATGTCTTCAAGCGATTTGCCTGGTAAAGAAAGAAGAGCTCATGGTCAGCTGTCTACCAACGTCAAGAAGCAAGATTTCCTCCTTACCTCTTGTTTCGGGATACACAAGTGCAAACACAATCGCACACAGCGCGTTGGTAAGGGTAAAGAAGATCTAACGTGCCGTCAGCCAAGTCACCCAGTCGTCTGATTGCCCAAATCTGTTTCGTACGTAATACTTCCAGCCTACTGCGGCCAACGCAATGGGCGAACACTGGGTTATGATCAAGCTGATGGAATAATGAAGGACGTGGACGACGGCATTTGCCTTGCCTCTTAATTCGGTGGTGAAGACCTCGGGCCTAGGGACAATTCAGGTCAGCCATGCACGATCACCATGGGGCAGGACTTTACGTACGGAATGATCCAGGTCATCGGGCCCAGAAGAGCCGAGTAGTTGGCCGATACAACAAAGACGCAGGCGATGAGCCCGCGCTGAGCTGCCTCATTTGTCGGGAACCCCGGTCGAGCCGGAAAGACGGCGGCGATGATGGTGATAATGAGGTAACAGAGTGACAACAGCGAAGCGCTGGAGACCAGGATCTTCTTTCGACCGATGCGGTCCACGAAGAGCAGGGACGCCAGGCACGCCACTGGAGCCACCGATCCGTATAGACCACTTATGAGAAGCTGCTGATCCTGATTATACTGCAGTGTTGCATAGATGGCTGGTTGGAAATATTGGATAAAGCTGATGCCGCTCAACATCGCAGCCGCCCAAACAAAGGATCCGACAAAAAGACGCTTCCTGAAGGCCGGCGTCTTGAGGAGCTCTGCCCAGGAAAGATCGCCTCGAGCCTGTAGTTCGATCGCGATGTTGGCTTGCATACGGCTGAACTCCTCCCTGCACCACTCATCGTTGGAGCCGTTGTGATGATAGCTGCGAAAGGCCTTCTCGGCTTCTTCGCGACGGCCTTTCAGGCACAGCCATCTTGGAGATTCACTGATAAAGAGGACTCCCACCCCAAGAGCAAGGGCTGGGATGCTCTGAATAGCAAAACCGAGCCTCCATTGGTAGGGGTTATGCCACTTGCCTTCCCCTACTCCTGTCCAAAGGGCGACAAAGAAGCCCCAAGCACACACTACCAAGAGTAAGAAGGTCAGTAACTCTCAGCCAGCTTTTGAGATGCGGGCGACTTGACTCATCTGGGTAACTGCGTTTATTCTTGCTCTCTCATGGGTCTAAAGAAGACTTGGTCAGAAAGAGTCATTCATGCGTCGTGTTGACAACAACAGAGGACCTTACGCACCTTTGAAATCTCCGCTCCAAACACTGGTGCAACCCCTGTGATCGTACCGACGGCATATCCAACAAGCATGCGACCGATGATGAGCATAGAAACATGTGCCGCACCGGCCATCAGTGCACCCCCGAGGACCCCAAAGGCGCACCCGAACGCAATCGCTTTCCGTCTTCCAAGCCTGTCACCGGTTATACCGACAGAAGCACTTCCCAGCCATGCTATAGTTGGCGTAAAATCAGCTCACCGTACCCCCACCACCGCCCGAAATTCTGAGCAAGTGAAGACTTACCACCTGCCTGGTAAACTGACACAATAGCTCCTCGGAGAGGTGCATCGGGATTGTCAAAGTATTTCAGGAAAGAGTTCAGAGCGAGACTTGGAGTGATGATGCCCGAGTCACTGTCATCGAGTCAGCTAACGGGGCATATTCCGAGCCTTGATTAAGATGCAAGCTACTTACAAGCCGTAGAGGAAACCGCCGAGCCCTAGGAAGATCGAAGTCAAGAATGTTTTTGTGAGCCATATCTCTGTGATCTTGCCTCCCATGTTTCACCTTTGGCAACACTGCTTGGGTCAAGTAGTCACTGAAACTGAGAAAAGAGGAACGCTGTTATAAACCAGAAGATAACTTGAACGGTAAGTTGCAGTACTGTATCTTTACGATTGCATTTTGATGTTACATGGACACAATCTCTCAAGGATTTGGGGAGGTTAGATCTGCCGAACTGCCGATGTCATCTGAGCGGGAGGCATTCAGCTAACGACGAACCCCTCACGCACCTCTCTTCCAACACCCTGGATGCAGCCTAGTGTGAGGAGAACCGATCAAGCAAGCAACACAATCGTATAGGTCGCCGCGTTACATCAACTCGGTAAAAGATTCCGACGGCGAGTTCCAACACTCAACATTGGTGGCCAGAATCCTTCTTTAACCAAGGCATAGGAAAGATCAACCTCTACCCCCATGATCTGTCTCCAAGGTACCATACGATAAAATATTGTATTCAAGTGGAAGAGGGAACGGTAAAGATGATTGGTACTGTTATTCTTGGCTTGGTTCTTGCCATTGCCTTGTCATTCTTTGGGCTCTCCTTTCCAGCGGTATGATCAAGTCCTCCACCCAACCTAGTACACAGCTTACTAACTCACATCTGAGTACCTCAGCTACGGCAGCGATGGAGGCTTCATGCACACCGCTCACATCTTCCTCCAGGACCCAAGACCATTAAGACCGGTATTCGAAAGCCATGGCTTTGGTTCCAGGAACTGAGCAAGGAGTACGGCGATGTCGTCTACCTCCAGATGGGACCGACCCCGACCATCATCTTGGGTTCCGCCCAGGCAGCCTGGGACCTGCTTGAGAAGCGTGGAGCAATCTACTCGTCCCGCCCACGATTCATCATGGGCGGCGAGCTCTTGTCTGGAGGCATGCGAGGTCTCATGGCTCCCTACTCGGCTTTCTGGAGGCGTTGGCGTAAGGCATTACACAACGGCTTCATGCAGCGTCAGAGTGAATCCTATCGGCCTATCCAAAACCTCGAGTCCAAGGTCCTGATGCATGAATTGCTCACAAACCCCAAGGACTTTCGGACGTACCTTGAGCGTTATGCTGCTTCGGTTATCGTGACGGTTACGTATGGACGAAGGGTTGAGGATGTTCAGACTGATGCTGTGGTGCGGGCCAATGCTGAGTCTATGGGCCGTCTCACATCTGTTAAGTATGTCTCCTTCATGTCCTCCTTTTTTGCTTCCTTTTTTTTCTTTCTTTTTCTCTTTCTTTTTTTCTATCCTCTTTTCTTCCAATGTTTCTTCCCTTTTTTTATTCTCCTTCTTCTTTCATTTTTCAAGTAACCATACGTGCGTGATTCTAACTTTTCATTAATGGCACAGCATCCCAGGCAAGTTTGCCGTAGAACGATATCCGGCCCTCAAGTACGTGCCAAGCATCTTTGCGCCTTGGAAGGCCGAAGTTTTAAGGCAACGGCAGAAGGATGTCGACATGTATCTCGGTCTTGTGAACGAAATCAGAGACAAGATGAAGCGAGGCATAGCAGTAGATTGCTTTACTACGTACCTGATCGACGAGCAGAAGGACCATGGCATGAACGATCTTGAGTTGGCCTATGCCGCTGGTTCACCGTTTGGTGCTGGAGTTGAGACGGTGAGTACGAGCTTCCAACCCACCACGTAGGCGTTGAGCCTTACTAATGCCTTACTTCTGTGTTGAACAGTCCGCCGGTTCCTTAGCCAGCTTCCTCCTCGCCTGCGTCAAGTTTGGCCAAGACTTCATTCCTAAGGCACAGGCCGAGCTAGATAGAGTCGTTGACACGGATCGGTTACCGACCTTCGAAGACATGGCGTCGCTCCCGTACATTACTGCTATCGTCTCGGAAACGCTGCGGTGGCGACCAATTGCTGTGCTGGGCGGTACACCGCATGCTAGTATTGCGGACGATACGTATAGGGGCATGTTCATACCTAAGGGAAGCACGGTTATTGCGCCTCTTTGGAGTAGTGAGTGCTCAAGATCCTTTTTGGTTTTCGTTTTGGTCATTTCCATTTGCTTCTTTATTTTCTAATCCAATTAGCTTCTATGGCTTCTTCCGCTTGACTTGTCGTCAGTTTCTCTCTCCATGATTGCGAGATTGCTTTTTCAGTTCTTCTTCTTGTCCTTCTTCTTCTTCTTCTTCTTTTTCTTGTTCTTCTTCTGCTGTTCTTCTTCTTTCTGTTATTCTTCTTCCTTGTTCATGCCAATAGTGTAGATGGTAAATTTCCTTCTCTTGGAGGGGCAGGACATCTGGTGAGGTATGGGGTGGGGTGTATGCGTTGCGAGCTTTTGCCATGCTCCTCTTTTCCCCGTTTGCCCTCTTCGCCCCCCCCCCATTCTTTTTGGGTGTTTATCTTGTTGGCTCGGTCAATGTTGTTGTCCTGACAGTATTTACTAACGAATTATTTTTAGTCCATTTGAACGAGAATGACTTCCCTGACCCGCACAGGTTCTCACCTGAACGTTTCCTCGAGCAACGCGAATATCCGGGTCCGTTTGGCCACAGTGCTTTCGGATGGGGTCGCCGTATCTGTCCCGGCATGCATTTGGGACATGCTTCGGTAACTCTCAACATCGCGCGTATACTCTGGGGATTCAATGTTGGTCCAGTGAAGAATGAGCGTGGTGAAGATATTGAAGTTGACATGTTAGTGGATCCGTTTCCCAAATTCATCTCTATCTGATTAGAGTGAGTGTTACTGACGTCTAGGTTCTGTCTGCAGTTTTGCGTTTTCGGATGGCTTCAACTCGAGCCCCTTGCCGTTTGAGTGTTCTATCACAGTTCGTTCACCTAAGCACCAGCAAGTCATTGAGCAGGAGTTTCAAAATTCCTTGCGCGACTTGAAGACATATGCGGCTGGACCTAATGAGTGACAAGTGGTTGAACTCCATGAGCTGTGTGTGCTTCTGCCGTTTTTTCCATTTCGCTTGTACCGCTGTTATAACGTCAACAGAATGAGAGGCCTTCAAACCAAAAACCATAACTGATTTTCCAGTCCACCGCACTATCAATCAGTGACAACTTCTTTTCGGCAAGTCATCATCACCATATTTCTCACAATATAACACACTTGTCTTCGTAACCTCAACATCTGGGTATGTGAACTCCAAGCGAGATCTATGCAGTTCTGGTATAGGGGACCCATACAAAAGGACACCTCCGGTGATATTTGCTAACAACCGTAACTCCAGGAATATGCCTTAAACGAGAAGAATGCTTTCCAGCGTTTGTAGTAACAAACGAAGCGGCGCAATGCGAGAGTGGCCGAATGTTGCTTCAAGCTTTGACAGCCGGAACTGTTGTCATCGCTGAAGGGTGTTGAGTATATCTTGCTTCCCATGGAGTGGCAGAGTGACCGAGTATCGGTCTCGTTTTAGCTAACATACCATTAGACATGTAAACAACAACAAGCGTTTATCCAAAACTATAACACTCACCTGGATCGTGTACTGCGATGTTTGGAGTCGCCTTTGAAGCTCCTGTTTTAACTCGTCCGCAGTTACAGCACAAGCAGGTATCTCAAGAATGGTTCCTCCTCCTTCTCCAACGTCGTGATACTTTGCTTGTCCCATGACGGCGGAGAGCTTCCCAGTTGTGCGATATAATGCCATGATTACAGTCTTGTAGGTACGCAAATTTTCTCAAGGTCTTGAACGATGCCTGTGCTCGTATTATGGCAGGTTCTGATAGGCTGACAAGAATGACAACAACAATTGCTTAGGGTAGGGTAAAGTATTAAATGGCTTGATGCTCTTTTCCGTCGTCAAAAAACAAGATTCATCACTGACTTAATACCTCGAGTTTTTCCGGATCACGTTCAACCCCTAGAGTTTTCCTTCATCGGTTGTCCGAAGAATTCGCCCTCCGGTCAGCCTCGGCCGGCTCATGTTTCAGCTCCCGCCCGTAAAACTCGCACCTGCGGTTGAGTAATTGGGAGGCTAATATGTATAGGTGGTCTTACGCCCTAAACTAATGAAGCAGGTAGGACAGTGGATGTATGAGCTCTACAGGGTCTATACCACCGCTCTGTGGCAGTGGTTCACGTTTCCGCATGGACAGCTCGGTTAGGAAACTCAAAGTGAGCCATGGTTGGGAGGCCTTGTTCTTTATCAAATCCTGTGGGCGCAGGCGGCGGCAGGGCCTCACGAGAGATTGATAGGTGGTACAAAGTGGGCTTGTGGTGGCAGTGTAGTAGCTGCGTAGAGTGTCACCACTCACACATTCTCGATCTCACACCATTTTCATGTATGGAAGTGGCGCAGCATTGGCACATCCCACTCCAACCTGACTTTATTAGGTATGACCTTCCTCTGTGGGCAGGAGAATTCTTTGAGCTGTTGAAAAAAAAGGCTTTTGCCTCGAAACAACGACCGGAGACAGTTTTGGGAATTTGAGCAATTTCTCTTGTCAGATGTGCTAACCTTGGTGTTTGATACCGCAGAGGATGACTACACTTATTTCAAAGTCGACTTTTTTTTGTTTTTTTGTTTCCGCCCAGTTAGGATGATGTCCTCAAAGCGCACCGCGCGTTGTGGAGCGGCTCATTCCTCCTCATGATTGAGGTTGGTATACGTGATGAATCCGAAGAGTGGAGTGAAAGTGAAGTGAAAGGTGACCACTCACCACTCTTTATAGGTGCCAGGTTGAAGGCATTCACTACGGCTCATTCGGAGTTTCAATGCTGGCCTTGCGCCCGTCCAATCTACTGCCACTATCCAACGGATGGTGGATGTAGATGTGCATAAGGCTCCCCGCGGGATGGGTCTTACACAACAACTCACCTAAGGCAGAGAGGCAGTTCAGGTTTCAGGAGCAAAGTAAGGCTGGAGAGGCGCCGCCATTCATAACCATAGGGGGAGGCCAGAAGAAGGCTCTGTGACGCCACAATGATACCTTGGAGACCGGCGAAGGGCGGCTTATACCCAAAGGCTGTCTCACGCGTTGCTAACATCACCCATCCCGTTCCATTTTTCAGTGTGGGATAGGGAGACGCGACATAAAGTCCTTCATGCGGATAACTGCCCGTATAGTGCACACCGAAGGCGCAATAACGGGTGGTGTATCAATGGCCTCTTGTTGCAGACAATACCCATTGCTGATCACGTCCCAGGTCTTAAGGCATCCAATTCTTGATACTCAGCCGCATCTACACACACAAGGCTCTGGATGCCTTGTCATAGCGATGCAAAGAGGCTCGTCATATCACATTCACCGCCTTCAGTTCTCAGATGGGCCGCGGGCCATTGCAAATCTCGCTCCCAGTTACTTATTTACCCTGCCAAACCCACCATAAGTCCGTCATATTGCACAGTGGAGTAAAACGGAACGATGGGGCTCGTTGTTCAAACACCTGACGAGTTTCACCACGTTGGTTGAGTACCTACTCACTATTTGCTTTTGTTGGGGTATCACTCATTCTCAACTCTGTCCTCCTCCACTTGATACCTCATTCGTCGTCGTGTCGTTTCTCGGAGTTAACGACGCCTTTCGCATATTCTTCTGCTTTGCCCACGAACTTCTTTCGGTTTGACTCAGAGTCCGCTTAGAAGATTCCCAAGCCTACCACCAATATCTTTCCTGCACAACATAAGGCCTGTTACTTTGACTCAGCGCATACTTCTCGCCACCGAACAACCTCTAAGATGGCTCCAAGAGTTAAAGCTATCGGACTAGCCGATCCGCGTGTCGACAAATGCTCTGATCGTGGCAACAAGTACTACGACGATGATCATCCTATTGAACGACCGAACGCCAACATTGTACCCCAAGATAGTGGTCCAGATATATTCGACATCATTCGTGAAGAACTTGAAGCCAAGGAAGTCGAAAAAGGAAAAGGCTTCTTCATTCCGCGAGGCTCTCTCCAAGAGATATTCACTCCCGGACGTCTCCTTGCAGCCATACAACAACTGTGGAAGGATGTCCCAGAGGAAGATCATCAGTGACTTTGTATCCGTGTCCTCCACGAAGTCCGTTGCTGGAAGGTCTTCCTCTTGTTTATTTATACACAACAACATGAGTCACTTCCTGCGCTTTGGAAGAATGAAAGTGGCAAGGATAGCCTCCGGCTGTCGGATCGATGCCTGCCCTTGATCTCGATCACCCCTGACGGCAAGATTGAATGTCAGAACAAGACTCATTCTCATCTGATCCCTGGTCGTAAGACCAAAAAACTCTCAGGGAAAGATTGTAAGCACATGGTACTGGCCAGTTACGCATTCAATGCCGTTTACTTCAAACTTCCCACAAAAGGCACAAAGAATCATGTCCACTACAGCCTCGGTCCAAAGGACGTCCTTCCATACACAATCGACTCTCCTTCACCCGACAGGAGCTTGGTCAATGAGCGGGCTGGCTCAGCTGGGCAAACAAGCAACAGTGGCAAGCCTAGATCTGACACGGACCAGGATGGCAATCTTCACGGGGGGTTTGGCGAGGTTACGAGGATTACCATCGATCGAAGTCACTTCGATTTTGGTCATCTTGGAGTAAGTTGCAATAAGCATTTCCATTTTCCACGTTCCCATTGGCAGGCATTCCGCCCTTTTGGGCAGGTGCTAACCCCTATTCCAGTCTGATGACGGCAATAACAAAGAAGTGACTTTCGCCCTCAAGAGGCTGTACGCGTCCGATAAAGAGGCCTTCGACAAGGAATTGGCTTCCCTAATCACCGTCAAGGCCCGGAAAGGTACCCACCTCATCAAGCTTCTCACCACATTTTCTGTCATTGAAGAAGATGGCGGAAGTGAAGTGTTCTACCTGCTCTTCCCCTGGGCAGAGGGGAACCTCTGGAAGTACTGGAAAGTTCACCAGCCCAGAAATGAACAGGAATGCCTAGCCCTCGCTCTGTGGATGGCTGAACAATGCCACCAACTCGCCCTTGCTCTGCTGTGCGTTCACAATGAAAGAGAACACACGCTGCAATTTTATGAGGTTCCGGCTGGGAAAGGCGAGCTATTTGGGCGCCACGGCGATATCAAAGCTGAAAATGTTCTTTACTTTGAAGCTGACGGCTCGCTTGTACTGTCTGACTTTGGACTTGGTCGCCTTCACACCAAATATTCTCGATCCAATGCCGACCCGAAAGCCCTTGAAAAGTCAGCAACATATCGAGCGCCCGAGTTTGATCTCCCTAAAGGTCGCATATCTCGAAAATCGGATGTCTTTTCGCTGGGGTGCATGTTCCTCGAGTTCGTTACATGGCACGTTTTGGGCTATGACGCTGTCTATGAGGTGTTTCCTGAGTACCGCATGGAAGAGGACACTACATACGGATTCGAGACGGACATTTTCTTCAAGATCGAAGGCGACACGGCAATCATCAAGCCTAAGGTGCGTGAGTGGATGGTGCAGCTGGAGAAACACGAGAAAGCATCCGCGTACACCAAGCAGTTTCTCGACATCATTGAGCGGATGCTCAGCCCGTATCCAAAAGATCGAATCAATGTTGCGAAGCTTGTTAGAGAGCTCGATGATATCAGAAAGACGTGTGAGAAAGATCCAAGCTACTACGGCGGTGAGTCCTCGTCAAGAAGTTATGTCTTCCATTGATCAACTACCACAGGCGTCTTACTAACATTCCGTGCAGCTCTACGTTCGTGAGGTCTCAGCCTAAAAGCTACCTCTGGAATATCTGGAAAGGCGTTTCATTTTGCACATCCTATCTTTGGTTATCAGAATCCCGGGCAATGAGTGCTTGGGTAACCTGTAAGGCGTTTTGGAGTTCGGTCACGCCGCGCCGAAATCGCAACAGCTGGCTGGGCACATCCAAGTAAAGCGGTTGGTTGGTTTTTGGAACAAAAGCCTAGTTGCTATTTTTCCCTTATTTTTATTATACGTTTCCCACTACCGATGTCTACATCAAGCTGGATCATGGGAAGGACCATGTACTACACTCATACTTTCTCAGGCAGAACGCCTTGGTATTTGGGTTGGTTTTTGTTTTCTTTTCAAATCCGCTTGCGTTCGATGCTTTTTTCCCCCTTACATCTCGCTCCTAGATTGCCTGTTAAACCTCGATACCCCCAAAAATCGCTAGTAGTGCGAATAGACCGAACTTTCAAGCTCGTCCATCTCAATCTGTACGCGCAAGCCATACTTGGTCAGCAGCAGAACTTCAAATACTTCGTTGTCCCAATCCGGTAAGCTCGCAGTTTTGAACGGACATTACTCATTTCTCTAGGAATAGCCACAATCCACCGATCTGCCCTGACCTGTTCCGGCTCACACGTAAGTAACGGTTGAAACAGGACCCCGACCAATCGGTTACAGAGGAGGGTACGGTACGTACCTTGATCCTATAGTTCCCTTCCCCGTACATCGCAGTCAAAGCCTGCTTGAGCTTGAGAGGATCTCGATACTTCTTTCGCAGAACATGATTATGCCACTGGACTGGTTGGACTGGTGCGGGCGGGGCCTGATTAATGATCGCGGGCGACGATGAAAGCATGGCGTACGAACGTGACGGCTGGTGAGGTGTTCGGTGGCAGTGATAGAGGTCAACTTTCTCAATGTAGGCCTAACTGCAGATACGTTCTGTTCTTTAAGTCAGACTGGATCGAGGTATGTGTCGCCAGGTGTCGAATGCAGCGATATCGTGGAAAGAGTCAACAAGCAGGGCTTCAATAAGATGCCGATGCCTAAGGCAAGAAACAGGGCAAAAGCAAAAAAAAACAAAAAACAATCAAGCTTACGGCCGAGAAGAAGGACGTCTCAGGTCACACAAAACATTCGGTATGGGCGGACGGATCTCTGCAGGTTTTGTTCATCAAGAATTGCAACCATTCCCAGTTGGAGTAAAGTTGTTGGGTAAAGGAGAAGCAACGCGAAGCATACCTACCGAAGGAGTAAGGCGGTGATAGTGCAATGGCGCTACGATCCCGCATAATCACTAACACTCACTGAATCCTACTGTCTCGGGGCGTACACAACGTGGTGCATCGCCACGATTCGGGTTGACGAAAAAGCAAATGGTTGGCTGGGGAGCTCTTCCATGTCAGCCTGCATGAGCACACGTGCGGAGTAGGAGATCGTGGCGAGGCGGAGGCAAGACAACAGAGGAAAAATATCTACAGTTCATCTCACTCGCCGAATGTTCGTGTTACACATCGACAGTCCGATTACACCACCTCACTTCCTCAAGTGTGTCTGGCAGTCAGCCTCCTCCAACATCATCATCTGCAACACTTCTCACGGGATTGTGAGACGCCCTGCTCCTTTGGCGGGGATTTTGGCTAAACCAGTTTAAGAATCACCCGGAGGCACCGCGACCCTTGTCGGGTTTGCCCGTCGTCACAAGATCCTCAGGCCAAACATCACCGCCAGTTCACATCCTTCAGTAGGCATCGCCTCTCGTTGTCCCGTTGCGTGATTCTCCAGAAGAAAACGGTTGCCCGTGGCGAAGATGGACTATGACCGTACTTCACTTGAGTGGTCCGAACGCGACTTTTCCAATTTCACTTGCCAGTTCCCAGACGAAAATGCGACGATCGTGACGAAACTCGTGAATGAAGAAGCAAGTAATTTTTGGACAGTTGATAGCAGTCTGGGCAGTCAAAGAGCTGTGGCTGATCTGTTTTGGACGATTTACAACAGGGTCCTCCAACATTCGAGATCAAGACACTGAGCACCGGTGAAGAATGGGAGACCTGGTTCAAGAACGTAAATACCCCTTCCGGATTGAACATCCAAACCGATGAAGTTTATATGATCTGACCGATGAGTTAACACATTGTCCTGGTCAGGCTATCCTGGATTTTCTCCCCTCATCCGGCCACCCGGGTTCTGGCATATGTGCTGTGTAAGGAAATGAGAACCTTTCCTTTGCCTCCACCTTTATTTCCTTCTTGTAAGCCCTTTTCAAGGAAACATCAAAGACAACGGGAGTCTCTTATTGACGGTATAACGCAATAGAATCTTCAGCAGGGTCAAGCCCATCTTCGACGATGACGAGGATGGCGCAAACACACAGTCACCGGTATCCTATCTCCCTTTCAACAGCGATGATATCCTCTCACAACTCGTGCATGAGTTTCGTCTCCACCCAAGGATCACCCGGACAATTGGCAGATTGAGCTGCTACTTCTCTGCTCAGCGTCATTACTCTGACGATGACGATCTCCCAAAGGGAAGTAAGGAGAGAAGACCGATGATAAGTATGAGCCAACCAGTTCTGATATGCCAGAAATTCGGATAATTGACTAACATTTACCCGTATTAAACAGCGTGCACAGCGCGAACATCGTCGACACTGCCCAACGACATTGCTTTGTCAACGACGTACCTCACTGAAACTGACCTCAACCTTGCAGTGTTTTACGGCTGCAATGAAAGACAGAAGGAAGACATCGTAAGAAGAATCAGGTTTTGCGATCCCAAGCACAATCACCCATTGCTTCTGCCCGGCTTGTTCTTCGAACTCGAGCGTATTCGTCTGGTTGATCAGGTAGAGGATCTTCTGGACAACTTTGAGCTCCGAAACAACTACGAGTACAACCAGCTTGAAAACGTCAGCGGTGCAAGAGGACTTGACCTAGACATGGACAAGAAAAGAATGACAGACGTGTTGAAGTCAACGTACAGGTCCAGGGAACTGGCAAGCCTGATAATGACCGTAAAGAGACAGCTGAAGAAGTTTGAGACGGCAATGGACATGGTGGAAACTAGTGTCAAGTCATCACCTTCACCTACCTTCTCTCCGGGCTGTCTGACACGCATCCCTTCAGCGACCTTGTCATCGGCACCTGGCTCACGAACAGTCTCCCGCGCTACAACTCTGTATGGCGAGGAAAACCACACTCAGCAGGGGCTGCCTCAACTTTCTAGCGTATCCGGCTACTTAAGACTAGAAAGAGCAGGAAGGCAGATCCGGGAGAGGCTGCAGGATATCATGTTTGAGTTCGATGATAAGATCAACGACTGCCATCTCGTGAAGGATAACATGTCACTGACAATGCAAACGGTATGAGTGATGAATGAAAGACACGGAAGTGGTTACAAAATCAATGAAGCTGACAGACAATGCGATACACTTTCTAGGTTTGGAGCTTCTTCTCACTCCAGGACAACCAGACAAACCTGAAGCTGTCGCGGCTCAACACCAAGCTAGCACACGCAAACACCGGTCTTTCGGAGGAGATGAAGAAAGACAGCTCGCAGATGCGATCGATCGCTTTGCTGACAATGGTCTTCCTACCTATGTCAACCGTTGCGGTATGTCACGACCCGTGTCTCTTTGCGAACGGTTTATCAGTGTTCAAGGAACTATAAACAAAGGCATGGAACTTGGGACTGACAACAATTTGCACCTAGGCCATCTTCTCGTCAGATTTCTTCTCATGGGATGCCGAGGGAGGCCAAGCCGTCGTGTCAAAGTATTTCTGGGTATTCATCGTCGTTGCCCTTGCTTTGACATGCATCGTCGTTGGGGCATGGTACATGGCCACTTGCGCCAGAGATCGCAAGGGCCATGGGCGTCAACGTTGTCTACGCTTGCCATTTGGTCTGTTCGGCAGCAAAGCTGGAAAGGACGATGACGACTTCCAGCCCCACAGAAAATCTGGCAGAAGGATCTTCGAGGATGAAGAGAGGGGGATTCCACTTGATCTCTAGGAAGAGAAGAAGGAACGGACTTCCCTTGGATCTTGCCCATAGCGTACTCCGTGCCAAGGAAAGTGAAATGCAGATGTGAATGGAGCGAAAAGGGGCAGCTGCATGCGAGTGTCCCCAGAAGACCCGCTCAAGGGGCTTCTATCCCGGAAGGCATGATCATGAACGTGGGCAAGAAAGGGCGGGGGCTTCTTATATTGGCTAGTGCTATTTCATCTTGGAAAACCTTTCGTATAACTCGGATCTCAATGCCACACTTCTTTCCCATTGCACCTGGTTGAACAGATAATGAAGGTGCCTTCCAGAATCGATCCAGATTGGTAACTGCGTGCGTTCAGGTCCAAGTCTGACGCCCCCATGCGTTCCTCTTCTCCCTTTCTCCCAGCCTCGACGTCCACCCTGGAGGATGCAACCAAGAAACCCGGTTAATGAAGAAGGAGATTTGTCCGGCAACATCACTATTGGCAACTCTGACGCGTTCGATAAGGCCGGTGGTGGTGGGCTGGGTTGGGCTGGTGGCCCAACCTCGAGACCAGTCACATCTTCAATATAGGAACTGGATCCTCGAGTCTCGACAACGACACCAGCGACTCTGTGTCAGCACCAGGTGAGCGAAGCCAAGTAATCTTTATGAAGATTCGTCAACAAAAGATTCAGACCTGACTAGCAGCTTCCAGATCGTCGTTCTGGGCAATATGCTTCGCATCCCGTTCACTGCACAGTGATCTCTCCTTTTTCCCATGAATCCGAGCAGGTTCGACCGGCCACTCAGGGCGCTATTTTTATATCTCCTCCATTACAAGCGTTATTTTGATGACAGCTTCATCAAGACCTCATCTAGAGACAAATGCGAACTGACGGCAGTGCTTGTAGTGAGTAGCCTGCTTGACCCTTCATCACCAACACAAGACACTCACATCATCACCAACACTCAAACCTTGCCCACCTCAAGGCAGTCTCATATCAAACTCTCAACGTTAGAAACACCCCAGTCAAAGTTTGACTTTATCCACATACCCAAGCGCGGGAAGCATCCAAAAGCTCAAGGGGCAACCATCCATCAACCCCACGCACTGTAGCATTCCAGAGTCCAGAGTCCAGAGTCCAGCATCTCCCTCTCCACTCCAGTATTGCCACTTGCCGCCCAGGTCATATGCCTCGATATACTATCATATGCCTGGAAGGCCCGGAAAGGCTCAGCAGATACTTGGATGAATATTGACATCGGATGGAGCCGTCCAATCGGCTTGTCTCTTCCACACCTCCACGTCCACGGGCGGCATGCCTTCCTCCAGATTCTTTACCGCATGGGAAACCCCAGCACCCCAGATGATGACTGCTTTGTGCGAGCTTCAATCTCCACGTTTTCCGAACTGTGAGGAAAGTTGATTCGGTCTGCATGTACGTCACTTCGAAGTATCCCCTTCTACCTCTGCCGCTGTTGAAGTTATTTGAGGTACTTCAGGGGGTAAGAGGAGGATGGTGATAGTGGTGGTGGTGGCAGGGTGAGTACAAGCGGCGCCATCTAGATTGCTGTGACAACTCAAAAAGAGGACATATGAGCAGGCATGACCTTCCTGCTCGAGTTCGACTGACATATTTGGGAGTGAGTGGTGGCATCTGTTATGTATAGCAATATACCAGGCGTGGCCACTATTTATCCGGTTGGAGGTTCAATTCACCCGTTCCAGACCTAACCTCTTTCTCTTTCTGTTTGACAACCACCCCAAAAACATCCCGGTCACTCTCATGGTCTAGGTTATTTATCAATCATGTTTCTGTATGTTTCATTTTTGTCAGCCAGCTTGGCTTCCACTTTCCCTCAAAACGCACTGCGGCATGACCATGGCCATAGAGGCAAACCACCCTCAATCATTTAAAGGAAAATCACAAAACACACTTACCACTACAACGTACCTGGTCGCCCGGAGGAACGGCAATTGTCGACGAATCCGGCAGTGGCTACAATAATGTTTGGAACGCCTGTAGACCAATCACTTATATTATACCCAAATGAAAAGAAGACCTTCGGCCTTGTTTCCGTAGCATCGGCAGTTCAAGCCTGAAATCATCCTGCGTCTTGGTAGGAGACACTATCAACCTGGTCACGGCTGGCGACGGCTCGATTGTGGTGTTGTGTCGTGTTGTGGTGTGGAGGGAGGGAAGCTGGCTGGTGGGAAAATGGGAGATCAGAGGAAGGAAAGGGGAAAAGGCGATCGGTACTCATGTATAAGTGCGTCGTGCGACATCGCGATCCTTCCCTCATCGTCTTTGCTCCCCTTTTCCGTTCTTCTCTTCTCTTGCTATCTTGTCTTCAGCAAGCCAGAACTCCTCCCTCTTTCCAGACCTATTTGTTATTTCATCAACAACAACAGTCGCTCCAACCACCGACAAGCCTCCCATCCCGAAACCAACCGACTCTCAGGTTGTGTTGAAGAAGGAAAGACAAAGGAAAAAAAGACAAGATGCAGTCGTGGGCAGCCCTCGCCGCCGTCGTGGCGCTGCTGGCAAACGGTGCTGTCGCGCAAAATATGTTGCGCTTCGCCTGCTCCCAGCTAGTCGTCGACCGCGTCGACCCTCTCGTCAACCCGGGCGTCCGCTACACGCCCCATCTCCACCAGATCGTCGGCGGCAACTCCTTCAACCTGACCATGGACCCGGGATCGCACGATCTGGCCGGCCAGTCGACCTGCACGTCGTGCAGCTTCGCCCAGGACCTGTCCAACTACTGGACGGCCGTCATGTTCTTCAAGGCCAAGAACGGCAGCTATCACCGCGTGCCTCAGGTCGGTAACGGCGGTCCGCAGGGCAAGCTTGTCAATAAGGGTGGTCTTGATGTGTATTATATCCCTAGCGGCAAGGTGACTGCTTTCAAGCCGGTGAGTGACTGACTTCAGCCATATCTGTTCCTACCCCGGAACCCCACTCGTCGCTAACAACCACTTACCCCAGGGCTTCCGCATGCTCGCCGGTAACGCTGCCAACACCGACCCCAAGAAGGTTTCCTCCGGCAACATCTGCCACCGCTGCTGGACCTCGACAAACGAGGGTAACTTCGTCGGCGGTGCCCCTTGCACCGGTTCCGACACCGTCGACATCCCTCAAGATACCAAGTGCAAGATGATCCGCCAGACCATCATCTTCCCGACGTACGCTTCCCCTTCCTTTCTTGCTTCCCTCCTTCTCCAGGCCCATTTCAACTTCGCTGGAACATAAACTGACCCTACCACAACAGCTGCTGGGACGGCAAGAACCTCGACTCCCCCGACCACAAGTCGCACGTCGCCTACGGCGGCGGTTCCGGCGCCAATGGCGGAGGCTCCTGCCCTTCCACGCACCCCGTCAAGCTACCTCAGGTCATGTACGAGCTCATGTGGAATGTGACGAGCTTTGCCGACAAGAGCATGTGGCCTGATTCAGGCCCTGCGTTTGTGTATAGCATGAACCTTGGGTAAGTTTTTCCGTCCAGCTTTCCCCGGTTTCCTCGTACAGTGAAAATTATGGAACTGACAGAAAGCAAAAACAGTGGCGCCGCCGCCCACGGTGACTACGTCTTCGGCTGGAAGGGCGATTCCCTCCAAAAGGCCATGGATAAGGGCTGCAACCTCAACAATGACTGCCCGTCTGCTGGCCTGACTGCTCAGACTCCGGCTCAGTATAATGCTTGCACTATCAAGCAGCAGGCTCCTGAGCCTGTTGATGGCTGTACGTTTTTTCCCCCCTTCTTTTTCCTGCCCTCCTCCTTCTCCGGGTCATATTATGAAGACCGGTAAACTGACAAATGACGAAAAACAGGGCTCAAGGCGATGCCAATGGGTGAAATGGCCATCAAGGCCTAGGCTGATAACTCGGTCGAACGCAACCGACGGAAGAAGGAAAACCTGTAGGCTCTCTTTTGTCAAATTTGTCAACTGTCAACTTGTCAACCATCAACTTGTTCGGTAGAGTATAGCTCGTGTAACCCGTAGAGGAGCTATTACCTCACCTATCTGTTCTCTGTTTCCTGTTTGGTCGATGGGCGTGTATTTGTCAATTTGAGAGGTTTCGTCCATATTAGCATCTCTTCCATCCCTATATATTCTCGCATATACAATTATCTCCGAAGAAGAAAGAATTTTGTGTGCTTACTTTGTTTCTGATAATGCCAAGCCTTTCCCAGGTTCATTAACCAGACATCTAACCACCAGTGCCACCCTGGAATACTGGCCGCCTGACCTGATTCCGCGAAACAGCATTTCGGTATATAGTAGGCTGTGGATTCTGCCTAAAGTGTTAGAACGTTGATCCCAGCATGCACTTGGCCATAAAAGTGTCAGTGGTGGTCGATCTTTTTTTCCTTCACTTTCTGTACACAATCGGTTAGTGAAGAGGACGACTTGGCCTTTGGGGGAGGATGTCGGGGTATTCACCAAAAACTAAACATAATCCAGGCCCATCGCATGACATGCTCAGAAGTGGAAACAAGAAAATGAAGATGCAAATATAAATGTATTCTCTTCTCATCCGTAATGACATGACCCATCTCATGATCCCTCGTATCATCACACTCATCAACACTTCTCCTCAGTCCTGTCTGTCTCCAAACCTTCTGCGGATCATGTTAAACGCCATCGAGCCCGCCCCAAGGAAAATCCCACATGCTGACGAAGAAGCAATTTTGAACACATGCTACATGAATAAACGCAACCAACGGTGTTCATGAGAGTCATTGCTTTTATGAGCAAGGAAAATAAAAAAGGAACAAAAGAAAGCCAATAATGCCCCATGAATGCCGTTTAACTCCCCAGAAATTTTGACCCTTGAATGAGCAGGACGATCGATGTACAGAACAAACAAAACGGTCTATGGGCTTCGTTATACGGTCATTCTAGCCCAAAGACTGCCCCCAAAACTTTTGAGCAGTACTGACCTCCACTGTTCGCAGCCAATGCTCTCCAAGGTATTTTGATAGTGAAATGGAAACAAAATAGAGACTCGGTGTCCGGGGATCGTTCAGTAAGCGACACCACCAGTACCTCGCCCAACAGTCTTAAAGCTGTAGCTCATGTACTGTCCGTCATGACCAAGGGTGTCGAAGCGGCTGATGCCAGAGTTGGATTTCTCGAGTCCGGTGCTGTAGCCGCTGAAGTAGTAGCCAATTACAACGACAAGGTAGCTCAAAAGCAAGATGCTGCCCTTGAAGTAGTTGCTCTTCCCTTCGCCGTACATGTAGCTCAAAAGGAAGACGCACAGGATGACTGTGACCATATCCCACTGTGGGAAGAGGAGGCCAAAGGTATAGCGTGCCATATCTGCGACCGGTACATCCGGAGGATAGATGGCGGAGAACAGCACGAGTGCCGGAATTTGCAACAGGCAGACTTGCAGGGCATATGCTGAACCGATTTCCATGGAGAGCGCAATGTTGCCATTCATAGCAAAGGAGATGGCGTTCTGATTAGGTAGAAGTTAGCATCAGTCCTTTTCTGAAAAAAAAAAAAATTAAAAATTTTTTTTTTTAAAAAAACGGCGGCTGGATCAAAGCTTACCAAGAACTCAGTGGTGTTGGGAACAAGGGCAAACAGCGTAATGCCGAGGAACTTCTCGTCAATCTCAAAGCTTTCAAGAACCACATCCACAGTGTCCACCAGGATCTCGGCAATGACAGCGTAAAGAACGGTGGCTCCCATGAGAATGATAGAACTCTTGAGCCGGCTCCAATTGGGTGCATCGTGTCCACCTCCTGAGTGTGCAGCAGTAGTAGACTCGCCGCCAGCCTCATCGGCATCCGGGAAAGTTGCGGTACGGATCAAGCCGCGGCGGCTTCCCGGGGCCGACTGTTGCTGACCTGTTATCGAAGAGCCTCCGAGGTGCGAAGTACGTCTTTGGCCGGAATAGTTCCTGGCTGCCACGGTGGCGGCGGTAGCTGCAATTTCAGCGACCTGGTGCGCGAGATTGTTATTCTCGGCATCAGATAAGCCGGGTATGTTAAGGATGGTGGCCGAATGTTGACTGTCGGTGGCACCGTATCCAGTCGATTTGGGAGGGACCATATGGGGAGTGCCGTTCGTCTTGGTTCCTCCCGAGACAGACGAACCTGGCCGTTGCGGCTCGTCCGAGGGGCCCTGGTGACCGACTTGGCGAAGAGATTGGCCGAGAATGCGCTTGTAGAGATGCGAGTCACGAACGTCAGCACCCGTGGTGTCACCGAGCGAGGTATGCGCCGCTGAAGGTCGGGCACTGTTGCGGGCTGTGTTATCCTCATGCTTCTTCTCATCCGCATCGGTATTCCAGATAACGGCGGCATGGGTGCGAAGCGTGAACCAAAGACCAATGATATATGACAAGAACAGCATGCCAGCAGCAATGTAGCAGTAGGGACGGACTGCCTCCAGATAAAATCGGTCATTCATAGCAGGGGTCTGGGAGAAGTAACAGCGACGGCAATCTCTCACTGAGCCCCTGGGATGATCAAAGTTAATACAATCCTGGCAGGTAAGCTCGTGGGTTCCGTAAATCTGGTAGAACAAGGTCGGACCAAAGGCGCCAATGACGGCGAATAGCAGCATGGTCGATGTCACACCGGCTGACTTGGCATTGAAGCGTTGTGTCTTGCGCTTAATGGCGCCGCAGCACATGGAGATACCCGGAAGGAAAAGAATACCGGCGAAGATACTGCCCATAATGCTTCCTTCGACCAGCTGTCCTTTACCCTGCTGCAGAGCAACGCAGTAGAGGAAGACCTCCACAATGGTAGAGAAGAATGCATTGATGGCAGCACCGAAGCCCATCGACGACTGTGCGGAGATGGAAGCAACAGCTTGACCAATGAAGTAGGCAAGGGGGATGATGGAGAAGAGGCCGGCGACGAACAAAAAGGCGGGCGAGGTAAGGAAGTTGTGGATCTCCAAAATTCCTTCGAGGACAATCCAGTCAAAGATGACAAACATGACGATAGCCATCAGGTTGACCAGGAAAATGTTGGTTCCGTCGATGGTATACTTCCAGTACTTTATACCGACAGCACGATACGTGCAAATGAGGATGGAAGAGTGCGGCGTGGTGGAGGCCCGGGCAGTCGAAATATCCGATTCGAACCACAGGGCCAGCGGATGGCGTCGAAGATGGTCGATGAGAAGCATGGTGACCTTGCCCATGGGGATCCAGAACACCAGAAACCAACAAATTGCCGACACAATGAAGAGCGAGGGCATGATCATGGTGTAGAAGAAAAGGAAGTAGATGACTCGCCCAACATTCCATTGACCACGGCCGAACAGCCTTCTCTTCATACGAGGAAGGTCAGGATCGGAAACATGGCCACGACCGCGGCCGAGCAGGCTCTCCGTCTCGTCCGGTTCCGAGTCCAGACTCCGGCGGGAGTGGCCAATAATCGATCGGTCTCGCTCGGGGCCAAAGAATAGGCGGCCGTCCTCGAGGTCACCACTCTGCCACTGCTCGTACTCGCTGATGCTTCTGCCTTCGTCCTGGTCCTCGTCCAGATAGGCATCCTGTTGCTCCAAGCGGATGAACTTGCCGAATGGATAGAACAGGTAACCAGCAAGACCCCAGAGGACCCGTCCGTACTCTCGACCACTAGGAGCGGCAGCAAAGACGAAGCAGGCCATGGCACCCGTGTAAGCAATGAGAGACATCCACCAGCCAAAGGCCAAGGTCCACATGATGTTAAAGAACAGCAGCCATCGACTGACATGCCCTCCAGGTGAGGAGTGGATATCTCCCTCGGCCGTCTTCTGGACCGAACGGTGTTTTTTGTACAAGGCTGGTTTCCATAGCCTGATGCCGAAGGGGTGTGTTTCGTTTATTGCCTGCTGGCGGTCCTTCAGTGTGAAGCTTTCGGCGTCGCTGATATCGCCATCCTCGTCCTCGACCGGGGTCTCACCCTCGGCGCTGTCTTCTTCGGCTGGAGGAGGCAAATTGACTTCCTCTTCATGGGCCGGAGTGTTGACTTCTTCAATGACGTCCGGGGTATCTCGATCGCGGCTATCGTTTGCTCCGTCCTCATCTAGAATCGAGTGTACTCGGGACATGGGAGCAGGAGGTAGGTTTCGCCTGCGGGCTGTAGAGCCACTGTAGCTCTTCTGGCGCCCAGCAGCATCAGCCTCGACTTCGGTTATGTCGTCATCGACGGAGAAGACCTCGCCTCGATGGGGGGCCTTGGACGAAGTGCGTCGTGTCATTGGGGGCTTGCGAGGTCGTGGTCGTCCGCGATCGGGACCTACCATGGGAGAACGAGGGATGCCGATTTGGGATGCTCGGGAAACGGTACGTTCACGCTCCGAGGCTGTGATAGAGGGCGCGCCCTCCGTATTGGCCATGTTGGCGGCGGTAGGGCTGTTGACGGCACCTATATATGTGCATGGTATGGTCAGCGAGGGTACGATACAATCCAAGAAAGTCCAAGAATACCCAAGGATGCCAAGGTGGGCAGTGGGGGAAGATGGCAGAAGAAGTACCCACCAGCAAGGCCCGTAGGGTCTGGCACCCTCCGCACAATGTCGGTGGACTGGAAGCTGGTATCCGGAGGGTTCATGCCGGCGTCGTCATGTCGGGCTCCGGTGGTGTTGATGGGATCCTGGCGCGAACTCCGGCGCGTGTTGGTGGGGGACGGATCGGGACGGTCTTCGTCGCCCGTCTGGGAGCGAGGACCCATAGTGAGGGGTTGTGTGTGGATAGCAATGCCAATGGATGGTGATCACCAGCAATGGGGCGTTGTGCTTTTCTTTTTGGTGCTAGGAAGTATACCAGGATCAAGCGATGCACGTAGGGTTGTGGTGTTGTGGATGCTGATTCCGTCCGTCCTTTTTTCGAAAGAAGTGTTCAGCGGCAGCCGTAGGTAGATATGGCGAGTATCTGTCGCAGCGTAGGAGTTGGCGACAAGCTAGGAGAAGGATGTTGAGTTTAGATCAGAGTGACTCGGTGAGCAGTGAGGCGAGATCGGTAGTTGGTATGGCACGACAGTTGCACCAAGTAGTGGAGAAGGAAGGGTTCATGATCGGATTTCCTCCAGACTCGAACTGGCGGCCGCGACGGTGGACAGGATGAGGTTTGTTATGAGAAAGACGGAAAGGACGGATGATCAGAATGCCAAAATGCGACAAGTGACTGCTCTTGAAAAGTGGACGGTTGGTGGGCGTGGCCTGATGACCCGAGTTGGTTGCGAAGGGCCGAAGCTGGTGGTGCTGGTGGTGGTGGTGGACTGGAGGTTTGTTCAGTTGCAGCGCTTGTCAGCGTGAAGCAGGAAAAGATCGACCTTGCTGGCCCCTGCTTGCCCGTACTGTGCAGCGTCTTCCTTGTAGGCAGCTGTTATGGCTAGCTGTACCCCTACCCTGAAAAATAATGGAGATGAAAACAGGAACGCCTAACTAAACACTCGACAAAACACTGGCGTGTTGGGCTGGGCGCAAAGACGGAAGACGCTAGAGACTGTTCTTTAAGTTATCGGGCTGAAAGACTATGCCAACTAGGGATGAAAGTCTAGGATCAGGCCTGAAGAGTCACGAAGAGAAAAGAAGGATGTTGTAAGACCAAGGTACCTCTAGGAAAGAGTTGGAGACCGAGTCAACGCATTTTTTCAGAGAGATGGAAATTTGGGGAAGAGTTTGGATAACACCGACCAGGAGCAGATGAACCAGCATGACGCCTGAATTGACATTACGGAAGGTGCCGCTGCTGCTGTAACTGTCGCTGCAACTGCAACCACTTTAACTCGAGCACAGCCGTTGCGACAGATAACGGCCTTCCTCTTTGATCCCTTCTTTGTTTTGATAGTATTATCAGGACCCTGAAAGTCGTGTAAAGAGACACAAACACCGAGTTGCACAATAGTCCTTGTCACTTTGTCTCTTAAACAAATAACCATGTTATTCATTCCACCTCTATCTACACTGCTGCAGCACAGTATCAGCTACGCAAAAGACTTGGATTCAAGCCGCCATGTCTCGATCCTTGGCAAGTTGGCGCATCTGGAACCAAGACGGGAACAGCGCGAGGGAGGATTCGGTGTGACCGCCGCGTGCACAGGTTGGCCAGCACGGTTCGCTGGCACCATTTTGTGGAGGGTGAGGGAAGCCAAATGGCCACTCCCGGTCGACGCCGGTCTCAAAGTCATCATGGACCGTAATGGATGACTGATCCTAGGCTCACCAGGGTGACCCCTTCTGTGCCCTGCTAGGCCTGCCTGTTTGACAACCCCCACCCCATCAGCTGAGCTGATATCGCAGGGCCGCCTCACCACCACTCACTATACATATGTGAAATCGAGGGATGTAAGAGTAAAGCACGGTGTAGCATGACTGCGATTGCGACGGGTATACGTACGGGTATATCGTATGCACTTCAGGACGGTATGGACCGTCCTCTCCCTCATTCACCAAGACTGAACCTTGACTTTGACAAAAATTTTCAGTCACACTGAAGGGAAAGGATAAGGATCGCCCATCACAATAAGAAGCCAACTGATAGGTAACCGCCTGAAAGAGGGGTAGCTGAACGACAGGCTAATGGAAATGAGACATGTGCAGTGACATGTGCGGTGCGCCCTTCTGTGCCATCAACGCGGGCTGTAGAAAGCTTAAAATGGAAGAAATGAGAGTTGGAACATTCAGAAAAAAAGAGATAAATTTAAAGACGTAGTGCACAACGAGTCTCAATGCTGGATGACAAGCATCTGCAGGGAAAGGTGAATATGCGTGCTGGTAGCAATCGTGACGGGATTGCACCGTAGCATGACGGGCACCTTTTGGAGTTTGGCGAGATGCCACAGCAGCATGTGGAGTACCGGTAGTCGACGCAGCTGAGGTCTCGAAAGAGAAACTGACAAAAGTGACATCATTTTAAACCCTTCACCTTCTGAAGCTCCCCTGCGAATCTGGAGCCACGAAGTCACGTGTAACCCCACAAAGCACGAGCCTCTGCCGTCAATCGGTACGTACCTTATCCTGACACGGCGTTCTGATAGAGGCGGGAGCTGAGTCTTGGCATTGGGAGCCGGCCGTGTGTGTTGCGTTGACCTGAAGCTGCCTGTCTTCGGTGACCTTCGTTGACGCTGGCTGCATCGCTGAACGCCATCACCACCTCCACCATTCCACCACTAGTAAACATCACCACCACAACCCACTATCACGAACAAGTGTCTGCGCATCGCAACACACAATCTCGACAAGCAAGCGACGACCGAATCCCGACCACGCACCCAAGGGCAAACCTATCCCACCTTACACAAAACAAACAATCACTAATTCCCCCCGCGAGAGCTCCGTCTCTCCCCCACACGCCGTCACCATGGCGCTCGACAACTACTACCACAACAAGATCGAGGCCATGAAGCTCGAGATCCTCAAGGGTCAAGCCGTCCTCCGCCGTCTCGAAGCACAACGAAATGACTACAACTCGCGCGTGCGCCTGCTCAGGGAAGAGCTCGGTCTGCTACAACAGCCCGGGTCCTATGTGGGTGAGGTCGTCAAGGTTATGAGCACAAAGAAGGTCCTCGTCAAGGTGCACCCTGAGGGCAAATACGGTACGCACTCTCTATCTCCTCCTGTTGTGTCTTGTGTTACGGATGGATGGATGACGGAAGTACTAACCTATTGCCCCGCCGCCCACCAGTCGTCGATGTATCCGACAATGTCGACATCACCAAGCTCACCGTCGGCAAGCGCGTCACCCTCCTCTCAGACTCGTACAAGCTCGAAAAGATGCTTCCTTCTTCGGTAGACCCGCTCGTGTCCCTCATGATGGTCGAAAAGGTGCCCGACAGTACCTACGATATGATTGGTGGTCTGGACCAGCAAATCAAGGAGATCAAGGAGGTGATCGAGCTCGGCCTCAAGCACCCCGAGCTGTTCGAATCGCTAGGTATCGCCCAACCAAAGGGCGTCCTGCTCTACGGCCCTCCCGGTACCGGCAAGACCCTGCTCGCCCGTGCCGTCGCCCACCACACCGACTGCAAGTTCATCCGTGTCTCGGGTTCCGAGCTCGTGCAAAAGTACATTGGCGAGGGTTCCCGCATGGTGCGCGAGCTGTTCGTCATGGCGCGCGAGCACGCGCCCTCCATCATCTTCATGGACGAGATCGACTCTATCGGCTCTTCGCGTGTCGAGGGTTCGTCCGGCGGCGACTCCGAAGTCCAGCGCACCATGCTCGAGCTCCTCAACCAGCTTGACGGTTTCGAGCCCACCAAGAACATCAAGGTCATTATGGCCACCAACCGTCTCGACATTCTCGACCCTGCTCTCTTGCGCCCCGGCCGCATCGACCGCAAGATCGAGTTCCCCCCGCCGAGCGTCGAGGCCCGCGCCGACATTCTGCGCATCCACAGCCGCAAGATGAACCTGACGCGTGGCATCAACCTGACCAAGATCGCCGAGAAGATGAACGGGTGCTCGGGCGCCGAACTCAAGGGTGTCTGTACCGAGGCCGGCATGTACGCCCTCCGCGAGAGGCGCGTGCACGTCACGCAGGAGGACTTTGAGCTGGCCACGGCCAAGATCCTGAATAAGCATGATGATAAGGAGGTGTCGTTGGCCAAGTTGTGGCGTTAAGTTTACCCGGGGGAGGGAAAAGCGAAGGAAGAGTGGTGGTTCATGCGTACAACGATATGATACAGAATACAATTAGTACTTTTATGGGAAAAGTAACTGATTGGGCTTGTTCGCATTCCTTGGTGCATCATTCTCAAGACTGCCTTTGCTGTCTACATAGACTGTCCAAGTGTATCGTACTGTATATTACAAGATTCAAAGCGGTCCTTGGCAGGAGCGGGATACCTACCCAGCTACCCTCCTGTAGCGGAACGAACAGATTGAAGTGGCTATAAGTATGGGACCATTACCGTTGACTCTTTATCCTGGGCCCTGGTGCTGCCTTTATTTGCACTGGGCCATCACCGGGTCTCAGAACAACTGTCACACGACGGCGAAGATCATGCGGAAAGTAAGAGGAAATTGTTCATTGGAATGGCTTAGGTGTCTCGAGTGTCAAAGTCTATTTGTAAGCTGCGTGGCTACGCGTAAATGAGTTGGCGAACCCTCATAGTCTTGAACTGGTTTGCGCTATGTAAACACTTTGGTTTTGCGTCTTTCAGGACTAACTACAACCTGCAACGCCGCGCAGGAAGAAGAGTAAAGAGACGAAGGGATATCGTGCTGTATGCTACTATACAAACTCCCAACCAAACTGTCACGAAACCGCGCCATGCAAGAGCTACTTACAACCACAAACCAAAACGAGACGCCTATTCACATGCAAATTTTCAAGTACACAAAACACCAGCAACAGTAATACTTTGCGCGAAGTTCAGGTAATGGTAAATGGTAATGGTAATAATAGTAAACGACAGGAAAGGTGCGAAGGGGGTACTGGGTAACTTGAGGTATGCGTAGACAAACGACCACGACAACAACAACAACAACAACAACAACAACAAGAAGAACTACCAAAAAAGACAACAACAACAACGTAACAAGTAACAGGATGATGACACGCTCTCCCACCGACCGACCAGCCAAACCGAAAATATGCTAGTAGTAGTAGTAGTAGTAAAGGAAGACTTTCATCATCACACCATCTTCATCTCTTCGTCCTTTACTTCCTCAGTTCATCCATCCATCGACCCTTTCTCTCTTACACTCTCCTTTGTTCGCTATATGGTCCACCGCCGTGTTATGATTGGGAACAACAACGGAGTGAGAACCATATGATGTATCCATCCCATCCCTTCCATCCCGTTTCGTATCCATTCCATTTCCCTTTCCGTGACAAAATGCTCTTTGCTTTCCTGTCTGTCCGTTCGCCCGAACCGGAACCCCTTAAAGAGAAAAAGGCCCAATGCGCAACTGACCTGACCAACTTGTGTACAATGCGTCATCCTCTCAAACACCGGCCAGTGGTGGTCTCACAGCGCCAAGCTTCCACTCCTAACTCTGCTACTTCCTCTCCTCCCACCAGCACCACCAGCGCTGGTATGATGAGAACGCTCCTCCAGCCGCCAGATCCACTCAATGACCGTCTCGTAGCAGAGGACAAACTGCCTTAGACTCTGAACCATGCTCAGTCGCTGACCGCGGAAGTCCTCAACGGTCTTAGCGATGAGGTCGAGGCCGTCGTCGTCGAGCCAGGTGATGTCGATTCCTTGGTCGTCCTTCGGTTCGGTCGGTGCTGATGGGACGCCGAAGTCGAATCCCTTGCTCTCATCCAGGTTCTTCATCCCTCCTAGACCACCGGGCCCATGATCAAACTGAAGACCCGTCTGTCCGCCCATGGAGATGTCGCCGTCCTGGTCACGGTTACTTTCAGTTGCCTGTCGCTTAGAAGGCTTGACTCCGTCCATGACCCCATCGACCTCTCCGTCAGTCTCCGAGATCCGTCGCCCGCCGAAGCGGTCATCGATCCGCCGATCCGCCTTCTCGGTCTTGCGCATCCGTTGACGCTTGAGCATGTCGATCACGCTGTCAACCGTGCAGAAGGCGCCTGTCCGGCCGCAGCCTGCAGAGCAGTGCACCAGCATGGGGCGCGCGTGGTCGTTCGGTTCGTGTGCGTCGCTCGGGTCGAGGGGTAGCGAGTCGCCGCGCTTGAGACGGTTGGTGAAGTTCTTGACGTCGACCCGCATCTCGTCGGAGGGGGCAGCGCCAGAGCTTTCGAGGGCGGGTGCCGCTCGTTGCATGACGTTCGCGAGCTCGACCAAGCCGAGGAGGTGGCTCGGTTGAGCCGGCGCTCCAAAGTCTGGCCAAGAGGGGTAGTGGAGTTGGGTGATCTCACGCATCGGGAGGAAGGGGTGAGCGGCGTGGCTCAGGGCGAACTTGCGGATGATGACATATGGTGTCTCTGCCGAAGCCGCAGCGGGCTGCTGCGTGCCGTCGAGGTTTGGCTGCATCGTTGTGGTGTTGGCACGACGGCGGCCACCTTCCGCTCCGCCAGCTTGTGCTGGGTTCCAGGGGAACGCGCCTTGCGTAGCATCCCCGGAAGGTACGTTTGTTGTCGAAGAGGCGGAGTCTGACGTTGTTGGCACGCCGGCTTGAGAGCCTTGTCTGTGCTTGTCAATATCCAAAGACACCTTCTTTTCTGACAGGACTCGGAGCTTGATGGGACCAAAGTCTTTGCCTTTCCAGTAGGGATGGCACTTTAGTTGCCCTCCCTCGGATTCGGCCGTCAACATGACGATGACACGGACGTCCTGATCCCAAATGACAGACCAGAAATCCTGTAAAGACTATCAGTCAGCTGCCGATGCACTCAAACTAGAACGTTCCTTGTCAAGTGTCGACATACCTCAAAAGTAGCCGGTAGCGGGCCCTGGCTAGCGATGTATCGCTTGTTGCTACGGCTTGCTTGGATGTGGCTGGCATTGACATAATCGCACTCGCCATCCCGGCGGCCCTGAAGCCTTACCCGCGCGTGTTCGAACGGTAGAATGTCCTTATACCTGTTCTTTCCACCCTTCTCAATTCCGGACAGCTGCACCTTTCCGTGCTGTTTAGGGTCCGCGTTGGCACCAGGAGTGAAAACGGAGTAAGCGTCCTTCATCCGAGACTGTTCCCTCAACTCAATGTGAAGGAATTTCTCCGACACCTTCTTTCCGTGGTCACCACTGTCGGCTGCTTCCTTTAGCCACTTTGGCAGAGTCTCCTTGTTGAGCTCTTGAGGAAGACCAATGTCCATCTGCCCAACTCCATCGACCAGATCTTGGTTTTGTCGGATGTTGTTAAAGAAGGGGTTCGGGCCCTTCCCTGTCGTGGGCAACATCACACCGCCAATGACAGGCGGAATGTTGGCTCCTCCAGGACCAGCTCCGGCACCCTGCCCTAGAGACAGGGCTGGCGTTGTGGTAGCGGATGACCCACGGTCAATGAGTTCTGGGTAGGTTTCGGCGAAGGCCCTGAATCCTCCACGCAGGATATTTGCTGAACCAGAGAAGCCCTCATTCGTGAACTTCTTGATCATGTTGATTGCGCCCATGGCATCGCGCTTGTCGGACGACGAAGCATCGTAGACGACCAGGTACTTTGCGTTGCGCCAGTTGGAGAACCTGTCCTGATCCTGGTTTGCCGAGAACGTTTGCTGAAGCTTCTGCAAGTTGAATGTTGCTCGCTTCAGCAGTGTCGTCGGAATGCACAGGTTCAAAGCACCCTTTACCCTGGATACGGCGTACTGGGGCGAGACCCGAATATCGAGCAACAAGAGTTCTGAATCATCCCCTTGGTCCATAAGGTCCTTCAGCCGAGCCGGGTCAATCATAGCTGGCCCATCATTGTTCACTGCTGCCTTGGGGTTGGGAGGGACAGTATCCGCTCTTCGTTGCTGCATTGGTGGCTCGGCCTTTGTTGACGCCATGAACAAACGCGGATGGCGGTCATCGACTCGGGAGATGGAATGGGCCGACTTCCCCCATTCTACGGGGGTTCCAAATGGGGGATCGATCTGCGCTGGTGATTCGTGCCTGCCCATGTTGAAGAAGGAAGGCGCATTGAGGGAGGCTTGGGAGCTCCGCTTCGAGTCCCCGGACATATAAGCGGAATCAGGTATACTATCATTATCGCCTGGTTGTTTGAGGTTGTGAATGTCCTTGTTGAACTTGAGATTGGGGAGCGGGCCATGCAGACCCAGACCAGACAGCCTGGGGAGGTGGCCGCTCGTGGGCTCGGCACCGAGGCTTAGGTTATGTCGCTTGGGCGGCTCTGGCCTCTTGAAGCCAAAAGGTGTTGAGGGACCGGGAGTACGCGGGCCCATGGTGATATTGAAGTGCGACCCCGACAAGCTGAAGGACGACTTCCCGAGGTTAGCATCTATTTGCCTCCTGAAGGCCTCGAAGTCGGGGTTCGCATCTAGGGGCAATGGCTTCGGTATTGCTGCCGCGAATGATTTCACCGAGGAAGACGGCGAGCTCCAGTTTTCTCTGGGCAATACGGCCGACTCCAGCGGATCGGCGCCATGGTCGACCGAGAGGCCAAAGTAATTAGGGCTCGGGGTACGAGCATCTTGTTGTTGGGCCGACGTGCCAGGAGACAGCCTGGGAGGGTATGGCTGGCCGACGGAGTAGATGCGCGGCGAGGCTAGCGGCGTGCCGGTAGGCTTGTGGGTGAAGTAGGACTGGGAATTCGATCGCGAATGGGGCCCTGGTGTTTTCATGGTGAGGTATGAGGTGGTGGTGGTGGTGGTGGTGGTTGTGGTAGAGTGGGTGCTGGTTCCCTGGTTTGGCGACATGGCTATGTTGGCGACGAAGATTCGCGGTCTCGTCCTACGTTCCGCCACAAATAATTCTTCCCTCGATCGTTTCATAAGGCTCCCATCTTCTGTCGCCGAGACCGACGTTGTAAAGTTAGGATAAGGGGTAGGTAGTTATACCTAGTGGCTTGTTGTGATGATGCTTCTTGCAGTCGGTATTATCCCAGCAGGGTACGTAGGTCGGCGGCAGGCTTTGGAGGCGAAGCGACGCAAGTGGCTCGATATATGTATGTCGCAGAGACTCGGAGTCGCCTCGGGCCAGCCCTGGAGCGCAAGTCGACAGGAAAGGCTGTAGGTTTCGATGCGAGGTTGTGGAGAGAAGGTGGACAAGGAGGTACCTTACGTAGGCGCAGGGGAGGAGACCGTGGAGGAGACTCGTGGAGAGGAGCCGGTCGGTACAATTGAGAGCGCCCGTGTTTTCGTCGTCAAGGTGGACTCTTTGCAGAAGACGATGTACCGGTGGAGGGGCGTGAGATTGACAGGAACCTGGAAGCGACTACCCTGTCTCAGGAGTGGGGAAGCTGGGAAGGTCGACTTGTTATCGCAGCAGCAGGAAGCGTGAGACAAAAGAGCAGCATGTAGCAAGCAGTCTGCAGTGTCTACGTATGTAGTGTAGTGTAGTGTAGTGTAGTGTAGTGTAGTGTAGTGGTCGAGTGAATTGTCCTGGACGACTCCTTTTTGAGGGTCGAGATTGTGATTTCGGAGGGTAGCCGAGTATCGTACTGTGTAGTACTGTGTTAAGGTTGTCCTTTTAACGTAGTTGGAGGAAGAGGTTACAAGAGGGAGAAGTTCAAAGAGAAGGAAAAAAAAGAGGCGGACCTGACAGGAAGGGGACTAAGGGAGTTTGACAGAATGAATATGTGCGTTATGTGTGTTGGTGTGTATCCTGCGTGTGTGTCAGAACTGGAGATCGTGGTGGTGTCCCCCAGAGTGGATGGTGGTGGACTGCAGGGGGGGTACAATAACCTCAACAGGCTGTCAAAAAGAACAAGAACAAAAGGTAAAAGGTACAAGTACCTCTACAACTCCAACTGGCGGCTGTGGAGCCCCTGACGCGCAGGTGGGGATGGTTCAGAGCGCCCCTGTACGGTGATGTCGTCGTCGGTTTCCGTACGGCTCAACAACCTCTTGAAAGGATCTGGTATCTGGGTCACTTCCGAGGCACAGACGGCCTCCAGATTGAAGCTGAATGAGGCTAAGTTTCATAAATAGACTCGGAATATTGTTCTGACCAAGTCGGATGTCGGAATTGGACACGACTGACGTTCGGCTTTTGTTGCGACTAACTGCAGCAGTACACTTGTCGCGCGTGCCTTCGTTTCTTCTTTTTTCCAATTTACTGTGGACTCACAGCACTAAGTATTGGCCACTGGCGGCTGGCGGGGTCTGTTCCATTGATGTCGCGTCGGGGATGATCGCTGTTGGAAATCTGACAAGACGATCAGGTTCGGCTTCTTGGCGGCCGAGGAAACTTGCAAACTTCGTTTTTGTTTTGTATGCCTTTTTCCTTTCGTTTGAGAGTACTACCTGCTACACAGCAATATCTCTATACCTCTTTAGGGCTTAAGCAGGTATCAAATGAGGCAGTCGCAGTTCGGCCAGTTTAAGGCGACAATAATGGAAATGGTCAAAATCAGGTTGGAGGGGGTGTCATTGTGCGCCAAAAGTCAAAGCCAGGGGATGGTTGGTGTTTGAGAAAGGAAGATCAGAAAAATGTCACAAGGGGTCAATGTCTGCACAAGTTTGATGTCAAACTGAATGGAAGTAATGATCTGCGCTGCTGCAGTTCCCTCAAAACGACAACCGGTGTCCGTCGTTTTGTCATCGTTGACGTCGCTTTGCTGACCTCATCTACCGGTCGCCCACTCACCTGTGACGAGACGTCTTTTTGATTAAGTGGTGTCGAGGCGAAACTCCTACAGACTAAGCCTTGTCTTTACCGGCTCCATCCTCATATGTTTTGTTCTTTGTCCTCTGTTGTCTACCGTCGCATCTCTCACTTCTACGCACGTAGGGCTTCATTATGCTTGTCTAGCTTGCAATTCCAGTTTAAACTGCATGAGAGGGGAGTTGCTTCGTCCGATATGTCTCCAAATAGTCCGGACGAAAGCGGGATGCCGTCACTGTCATCTGTCTGTACGGCACTCGGCCACGGATACCGGCGCAAGCCTGACGTATATGCGCCGTATGTATGTTAAAGCAGCTGAACCATTTTGCAGCTTTGTCCCAGCTTCAAGATGGCGACCGGGTGCCCATGGCTTGAAATCGCATTATTAGCGAGGAGAGGAGAAAAAAAATCATATAATTTCAGGTGATAGTGGACGAATCCGACAAACAGTCAAACCACACAAATACGCCAGGGTCAATGTCCATTTGCGTCACTTGTCGTCATAGCTGGTAGCAGCGCCCCGGATATCCTTCGAAGCTTGCAGTCCGACCGTGATAGTACCGGTCCTGGGTTGCGGCGGAGGTGTCCGTATCCGTGTTTGATCGAACTGCCTGGCCTGGTATCCGAATGTGTCCCATAGGTGCAACTCCCACCTCTGATTCAACCATCTAGCGCTTCCATTTTTTGCTGATGTACGGTGACTCGCTGGAGACGACGTTCTAGATTGGATCGCCGACCTCCGAACATTGTCAAGGGATAAAGAAAGCAATTCAGAGCCAAAGAGGGTGCCTGAAAATCTCGTCAAGAAGTGTTCTAGATGGGTCTTTGGGTCGTCGAGTCGTGATAATGGGTGTCTCCGAATCTGGCCAACAGGAAAGACGAGAAGCCCAGTTTCAGGGAACCCGACTTCCAAAAACATCACACGATGTTTACCCCCGACCTATCTTTCCTTTCGGCCTATTTCCTCATCTTTCACATGTTTCACTATCAACTGCTTGACAGGACAAAAGGTCTCTAGCATTGACACGACGACAAGGACGATGGTGGTTATGGTCGTCGTCGTCTGCTGGAATTGGACAGGCTGGGCATGTGCAGCTAGCGGCCACGCGAAGGAGACGCCCGGGTTACCTCTAGGGTCACAGTATCTTCTTAGCAACCATGTACCTGCTACCGACAGAGAAGAATGGAAGCTTGCCCGAGCAACAGGATTTGGCACAGTGCTCCAACCCACGGGATGCAGTGGACTGCAGTTAGTGCTATACCTGCACCTCGCTCTGCGGGCAAGCTCCGCCGTGCAGCCGCGCTGTCCTCTACCGCCCGCTGCTGCCCTACGGGATGTCGACAAGTGACTGGCGGGGATGACAACGTCATTGCTCCATTTGGGCCTCGGACTACAAATCCCCAAATCAATTGGTGATCAGGAACTTCTGTTGGAGGTAAAAGTTACCTGTGGAAAATGGTCCCTGGATGCCCACCCTCAATCACCTGGCTCGTCTGGTTGGGGGCTGCTAGCGGCGCCAACGTAGGGGATTCTGGCCTGACTATGACCGCATCAAGCTCATCCAAATCAAATCTGGCAGGACCGAATGGATGGGACAAACCGACGGCTGCGATTTGGCGACGTGGTTTTACGGGAATAACATCAACCAATATCAGTCAAAAATCTAGAATCATCCATTGCATATTTGTCCCATCGTTGTGGTTTGGCCTTGCCGGTGCTCTGGTCACGTCCGTTTCGAGTCGCTCTGGAAACTCCAACATGTCCGAACTCGGCTCACTCCCAAGTGGAAATACTAAACGTCCCATGTCCGTCTCAAGGTTCATCGCTACAACCAAAACGTCCTTTTACTTGGACTCGAGAGAGCAAAAAGTCGCATCCGCTCCACCGAGCTTACTCTCCCACTGTTTCTATGCAATTCTCTCTTGTTGTCGACCGCAAGATCTGGTCATCAGAAAAGCCCAATGGGAGACAGCGGCTTCGGGCTCGTTGACCTCATGGAAGTCGGTCGAGTCTGGAGCATTGGAACATTGGCTCCGTTGTCTGGTATCGTGCCAATACACATGTCCGCCCAAGGCTGTTTCAGAGGAGATCAGGGGGTGATTGATCACCAAACTTTCATGGCTTTGGCAGTGTCGTGGGGCAGCGAACCCGTTGAGGTGGCATGCACTGCTTGGTCCGCTTTGGCTAGCGCGGCACTCACACTGCAAGCTTACAAGAGAGGCAGATGTTGTTTAGCATTGGGAATCGTGCCTTGCTTGAAGAGCAGGCAGATCAGGGTCCCGCCCTCCCGGCCACGAGGAAACCCGTTCCCATGTTTCCATGATCGCGCAATCGAAGCACCATCTGACAGTTCCAGCAGTTGCATGTCAGGCACGCTACACCGAGACCAATTCATGGTGCACAATGTGCTTATCAAGATCCGACTGATCTCCTGTTTTGCCAGGTTCGTTGTGGTTCTTGATCCTGACTATAAGCCTGTTGGGCTTCTCAAAGTGGTTGTCATTATCACGCTGCCGCCGTTCACTGTCATCGACAGCTAACCTAGCTTCATCCTGGCGTGGCCTGTTTGCTGCCCGGAACCAACATCGGTATCCGGCAAATGGATACCTCTTGTTATCCTTTTCGATCACGAGATGTCTGAATATGGAGCAAGCCAAGGCATCCCAGTTGAACCGCCGATCCTCTGGCACATGGACAGAATGCGATCTGGTTCCGAAAAGCTGGAGATATCCGCGCAGCCCGTTCAAAAACATCGATCCCGTGTCTGGAGTTCGGAGGGGATGCCAAGGGGACTTGCCTGAAAGTGGAATTGGTACCTATCGATACCTCGACGGCATCGTGTCGTGTGTGCGCCGCCGCACAGTAGAAGCACGAGAACCACGAGCCGGTGCATTCGGGGCAGAGCCAGGCCTGAAATCCCGTCCCGCGGGGACCATTCTTCGATTTTTAGGGGTCCTGTCCCTCCTCAGCTGTTCCGTTCCAGGCCATCTCCCGTCCATCCAGATGGTGTTCGCGACATGGGGATGGCGGTAGGGTGTGCTCAGCCCGGGATGTCTCAGGATGGCCGAGCAATCACAGGGCCAGATTACAGCCTACCCAGGGCGGGAAGGCACAGTAAAATCCAGGAAACAACACGCTCACGGCTCTCGGCGGCACCATTGGGGTGGAATGGCGCCATTTCCGCATGTTGATTTAAAGCTAGCAGCCCGTTGGGACGCGCTGGGAGGTTAGGTTCCGAAGTCGTCGGCAGCGTGGTTCAACCCGTAACTCTAGGGATCCCACCCAGGAAACACCCCCAAGGAGGACGGTTGGGACGGGCCTGTGCCCAGAATGCCCATAATGCCCAGAATTGTCCACCTTCATCAATCGTGACCTTGATTTTGGGACAGAGCTAAGACGTTCTAGATCCCCAGAGACCGTCTCATCTGCACCAGTCACCGCCAGGTTTGTCGAGATTTGCAACAGATTGTCCAGAGATTTCGTTGCAAAGGGGGAGGGGGGGGGAGGGGGTGTCTGTCGATGATCCCTTGCATTGAATCTGTACAAGACATCAGTCACTCTCAGATTGAAAAAGCACCTCATAGGAGTCGCAAAATTCAAGCTTCTGCAACAATTCGCACGAAACCAGATGATAATACCGGGAATTCGTAGACTTCCGTGACTACTGCGCGATTCTGGAGCGCAATAAGTTGGAGACAACATGTTGGAGACAACATGTTGAAGTTGGTGCTTGAGTGTCTGAATGTACCTCTACAGTGTACCCGGGAACGTTCATTGTCCGGTGGACCCCCCAGACCCCCCATGCCCCATTGTGCAAAGTTGCGAAACTCCTGCATGCACGACGTCATAGCGGAGTCCACGTTCTCTGGCTCCTGTGGGCAGCAAGCGGCGTGCCCCTGTCTCAGCCGCTTCCCCTGTCAAGCTTTCCCAGTGCAGTGCAGAGTGATTGCCCCGCGCACAGTATCTGCCAAGACCCTGCTTTGCCAAATCAATCGTGCACACTAGTCTTTATAGGGAAGTAATGATGCACATCACTCCCCCCTTCCAAAGGCCAAAGTTTGGGGAATTCTCGATCTTATATCGGAAGGATTTCGGACGAGCATCGCCATGGAAATGCCATCTCATCAAAGAACACGCAAGAGGGCATTCCGACGTGTCAACTGCATGCGATTCGGACGAGTTTGGCTGATGGATTAGGATCGGCCGGACCGCACGTTGGGCTTCCTTCGGACTTCCCATCGGAGACCACTGTCTGTCTTTGTCCGTCTCCATCGCTCCGGAGTTGCGAATAACCTCAAGTCCCATCTCGGATCAAACGGAACGGGAAAGTTGAATGCCAAGAAGATCCAAAGTTGGACACTTGAGACATTTTGATAGACCCCCCTTCCTGGAGGGTGTTTCTAAACTTCGTTTCCCACCACCCAGTGAACAACACCCACGGCCACCACCTCTCGCACTCGGTTGCATCCCGATGCCCCTGTGTGGTCTACACTGCGTAAGGCGTCTACGACAGCACGGCATGACACTATTGTCACACCCAAAAGAATAATCACACCTTGACCGTATTTCATGATAGGTATGACAGCGATACGAGAGGTCAGAAAGTCAGAAAGAGGAACCGTTCGGCCCTGACCCCGTCTCCCCGTGTCCTCCTTCCCCTTCCCCCAGCTTCCGTGCCGTGCCCTGCCCCGCGTTACGCGGTGAGGTGGGAGATTTGAGGACTGGATTATGCTTTCCGATAGCCGCTTCAACTCGTCCTCCTCTATCAGAGTTACATCTCGGTGCCGGTCCATTGAAGATCTCAGAGGTCTAGATCAGTCTATTCGAGGGCTCGTAAGTGAGGGGTAAATGTCGGTTTTCATAACAGGCGAGGGTAGGATAATAATAGCCAACTGATGCACCAAGGGACACTTTGTGTTACTCACACAGCGAGCGATGAGGGTGTTGTCAACGCCGTCATTACGGGCACATGATGGGCTGATTGATGCGGCTGCGTTGATCGAGATAAGGCTATATAGCTGTCTGACAACTACATGGTGGTAAGAAGTTGCGGTGATGATGATCCACACGAGATGGTTCGAATCGCGTATGTAGCAAGGGCAAGCATAGAGATGTCCTCTTTTGAAGTGACAAGAGGAAAATGAGGTGAAGTGTCATTCACTCGACTAACTACAGACGTCGCAAGACCGGCGCGTCTTGCTTTCAGCGCGAGTCGACGATAGCCTCAAGTTTGGCTCTTTCGGTAATCACTTGCACGACTCTCCGCTACAAGAAAATCACCACAGAGAGACCGCAAACATGAAACGCTCCGTCTCTTGAAACCAACCTGTGGGTCTCTTTCACCTGGGTCCAGGTGAGTGAGGCTCTTCTCAACACCACGAGTCATACAAAACATCTCCAGTCCACAGGTGCCACTCTTCCGGGTCATGCCGTCTACGCCCACAGTAACAGCCACAGCCCTAAATCCACTGCACTCGATAAACACAAAATATCCACCACCACGTCCACACATGCTCACAAGTTCACAACATGTGAAGGGTTACTCCCGCATAGAAACGAGGAAAAGCCCCTTCATAACCCAAGCAACCCCTACCTCTCCCTCAACATACAGAGCAAAGAAGCTCTCCATACTTATGGATCGGGTATGGTGTAGCGGTAACATCGTTGACTCTCACTTCTTTCTAAAGAGTGACTGCTTTCTCAACAGCCCCGGGTTCGACTCCCGGTATCCGAGTGATAAAACGATCTCGTTCTTAACGATCCTGGAGGGTTCTGTGCTCTGATTTTTTATAGTTTTTTTTTCTGCGCCATATATATATATATATGTACATATGCTCTGAAATATTTCAATGTCTGTCCTCATGCACTCTTTTTTTCTTTGCCTTCCTTCTCTGTTATAAAGACGTAATTACTTACATCTGTCACGAGTCTGTAATTCTCTTCATGGTGAGGGAGGCGTTGGTGGTTTTAAAGTTCTGACTAGGTGCCAAGAGAGTTTCTTTGAGTATAAACATTGGGACTTGGGGCGGGACACTTCAAAGCTGAGCGTCCAACTATGCTAATATCAAAACGGCTCATTGTCAGAAAAAAATTTTTAAAGCACTATATCAGGTACCTCGGGGGTTGATGGGCGATTTCATCTCACGGGCGGGTGACTACTTAGGCAGACATCATTTCTTGACCAACGTCACTGCCCAAGCAACTTCTCTGTGACTGTCGAGAAAACAAACGATCGGCGTAATGCTAACTTGTTTAGAAGACGCTATTACCTTTTGGACTTTTCATTTTAGGATTAACGAGGAGTAAAAAAGGAGTGAGAGAGGAGTAAAGAAAGGAGTAAAGAGAGGAGTAAAGAGAGGAGTAAAGAGAGGAGTAAAGAGAGGAGTAAAGAGAGGAATAAAGAGAGGAGTAGATGGACGAGTGAGGAGAGATTGAAGAGAGACTGAAGAGAGACTGAAGAGAGACTAAAGAGAGAACCGAATCCTATTATTACTCAATTCTCCATCACCGGATGTTCCCTTGTTTGCATGATGTCTATCTAGACAAAGGGCAAGAAGGGACACTTATGACTGTACGGACCATTCTTTGTTATGCAGTTAGAGCTCGACCACATCTTCGAACAGGAGAACTGAAACAATCCGAAACAATTTTCTCTGGGTACCTGTTTCTTGTTTGCTTTGCCACTGTCGCCATCTGGCAAGATCCCATTCGAATGGTTAAAGGTATACAGGCCTGACAAGGACGGTTCGCCTTGCCTCTCCTTCGTCTATCAGTATAGATGACTTGCTTGACTTTTCGAGCATCATCCCCTGAGCTCTGAGTTGGCCTGGTCTCGAGTCCACTGCAGATGTGTTAGTTCGCCTAGTGGTCCCTTTTCATTATGTGTTTTGTCATTCCGAAAGGGGGAGGTTTTGGTCTAATTCGTGTTGTAATATCAGTTCTTATTTGATGTTGGAACTCAGAGATGTTGATGAGCTCGTTATGTTGGAGCCTTTCTTGAGTACCGATGTCAGATCATGAACGCAGTGAAGTCCTTCTCGTGAAAATCCATTTTCTCCAGGAGCGAGGAGGGACACTTGCATCGATCAACGTCGCCAAGTAGGCACCTGAACGCTGTTTTCCCATATTATTAAGTGCCAGCTGTAAGCAGGAAATGTAAGCATATATCATGATAATATCTACGCTATGGGTATCTGGAAGTCCTCTGCAAGCCAGCCAGCCTATTCGTTCCTGGCAAAAGTCATACTCCGCTAATAAATATTAGTCGCTTCCGTTATATGCTCTCCGGTCCCTAATATGTAACAGCTCCAACAAAGCGAAGCTCGTAGGCCCGACTGGCTACCGAACGGTAAACACCACGTGAAACAGGAGGCCCTTTTTGACAACTATCACCTCCGAAAAGCTAAGAGTGGCGGCACACCATCCAGATATTGATGCACAAAATCTGCTGGCAGCAGCGAAGGAATCCAAAGCTCCGGCCAGAAAATCATAAGAAAGATGTTACGTGCGATCGGAAAACAGAATGCACACAAGGAGCAGCAGCCCACGATTGGGATGGGATATGGGTTCCAATTATCCACTCCTATTACTTCCCTCCTAACGTCCGTAAGATCATCCTACAGTCTGATATAGAGGTCCAAGCAGTCGATCCGCCACTCCCTCCTCCCCAGCAGACTCCTCAACCACTCCAGTCCCAATCCCGTCCACTCCACCCTTGTCCTGGCCGCCTTGTCAATCGCGGCCGTCGCCAGCGTGCCGAGCGTCGTGTTGAACATGTCAAGAACCACCGCCGCTGTGCTGTTTGGACTTCCCACCATGGCTGCTGTGCCGGTGCCATTATTCGTAGGAGCGTAGATGATATGTGTCGTCGGGTTTGGTTCCTTCGGTTGGAACCAGTTGCTGCTGACGTCGAAGAAGCACCGGTCGGACCAGTTACACGACGTCAGGAAGAGGATGACGAGCAGGAAGGAGCAGTATATGCATGGTCGGTTGAGGAAGTATGTGCAGATGAAGAAGACGAGGATGAAGGCGGGTGACGCGTTGGTCGGTATGAAGAGCAGTGGGAGCCAACTAGATTTTCGATAACCGTTAGTTTTCTCTTCTCCTAGGAATGCTCATGCCGGCCATGCGCCTAGCTTGGGGTATGTAGAATTTGACGAACCTCCGAAGACAGAACATTTTCTGCTTATGTGGTAGTTGCACAAAGGCAACTGGACGGGTAGTGTTACTGTCCGAATGTGGGGAAAACGAATGAACGTGTCCTTCCTGGCTGGAATTACCCGAGAGACGGACAGCGCGAACTGAGATCAAGGGGCAGCGCCGCTCGGGTTGTTCGCCGTACTAGCGTATGTGGGATTGGTAAACCGCCGGGGATATCGAATCGGACTCGAGATGAACGAGCGTGTGCACACGGTGGTATGATTCGAGGCCGAGATTGGAGATGGTATGTACCTCGACGGAAAGGAGGATTATGCTCTTGAGCACACCCGAGCGAGTAATCTGCGGTGTTGCACACTCTTCCCAGCTTCAACGTGGCGGGCTGGTTCGTGGGACCTGAAGGAGGTTGGTTCAAAGTTTGCTTGTTCCTCGTCAAAGAATGGAAAAGTTGGCGATTCCGTCACCGTCTAAAATTCGATTCGCCCGGCGCAAAGCAAGCAGGAGGGTCTGGGGACTGGCGGATAAAGAACGCGGAAGCTCTATTGACAGCGTAATTGCACGGCGACAGGCAGAGCGCGGAAGGGCGATAATGCGAGGGAAGAATAATGTCTTTTTTTTTTGTTTGGTTTTCGGGGTCCTCCAGGTGTCAAAGGAACCTCGACGCGGCGGACGGGACGATCTGCTGGACTTGCAAGCGAACTGTCACTTGCGCAATTGTTCAGGTCGGAAATCGGGAATGACGCTGGGGCCGGGGACCGTTCGGTGGGGCGTTGCAAGTGGCTGCCCCTGCCATTCCTCAGTTCAGTTGCATTCCATTTGCCGTGGCTGCAATTCCCATGACGCCGGGGTCGAGCTCGAGATCCCTTCTTGCTTACATAAGCCACGTGGTTGAGTGCCGACGACCGTCCATTTTGGGCCATCATCACGAAGCTGATGAGCTTGAATTGAGGTTGAGGAGATTAGAGTAGAGATTACTCATGTGGTCCAACATGATGTTCCGTCTCATATAAAGCCTCCATACCCGATACGTGAAGACATCCTGAGCAGTTTGGTTAGGTACTGCCAGCCACCTCCGGCTACCATCTGTGAACCAAGGGCTCAAGCCACTCACTCTACCTTCAGGGCATTTATCATATGCCAGAGGAGAGCTCCTTCAATCACGAAGGATAGTTCCCGGATACCAGTCCCAACTCCAAAGTGAATGGGCAGATATCAAGCCGGCTCTGGACGAGGACGAGGTTGCACTTTAACCGGACCGGGCCAGCTTGCCATGAGACTCTAGGTACCGTCTAGTAGTCTGGTGTCGTTGACTGCAGTCAGAGTTCGACTTTGATATCACCAACAGCCTCATAGGCTGTCAAATGCGGCATTATCATGTCACACCCACGACGGATGCGAAGTGCAGAAGCAGAGACGGAATTTGTTTCGATGCCGTCGTGATGCACATGTCTTCCGCGCGCTAGGTGTTGAGGTGCATGTGCAGGTCAGAGTCGGAACATCCAATGCTCAACGTCGACTCGAATCCGGTCAGACCCGTGGATGTGAAGGCGGGCGTTGGCTACGTGGACGCATGTATCGACAGCAACGGACAGCAGAGAGGGGCACGGACCATTGTGGCCATTATTTGCTGAACCCCATGCCCAGACGACAGGAGGCCCAATGGAATTGGATAGCAGCGAATCGTCGTCAACTTGTCCCAGCCTTGAGAAATGTCAACGGTCAAGGTCCCATGTAGGTCTGGCCTAGATTGAAAGAAGTGAACATGAAGAGCAGACCTACGGGAGCCAACTGGCAGAACTAGGCAAAATAAAAAAAAGTGGAAAAGTGAAGCAGCAGTGAATGTTGTGTTCCAGTTCTGGCAAACGGACAAGTGCAAATCCAACCAATCTCAGGGCCTCCTGAGGCTGCCCCTGGGGCAATCTCTGCGCTGCGGCAGCTTCCTCAGGTCCCGTCATTTTTCCTCAACTGCAGTGGCTGCAGCTTCCATTTTCTCTCCTCCTCCTCCCCCGCCAACCCGCCAACCCGCCAAACGGAACCGAACAAAACAAACGGGCCCATCAACTCCCGACGGACCCTCTCGCCCTCTTCTCACCTCTTCCTCCTTTCCTCTCCTCACCCAACATCGTCAACTTCTCGCGCGAATGCATCACACTGGCCATTGTCGGCTTTTTTTGCGCGTGCGACTTTTGACCTTTGCGGCAGACCGGAGCTGAGAAATCAAGCAGCTAGTTAGACAGGTGAGTGGTCCTGTCCCGACTCCCGCTCGCTGTATTTTCGCGCTCGCTCTCTGTTTGGCCCGCGGAACACGCTGCAGTTGGTGGCAGGTGTCGTGGGCTAACCCTGAGCCTCAGCTTTGGGCCCGACCGAGCTTGGGGAAGCTTCTTCGGTTCCCGTCACTTGTCTAACCCTCGCTCCTCAAAACAGCGTCATTGATTTTAAAAGAGTCCCAGCTGGAGCTGAGGTCCCCCCTCCTCCCACCAACATCGACCAACCCAGTCACAACCCCCCCTCGTCACGTTTGGTTTAGGTAATTCGACAAACGAAAGCCAACAGAGCCTACCATAACCGACGACAGACAACTGGTCACTGCACGAAGCGCCGTCCATCGCACAACCCCCAACCGCCCGCTCTCGGTACCCTCCCCCCTCGTCGCCGTCACTGTCCGTCATCAGTGACATCGCTTCAACCCCTCGACGTCCCGAACCTTCCATTTCTCTGCCACTGCCACTGCCGGAAGGCGGCTTGCGGTAGAATAATCGAAAGACCACATTTGCGTGTTTGTTGTCTGGATACCTTGTTGTGTCGATAGCCAGAAACGGCCATTCCTCATGATGCCCAACAACTTCAACATGCCCGGTGGCAACGTTTCGGGCGACGGTGAATCCGACCGCGCTGCCGCGTCCCAGTTGCTTTTGGCTCAGCTTCGTCGCCAACAGTCCTCCACCAGCCCTAATCCAGCTGCTGGACCTAATGGCTCGAACCAGTATGGCCAACTTGCTTACCACGGACACCACGGCCACGGTCACGTCCACAACCTCCCCCAGGGTGGCCAGTCCTACTATGGACCTGACTCTCCCGGTCTGACCGGTAGCTTCCAGAACGCCTTGGACTCCGCCGCGTTTCTCCCTGAAGCCCCGACGCCGCCTATCCACGCATTCAATAACTCCCAGTTTCCCCCCGGACTGATGCAGCCAATTGGTGCCGGCCGCGGCCTTCCTCCTGCTGGCGAGAATCGGACCGCTCAATTGTTGAACCTTCTCAAGTTTAACGGACAAGGCTCTTCCTCTAACCAGAACCAGCCTCAGTTCCCCCAGGAAGCTCAGCCAGGCTACAACGTTCCGCCTCCTATTCTGCACGCGCCCGCACCGAGCGGTTCTGATCCTGGTGGGCTTCTTGCTGCTTTGATGCGTGGCGCGCACCCTGAACAGCCCAAGCCCGAAGCCGCGCCTGCTTCCTCTTCGTCCTGGAATCAACCTGCTCCTCCCTCCAACACTCAGCAATATCTGCTGAATTTGTTGAGCAAGCCGAAGCCAAGCCAGAACGATACGAGCGAAATCGTCAAATCCAGTCTTCTCACGCCTCCCCCGGCCGAGGACGACTCAAAAGATGCCGGCAAAGCTGCTGATTTGACCCTCCTTGAAACCGTGCCGTCTCGCTCCGAGTTTGATTTTGAGCCTCAGGGTCTTGAATCCACGCCCCCCAAGTTTAGCTCGACCCCGCACTCGCAGCATTCGCAACCCGCGCCCGCCGCTCGGTCAGGGATATTCGAATTTTCTGGTCAGCATGACGATCACTCGGTCAGTTCCCCTAGCCAGAGGACTCCCAAGTCGTCTGCTGGTTCTACTATGGATCCCAATGCCAGTCGCCCCCCGGCAGCACCTGCTATCCGGATTCTGCGGAAGCCTGATCCCCATGATCCTAAGCGGCCTTTAAGCGACCATAGCTCCACAGGCAGCCCCGACCACACGAGACGGAAGCTGGAACATGTATCGTCTCCCCATGGGTCTACGGGCGCGCCTCGAATCGCTCCCAACATCATCACCGTTTCCCCAGGCTCAGAGGCCAAGGTTGAACTTGGTCAAGACCACGTGGAAGGTGAAAAGAAGAAGGAGAGTGTCGCCGAAGCCGTCGTCGGGCTTGCTGAGCAGGCCGACAGAGAAGCCCAAGAGGCGCTGGCTCGTGCCGAGGAAGAGAGCGCTCAGGCTGAAATTGCCCAAGACCTCGAGCAAATGATGAGCGCCGAGACCGACGAGGACTTTGCCAGATCTGCGCAGATTGCCGCTCAGGCCATCCAGAAACAGCATGAGAACAAGGATGTTCTGGAGTCTGCTCTCGATGCCGAAGTGGCCAAGGAAGTGAGAGATATCGTGGACGAGGCAGCTCAAGCCGCGCAGGGCCCGGTTGCGGACAGCTGGGAGAGTGCCGAAGCCGACGAGATTGTCGTGATTGAGGAGACAGCGGCACCTATCAAGGTGTACAACTTCCCCTTGAAACCCTGGATCACTATCAGTGTCCAGGAGACGGATGAAGTTCGCCCTGTCTTTCGCGAAGAAGCGATTCTGGACATTGCTAGGCTGAAGAAGGACTTCGACCAAATCGATCGGAACCTTGTCTCAGCATCAGAGAGCTACATGGCCTATGGTATGTCCAAGGCTGGTGGCCTCCGGGTGATTCGTCAGGAGGACGGTAAGGACGCTAAGCTCTTCACGGACACTAAGGATAGAATCTTTAATGTGGCAATCTCGTCGTCTGCGTCGAACCAGCACCCCAAGGAGGCCATCATTGGTACAGGTATGAGCGGCACAGTCTACTGGGTCCAGCTCAAGAAGGGTGACCGGGATCATCTGGAAGACGCTCATCCGGAGCAATACGGTTTCGCTCTGCCCCCTCTGTCGACACAAGAGGGCGGCGATGCGCCCGGCGGAGTTCTTAAGACGAGAGCTCGTCCTTCCTCTATGCATCCCGACTACTTTGCCGTTGGCCGCGGAAAATCCATCAATATCATTTGGCCCTCGTTCATTTTCGAGAACAATCTTTTCAAGAACGCCCATGACCGTGTTGTCGACACCGAGAGACTCTTTAAGCAATGTTCTCTCAAGATCAACACTGGCAAGGCCGGGAAGGATTTCACCTTCAGCCAGGATGATACACTGATGGTCACGTTGGACAAGTCGGGCCGAGTTAAGTTCTGGGATGTCCGTGACTTGACCGCTGTCAAGGACGGCTCCGATCCCCTGAACCCAATGCCTGCCCACACCTCTTTGGAAATCAAGGATCCTTTGATGACCTTGACCACCACCCCAGAGGGCGAGAAGGCCTGGCCTACGTCCGTCCTGTTGTTGGATAAGTACCGCCCGTATCAGAAGCGCGCTGCCTTGCGGTATATGATCGTGGGCATGAAGCAAAACCACACCCTTCAGCTGTGGGATCTTGCCCTGGGCAAGGCTGTGCAGGAGTTCAACTTCCCCCACAACAAGGAGTCCGACGCCGTCTGCAGCGTCATGTATCATGCTCGCTCAAGCATGATTGTTGTTGGTCACCCTACACGCAACTCGATTTACTTCCTTCATCTCTCCGCCCCCAAGTATGGTCTTAAGAACCTCTCACAGGTGGATTACATTCAGAGACTTGTTGCACAGGACCCTTCGATTCCGCAGCCGGAAGCTACTGCCGTTATTAGTGGTATCCGGGAGTATTCTTTTGCCAACAAAGGCGTGCTGCGGAGTCTCGGAATTCTTGGAAACCCCGCAGGTTCTACTGATGGCGATGAAGCGAACCTCTTCGAGCTGTATGCTATGCACTCAAAGGGTGTCACCTGTGTCTTTATCAAGAACGGTGAGCTTGGCTGGTCCAAGGATAACAAGGTCATCTGTCCAGCCGATGCTGAAAAGGTTGGCTTGGTCAAGATTTCCAAATTGGTTGCTCCTGTACAGCCAGTAGAGGTTCAACAGGCCCCGGCTCCGGCCGAGACAAGCGCGCCGCCCCAGATTCGCATCGCCACGCGCCCCAACAAGGAGATTCTGCAGAAGACGCCGTCATCCCAGGGTGATGACAAGAAGGGAGTGGATTCTGTCTCGACTGTCAAGCCTGATCGCAAGGAAGATACCGAAACCCCCATTCAAAACAACAATCAGCCGGAGCGGGCAGAGAAGAAGGGCCGCAAGAAGAAGGCTGCTGCTGCGGCGGCGGCGGCGGCTGCCGCGGCCGCCGCTGGCGATTCTGCTGTCAATGGCCAGGCAGAGCAACAAGCCACCCCGACAATTGGCCGCACTTCATCTCAAGTCAAGGCCAGATCTGCTAGAAATGCTGATTCTTCTGCTCTCAACCTCCCCAGCCAATTTTCCGACCTCTCCCTGAACGGTTCTGGTATCTCTCAGGAACAACTTAACATAGTCATCGCCGATATGGAGTCGCGCATCTCGAACAACATGAACAACATGCAAGGACGTATGTCCAGTGTTTTCGAGTCATCCTGCAACGAAATGCTCAAGCGGCAGCGCGAACAGCTGCATGGTTGGCTGCAGGATTGGGTGCGCAATTTCATGGATAATCGTGATGACCTCTTCCTCAAGAACCAGTCAGCAGTCCTCAAAGTCGTTGCGGACGTTCTTAACGACAACACCGAAACTGTTCTTAAGCATCTCATCGTCGATCAGGTCAATAACGCCGTTGTTCCCGCCATCCGTTCCACCGTCGAAAAGGTAGCGAAGGATCAGGTCGACTCTAGCCTGAACAAGCAACTGCCCGCGACGCAGAAGGAGATCGAGAAGAGACTCCCCTCTCTGCTTATACAGTCGCTCCAAAAGGCTGACATCGCGCCGAGTTTGGTGGACAAGCTCGCCGATCAGGTTCTCCAAAAGGTGGCCACCCGGTTGGACGTTAATATCGCCAACCAGTTTGCGAAGTCGTTCAGCGAGCAGCTGCCTGTCTTGTCAAAGCGTGTAGCCGAAGACGTTCACCAACGTATCGCAGGAGATATCAGCACACGGATGGGCGAGACAATCGCGCGGTTTGAGGAGCGGAAGCGAGACGATGACGCGAAGCTCGATCGCCTCATTGCTCAAAACACAGAGCTATCCACTGCGCTTGCAGCTCTGGCAGCGTCCCAGGTTCATATGCAAAAGGAGTTCAGCGCCCTGAAGCAACAGCTTCATGAGCAGAACTGTGATCGCGACTTTGGCGTTCCGGAGCCTACGCACAGTCACACGCATTCTCGTGCCAGTGGCAGCGTTAGCTCACACCAGCAGGCTGGCGGACCCTCTCGCGATTTGGTCACCTATGCGCCGCCCCAGGCTCACCAGCACCAACACACCCAGTCCATTCATAGCATGGCTCAACACCAGCAGCAGCAGTTCGTGAATCAAGAGCAACAGGTGCTTTTCTCTCCTACTCCCCGCGAGAATCGCGAGAAGATGGAGCTCAACAACACGCTGGAAACTATCGATCGTTTCATGAGCGCAGGCCAGTACGACCAGGCAGTTATGCGCTGGCTGCAGGCTGAGGACAAGAGCGAGGAGGTGTTCCAGCAGGTCATTTCCAAGTATGACCCCCGTTGTCTCTCCGGTCTGGCGCCCATCTTCCTTCTTTCCGTGGGAGCCAGCATCGTCAGCAATCTTTCCCGGAGAAGCCCCAAGGTTCAAACCAAGATTGCTATGGTCGAAACGATCGTTTACGCCATGGCACAAGCCATTCCCCACTTGGTAAGTGTTGCTACAACCCAGTGAACTGTGCTCCTGCCTTGATCTTTGATTGCTAACAGTCCGTTCTCTTACAGGAAGATCAAGTTGTCGAGGCCGTCCCGAAGGTCATGTCTCTGATCCAGGCTAAGGTGGAGGAGCTCTTGCTCGCTATTAGCCGCGAGAGCCCTCACGATGCCTCTCTGAAGACCTTGTCCAACATTGCTCACCTTGCTGGACGTGTCGGCGAAAGTTGCCAGCCTTCGCGCCAGGCTTTGGGTCATCCCGGTGCGCCTTACTAAAGACACTCGCTGGTAGAACTTGCTTTGAGGAGAGGATGGTAGACGGTTCGAGGAGGCTTTTCCCTTTGCTATCTTGATACCCAGCTTTTTATTCCTCTCTTGGTCACGGTTTTACGGATGAGCTTGGAGCACTAGGTTGGTGCAACATTTGTCCGAGGAGATAGACTGGGTGGATTCATGATTCAGCGAGCATAATGGAAGTCTGCTAGTTATTGTTTATTTGCGTTCGCAACTTGTTATCGAGACTTGTAACATTACTATTGGGGAGATGAAAGCGAAAAGTTTTGAGCGAATGGGTCGAAGAGGCGGCTTTTGTAACGTTGTCTGAGCGGCCGCGATTGTGTGGGTTATGTGAGCTTGCTTGGTGGTTCTGAGCATAATCAGATTTGCATGTCGTCGAAGTTAGCTTGTACGATATATCTTATTGCTGAGTAGATGCAAGATAATTCAAAAGAAGGACACGACTACAAGATAAGAGTTTTGTTGATCCATCGTACCCTTGGTTGACAACCCGATATCGCGCTGTGATGTGGTGATGGTCTTGGTTGCTCGAGCAATGCTGCGATGGTGATGCCGTGAAAACTCGTAATGTAGTATCCCCTTCATAAGGTCAAGTCTGATGAACAAAAAGCACATACGACCATAGATGGTAGAAAACTCGGGATCCCGTCCGCTCTCCCATAGATAAGCTACCAATCGCCTGACTAGTAGTTGGGTCGGTGACGACCAGCGAATCCCAGGTGTTGTATGTTTTTTTTGGTCTTTTGCTTTTCAGCACGTATGGTATCCCTTTCTCTTTTTCGGCTCCTTCGTTGGCTCTTTGTGTTCCTTTCCTTTTTCTTTTTGTTTTCCTTGTGAGTGACTTCCGTTTTGAAAAATAAGCGGGTACGGTATCTTGATGGCTGGGTGGAGCCGACATCTTCAAGCGACGAGATAAAAGCTGACATGGGCGCGTTGTTAGAGATCGGGAAAAAAAAAAAATCAACGGTGATGGTCGTTGTCGGACATTCAAGGCGGCTTCGCGATGCCATGGCCCTCGGCGTTCCATCTTCTACACGGTGACGTTGTTGTCATGAAAAGGGGTTGTCTGCATGGTTCGTCAACCTAGTATCGACACGTCCCTGAACTAGAAACACGTACGATTACACACGCAACCAACAATCCACCCGCTCGACTTCTTCTTGACCATATCCAGGTAGCAGGCAATGCTGCGTCGTGATAGCGGAGTACTACCCTCTCCTCTCTCCCAGATCAAGCATATACCTATAACCCATCTCCTTCACTCACATTCAGTCAGAGACCAAACACCACTCCCTCCTTCCCACAAACCAATACCCACCTCCTCGTCAACCACCTCACACTTCACCATTTCAACCAAACCGGTCATCTACATCATCCCCTGCGCCTGGCAACTTCCCACCGCCTGGTCTACCTTCGCCACCATAGCCAAAGAGGCAGGCTACCCTGTCGTGTTCAACCAGTTGCCCACCGTGGGCGGAACCGAAGTACCCCTCGCCGCTCTCCCAGACGACGTGGCAGTGGTCCAAAACAACCTCCAAAAGCTGGTCAACGAGGAGAGTAAAGAAGTGATCCTTGTGGGTCACTCCTCGGGCGGTCTTGTTGCCAGCTGTGCGGCTGAGGGCTTCGACGCCGCCGGTCGCAGGAAAGAGGGCAAGAAGGGGGGGCGTGATAGAGGTGGCGTTTTTGGCGGCGTTTGCGGTTAGAAGGGGAAAGACGATGTTGAAGATTTTGGGGAGGAGAAAAGGGATTGGTTTTTTATGGGGGATGAGGTATGTTCAGGGAATCCCGCATTATCCGCCGGTCTTCCCCCAGACTGAGTGAGAATGACGACTTACGGCCTTTGATAGGGTGACCGTACCTACCTCCACGAGGAACCAGCCATCGACGTCCTTCTCAACGATCTGCCGGAGAAGGAACAGAAATACTGGAGTAAACAAGTCACGCATACCTCGGTTGGCTTGTTCAACACGCCCGCTACGTTCGAGCCTTGGAGCAATGGGATCCCTTGCTCGTATATCTACTGCGAGAGGGATAACGGGATTCATATGCCCCGTCAAAAGCTAATGCGGAATCGGCCGGGGCCAGATGCGAAGGAGGTTTATCTTGATTGCGGCCACTGTCCGTATCTGAGCATGCCGAAGGAGTTGCTCAGGGCGATCGAGGATCTTTTGGCGTGAGGGAAGCGAGAGCTGGGTGGACACTTAGCGTTAGTCGCGGCTTGAGTTGTTGCAAGCACTTGCTATGCAGCAATTCTGCTGAAGGGATAGACCAGCAAGAGCTATCACAAAGAAAAACGGCCCCTGAGTGGCGCTTTTCTTCCATTGTCTGGGTTGACAAGGAGGGGAAGATCCCGCTGACAAGATCTTTGTCTGCCAGGGGTCAGGAGATAAAGGCCGTTGATCAATGGGACAAAGGGCCTGGAGTCAAGCCAAGAGCCACCACCAACTTTAAAGCTAAGAATAAAACAACCAGATGACAAAGTTCCTTTGGTTCGTTAGGGGTGATGTTGCTCAAAGCCGAATGAATCATGGGGGGCAATGCCAACGAGCCGCCTTATATCCCCATGCGACCGTATCGACTTGCTTCTCTGTTCTGCTGCCAACTGAACAGCACCTTTGTTCACGAGCAGAAATCTCAACACCAACTATTCTGTTACTCAATCCAAGCAGCAGAAATATTGACATAGCAGCTCGAGCTCCAAAAAGCAGAGAGCACAAAGACAAACTCCCCGCCGTCAAGATCAAGATGGTCGCCATCCGCCGCAAAGCCTCGTTCTCCCATCACGAGGAGGTGGGCGATACCATCCACGTTTGCCTCTCCGACACCATTCACGTTCACGCGCCCAAACCTAAGCGCCGACGCACGACGAAACTGCCTTCGCTGAGGTCGAAGTCCCCAGTGTCAATCACCTATCCTCCTCTGGACCCCAACACCGCCGCGCCTGTTCCTGACCCGCTTCTTGACGATGTTTACCGCCGCCTAACCCTATCTGAGCTCGAGGAGGAACTTTCCAAAGCTGACGCCGCGAATACCACGGAGGAGGGCGGTTACTCAATCCCCACCCACGGCCAACGTACCCAGCGCTTGCTTTTTTCTCTTCTTCAGAATGCTTCGCACCCGAAGACCAATTATACACCCTCTACCGGCACGGACACCGACTCCGGGCCCATCGAAGCGCTCTACCTCAACCAAACCCAAGCTACAGCCCTAATCGAATCTCCCCGCTACGACCCAAACGTGCTTTTAATCGTCCAGGATAAGCGATACTTCGAACCCGCTCCCGCCGTCTCCCTCCCATTTACCAGCTCTCAAACCCAGCCAAAACCGGAGGCCACAGCCGGGAGCAACACAGACCGATCCCAATACCGACCCATCACCCTCTTCTTCAACCATCTCCTCCCCACTCTCCACCGCCAAGTCTCCGTCCAGATCCCCAGTCAACCGGTGACTGAGCCTTCGGGACAGCTGAAGACTTTAAGGTCGATTCGCGCGCGGTTTCACTCGGAGGACATGGATGCACACGAGGTACAGGGAGAGAAGAATAAGAAGGACGATCCGTGGAATGTTTTGGATTTGTCGACGCCTATACCTTCTACTACCCCTTCGTTTTTGCAAGGGCCGGGGAGTCAGTTGTTGAGATATATTCGTTCGGAGGTGTTGATGGCTGCTGGTTCTTCTGGGGTTATTTCGCCTCCGCCGTCTCCTACGGTGGCTGAGTCGGGGTTGGTGACGCCGCCTGGGGATAGGAGGGAATTTACGCCTGTCCTTGAGAGGGGAAGCACTCCTGAGCTTGAGTCCACTGCTACTCCTGAACCCAGCTCGAGCACTCTCCTCCTCTTTCCTAGCCTTACCGTCAACCGCGACTCTACCCCCGATCCCACTTCCATTTCCACTCCCACTCCCAACCCAACACCCTCACCAGCTCCCAATAGAGCTTCCACTCCCAGCCCAGCACCACCACCAAACACACCACCAAACACAACCCCTTCCAAAAAGCGCGGCCGCCCTCCCAAATCCAACTGCAAATCTCCATCCCCCAAGAAACAACGAATAACTCCCAAGACGCCAGAAAAAAGAGCCGAACGCCTCCGTGCCTCCCCCTCTTCCTGGAGCGAATGGACCAACGTCCAATCCTGGTCCCTCCTCTCCCAAGGCGGCCACCACACCCCTCCGCACTGTGACGCCTTCGGTTTCGACACCTGGATTACCGTCCAGGAGGGGATGGTTGGGTTTGGGTGGTTATCTACCGCTTCCACACCCGAATCAGAGACTGAGGCTTTTGGGGAGAGGGAAAACTGGGCAGCAGATCCGCACCAGTATGCTGAAGGTTCAAGATGGAGGTTCGTCATCCTCAAGCCGAAGCAGACTGTTTTCTTTCCTAGCGGGACGGTGCACTTTGTTTTTCGGCTTAAGAGTCAGGATAGTTTGAGTGTGGGTGGTCATGTGTTACGGTGGGATGGGGTGGAGAGGTGGTTGGAGGTTGTGCTTGAGCAGATGGGGAATGGGGAGATTACGAATGAGGATATGGGGTGGGGGACGGTGAGGAGGTATGTGGATGTTGTTGGGAAGCTGGTTGCTAGGAGGGAGAAGGAAGGAGGGGAGAAGAAGGTAAGGGAGAGGTGGGAGGGGTTGGTTAAGGTATGTTTATCACTTGTCCACGTGTAGGGGGTGGGTTGCTAACGATTGATCACAGGAGTTCAAGGAGTTCTCGAAACGAAGAAAATGCCAGTAGAAGAAGTGAATTGGAAACATAGAGAGAAGACTACAGAGAAAACATCTTTGGCTCGCTTGCTTGTTGGATGCGATGCGATGGGATGTAGACAGAAGGGAAGCCATATACAGGGTATTAGACAGAAATAAAAAGAAAGAAAAAGTAAACAGAAAGGGTATCCAGAGAGCCACCCGTGTATTTTCCTCCCTGGTTGTATCCCATGACCTTTTCGAACAAACCAAAACAAAACTCCTTTAACCTCCTACATTACGCAGTGCCGTTCTGGGCTCCCTGCTTCTCTTGGTCGTGAATCTGAGGCGCTGAAACGGTAGGGTTGAACCGGCCTGGCGCCTCCTTCTCCTTCTTGTCCGTACGTGAGCTCTCTGAACTGCTGGCCTTACTAGTGCCATTGTCCATGCTCTTTCTGACTCCGTGATCTTCGCTGTTCCTGAATTTCTTGGTCATCGTCAACGCCGGTTGCATGATGCCAGTGGGCTCTCCAGCCTCTTGCTTGGCCTTCTTTTCCCGTTCCTTTTCCATTTTGTGCATCACTTCAGCAGTGAGTTCCTGCTTCAGTAGTCGCTCCAAGACATCCTTCTTGCGAGTACGCCTATCGCCGATAGTAATGAGCAAACCGGCAGTACAGTTGGCAGCAATGGAGCAGCAAAGGACAGCGGTGGTCACTGCACTTTTTCTAGTGCGGTAATCCGTCGACCAGGTGTAAGAACCGAGAGTGATCTGTAGACAACTGTGTAGATCCAGTAGGCAAACAATGGCAATGAGCAAGCCGATAGGGAAGGCATGATGAGTTCCCGTTTCGTGAGGCTTGTAGAAGGTGTGTGACTTGGCCAGCTTCTTTTGATGGTGCACAAATCGGGCCTGTGATTTCTCGGAGAGGACAGGGATGAACTCGTCGTCATGTCGAACCTCTGTCATGTGAGGGTCAACGGGGGCGCGCTCGATGTCCGCTTGTTCGAGAGCAGCTTGGTTTTGAAGAGGCACATCATTGGGATCCTTCAAAGGGACCAACAACCGCTTGCGAAGCTTGATAGTTTTGAGGTCTGGATAAAAGTTAGCATTAGGCTAGATCTTGGCTAAACAGCAAATACTTACGATAGCGAGCCACAAAGATCATGTGGTATGTGTCGACCGCCCGGAAGGGAGCAAGACCATCACCGACAATGGCGAACAAAGCAACAAGGACATTGTCAATGACGTTGATGACGTATAGTTGTTTATCGCCGACGTAGATCCAACCGATAAGGAAGAGAACCCAAGCAAGACCGAACAAGGTAATCAAGACGGCATATAGGGTAACAAGGAAGCCCAGCGGCCGCCTGATGTACTTTCCAAAGGCCTTCATGCGCTGCTTGAACTTGGAGCGCTTGGAGTGGAGCATATGTCGGACATAGTCGTTGAGCATCCGGATGTCTTCCTCGCGCCATCCCTCCAGAGTAGCATCCTTGGGCAGGATGGCATACTGAGGAGCAGTCAAGACGGTCGAGAAACTGTGAACGTGAGGTGGACTTGGGCGCTGATCCGGGCTCTCGTCTTCTACCTCGCCCTCGCCTGTGGTCGGGGCCGTTCGGATAGTACGAACATCCTCCTGGGAAGGGGGATGGGTGCCGGGCAAGTTGGGTGGTAGAACTGGTAGTTGGGAGAGATCATATGTCGGCCTTCGGTTGACGAATCTACCCAGCGAAGGGACGAAGAGGGAGTTTTGGACGTTGGTAATCGACGATAGCGTGGCAACTTCTGGGTCTATAGCATAAAACTAGTTAGTATCGTGAGGAGTCAGAAGCTAAAAGTGGTGTGACATACCAATAACATCCAAAAAGTCTACAATACGCGAGTCGTATACGTCCTGTTCTGCCTGTGCCTGAGCATCCTCAGGGCTGACCTGGTTTTCTGCACCACGGCGACGACGTGGCAAAAGGTTCCGAAAGGTACCCTGGTGGCGCAGACCTGGGTGCTCTGGCTCGATATTGATAGATGGCTGGGCCAGAACATGCTCATTGATGGGGGAGAGATGAGCAGCTGGTGGCTGCGGCACCTCTCCTCCAACATGGTCAGGAACTAGGGGTGTCGATTTGTGCATCATCGGTTGATCATCAGCCCAATTTCTGGCGCTAACCGGCCGTTGGGGTTCTGAGCTGGAACGACGTCGACCTGTTGTCGCTAAAGGTGCCGGGGCATCTTGGGGTTGAGATGCGAGTTGTGGGTGAGAAGGGCGTCTCTGACCAGTGATGACTGACGGCCCTAGCCTCGAGCTCTCGGATGGAGCGCGTAGTCTTCGGAGACGGATTGCGGATTCTTGACGAGTGGGCTGGAATGGAACGTTTCGAGCTTGATTTTGTTGTGTAGGAGGAGGGGGAGCAGGACGGTGAGGCACAAGATCGGGCTGTTGTGATGGTCGACGAGGCTGAACTTGTGGTTCTTGTGGTGCTGGTTGGGGATGAAGTGCAGGCGGCCGCTCGTTGATGGGGCTAAGAGCTGTTGGTGGTGGTATGTCTGCTGCTGCCAGGCGTGCAGGTGGCTGCGGTGACTCTGCTAGCTGGAGCAACGATGGGAGTCGAGTCGATGCTGTGCTCGTCCGTCGAACATCTTCCTCTGTAAAGTATTCACCTTGGCTGGCATGCCCCTGATTTCCTCCATTCTGTGGTTGCTGCATTGCACCCGATAGCACCTGCTACTGTATCCAAGTGTCGTAGCGATGTGTCTCGTGTAGCAGCGGTGGGCCGTCTTTGTGCAAACGAGGAGAGGGAAAATTGGAAGGCTCGAGAAAGGAAGGAGGGTGTTGGAGAAGGGCTGTCTGTTCCCGTTGCTCGGTTTGTTTGTTCCTTCCTTCGAACCTGACTGAGTAAGGGCCTTGACAGAGCAGGAGCCTGAGGCACGAAACAGACACACACAACGCGACAAAAGAGCAAGAACAGTCTGGGGTAATGACAGATAAAATCCCAAGATATAGGTAGGTAGCAGTCCGTAATAATGCATATCATTTAGCACAAGATCTAGAATACCGTCACCACATGGCCAGCCCAAGGGATGGGGCCATGCCAAGGTCACAGACAAGACCCAAACCAGGGACTGACAAAGACTGGTTTTTGTTTTGGACAGGGGAATTACACCATTACGAGTCTCCGAGCGCACATTTCCCTGTCTTTGACCAAGTGTGCCTGTGACGTCATACCACCACCAGCCAATCAGAGCACATGCGAGGCTGTTTCAGATGAACAGCCACCGGTATCGATAACCGACAAGATAATAGATCTACCAACCAATGTCAACCATTCCATTCCTGTTTCCAATGACGGGTCCATCAAGGTGCATCACCATCACTAACACAAGAACCACAAATGGTCCACGAGGTCCGATAACGATTCCGAATACGCTGAACTACTCAAGATATCCTAGCTACCGCCTGCACATACTGCGAACACTCAAAGCTCAATCTCCGCCTGTCTTCCCCTATACTCAACCTTCAAAAACGGATCCACCCCCATGGAGAACCCAAACGTCCTCACCTTGGGATCAGACCCCTCCGGCAGCCTCCACTCGTAATTCAGCAGCAGATAAATCACCGCGATCTTGACCTCATTCGCCGCAAAGAAGCGTCCGGGGCACGCGTGCTGCCCGTGTCCGAATCCCAAGTGGTCCGGCCCCGTGCTCACCAGCTGCGCCACGTTCTCCTTGCCCGCTGCGGGCGTCTCGCGCATCCTCAAAAACCGTCTTCCGTCCCACTTGTCCGGCTGGTCGTACACTTCCGAGTTCCACATGTTGTGCGCCGAGACGGCCACGATGCCGCCCTTAGGGATGAAGGTGCCGTCTGACAAAATCAGGTCCTTGCCGACGTAGCGACGCATGGAGGCCATGCCGATGGGCTTGAGACGTTGAGACTCCTTGATGACGCTGTCAAGCAGCTTCATGTTGTACAGCGACGTCTTCTTCCACCCGCCTTCGCTGAGGACCTGGATCATCTCCTCGCGCAGGGGGGCAATGTATTCGGGGTTTTGCATCAGGTTGGTCATTACCTGGCAAGTCAAGTCGGAGGTAGTGTGGATGGCCACCAGGGACATGACCAGCTGGGCAACTGCTGGGTCGTAGTACTTGCCCTTGGCCGTCCGCTCGAACCACTCAATCGCGTCGTCGTGCTCAGCTTTGCCGCCGTTGGCTGCCTTTTCTTGACGTCTCTTTTTGAGGACCGGGTCGATGATGCTGCGGGCTACGCGGACGTGGGCGCGGGCGCGCTGGCATGAGGGGAGGAACCAGTGGACGATTGGCCGGAGGGCGGCGGGCCAGAGACGAAGCTCTTCGGCGGCGCGGAAGCCGTCCATTGTGTACTGCTGGGTAACCTTGAGCCATTCCTCGTTACGGCAGAGTTCCTCGCCGAGGAAGACGCGGGAAGAGATGCGGGCGATGAGGGGGAGGATCTTTGAGCGGAGGTTGACGGTGGACCATTCGCCGTTGGCTGGCTTGGGAAGGATTTCCTCAATCGCTAAGGAAGTTTCCTGGGCGAGGGGCTCGGTGACCTTGTCTGTCATGGTTTGTTAGCTTCGTCGCTTTGTCTCGGTCAAGGCAAGGGTTTGACATACTCAGGTACTTGGTAAGATCCCTCATGATAACCTCTTGGACAATGTGCGAATCCCGGCTACCCTCACGGAACCCTTCAAAACCAGGGAGATGCGCATGGAAGGCCTAGTTCTTCTTGTCAGCCTCAGTCCCCATTTTACATCTCACCACGGATCGAAGGGGTAACAAACCTTATACGTCCACTTCGAAAAGCTCAACCGATCGTCACTCTTGATCTCATTGGCAAAACGCGGCGGCAACACTGTGACCTCACCAAAGTCGCTGATGACACGGCAAGGCTTGTCGGGGTTGGCCTTGAACCAGTTCGCAATCATCTCCCGAGAGCCAGCCACGAACTTCTTCTTCGGTCTCGTGTCGCTAAACTCGAGGGGACCCCTGGGGTTCAGGTGCTTGATGTTCTTCGGGTATCTCGGTCCTTGGAGGGAGTACACGAGGACGGCCAAGAGAAAAGCCGTGACAAGGTAGGGAAAGGGCTTCGCTGAGGGGTCGGTGATGGACTTGATGTCGAACCGCTCCATCCACGAGGGGATGGAGCTGGGTGTGGCCGAGGGGTTGGCCATGGTTGCTGTGTTGGTGTTCCCTCAAGACTTTGGTTGTGTTGTAGTTCCTCTTGTGAACTTGGGGGTAGAAGGGAGGAGAGTGAGTGTTCAAGACATGACCAGTCGAGGACAATCGTGATCTTTATACGTCCTACCAGTACATCTGGGTGACATAAAACCGGAAGCTTTGTGTCCCCTCCCCAACTTTATCCATTTTCACAACTCGTTTATGAAATGGCACAACATCCTGGCTATATCGGGATATGAAAATCGCTGTATAACACTTCGAGATCTGGAACCCCAGACGGACGAGCACCCTTGCCGGCTCCTTACCGACACGTCAGTAATGGAAATGGTGGGGTTTCTCCAGCAATCAGGGATAGGAAATACGAACGTTGATGTTAGTGCAACGGTCCGGGTTGGAGGAAGCCGAACTAGCCTCTCGGCGCGGCTCTTTCCATTCCAATTCTGGATGGTGGATGGTGGATGGTTGATGGTTGATGTTTGATGGTCGATGCTTGCTTGACTCGGGCATGCATCGTCAACCTTGATTTATCTCGCCTGCGGTGTCCTGTACAAAAACACCAACTCTACCCGTAAATATTGTTCAGTCATGATGATGTTACCAAACAGATTCCAGAGAGTCCATACTACCAACTCTGCTTTATCCATCACCGCTTTTCTTTGACACTGACAGTGACCGCAACCCCACGCGTACCGCCGATCTCAAAGACAGTTTACCCTGTCCTGTCCGTCTTCCTCGTTGCCGTTGGCTGGCCCGTTCAAGCGAAAGCAACGCTACCGTTCCGGACCATGCCGGCACCACGAGCTGCCGGGGACCCACATCTCCGGATGCACAAGGTGCACAAGTATGCACAAATCAGGTATAACAGTGGGATAAGTGGTGCATAACTTCAGCATAAGGTCGCATAACCAAAAAGGGGCCCTAGCCCCTGAAGCTTAATCGCACTTCGTCATAAATGACGATTCTACACCGGATCTCAAAAAAAGGCCACGGATATGAAGACGGCACAACACCAGGGATTCGCTGGTCGTCACCGACCCAACTACTAGTCTGGCCCTCACTGGCTTATCTATGGGAGAGCGGACGGGATCCCGAGTTTTCCAGTGGGTATGGTCGTATGTGCTTGTTTCTTGCAAAGCCAATGCTTATGAAGAYGTACTAATTTGTTGTCAGGTGCTGGACTGACGGTATGGTATGGTGTTGTCGGGTGGGTTCATGTTCCCACCCCTCCCTTGTCTTGTGTGGGTCCATGCCCTCACACCTTCCTGTATTTTAGCCCTCCACACTTCTTTTCCCTTTCTACTCTAGCCTTCTCTCCATAGCACACACACATCTACACATCGTTTTGCCCTCTAGTCCAAGAGATAACCAGCTCCAAAGAGAGATCCAGCTGAAGTCAAGCTGTATTATCTGGACACTTACTAACCGGCCAACGTCTCAGGCGGTGGTTTAGTTCATAGGAGAATACGTTGCGTCAGGACTATAGCTTTGGACCATCGAACCTCATCTCATAGCGGTTGAGTAAAAACTTTATAAACTCTCCCCGTGCACTTCCAATGGACTCGATTAGCTCAAATCGTAGTGTATTGAGCTGTGCCACTGCAATATAATTCAGTGGGGGCGAAGGCATCGTAACTACCCCGGGCTGTGTGGAAACCCTGCGCAGTGCACTTGCTATAACCGTGCGTGGCAGGCGCACCTGCCATGATGTGCGTCTCTACGGTCATTCCTGAACTAAAGAGTCAATGATGCAGGCACGAGATCCCTCGTAGAGGGCATCATGCCTGCCTCCATACTGGTTATCTCGGCAGCTGTGTCTGACGTGCACACACGCACAGGTTACTTCCCATGCTCCGCCTTCTCTGTTTTACCGACCCTCTTTTCTCTCTTAGCTCAGCTAGATTCATCGCCCTCAATGGCGGAGTCATCCTTTATCCCAGTGTTTCCACTCATCGGTCAAGAGTGAGAGTGAAGACGGCGAAATGACGCAGCATCCATCGCCTCAACCCGATTTAAATTTCTCGCTTTACTTTCTACTCGACCGATCTTGGTTTGGATCACCCCATCTCCCATCTCCCGTCTCTGATTCTTCAATCATAGGCATCAACATAAAGGTCGCGTACCGTCGCCCACGGCCTACCACCTGTCTCATGGTTGTTATCTCATGCCACTCACTATCACTATTGCCTGGCCCAATTGAATCAAGTGCCAATCCTCAGCGAACTCGGCTACAGCCATCTCCGACTAGCCCAACCTCACCAAGATGCAGTGCCGCTGATCAGCGGACGGCTTAGTACGCGTCGATAAGTATGAATACACATACATATCCTTGGAGTAGCTTGACACTCTCCATCGCATCACTGGGTTCCGCGTCGACAGGGCGGACTGTGGTGCCTACAGTATCATTGTACACGACTCCCAGTCCCAGCCGATGTCGTCCCAACAGCTTCTTCGTCATGGGTGGTGCTCTGGATTGGCGACAGTGGCACCGCTTCCGCCGGCATGCTTCTATCCTGCTGTTCCTGATGATGTTTTTTGTTGTGGAGGGCTTGGGCCAGAAGTCGTGCTGTCCCCCTCTGATCTTTGGGCACGGGTTTGAACAGCTCTTTGGCCCCGTCGACAAAGAAGAGTTTGGCGAGTCCACCTGGAGAGGCGGTATATGGTTAGCAAAGACACAAGCGGCTCAGCAGATGGAGAGGATTCTAGCTTCGATAGAGGGCACTTACAGATGACTATCACAGAAAACTGCCCCAAAAAGGGCACCCACGCAACAACAGCCGCGACCTGACCAAAGCCCCATTCATTCTCCCTGTACGAGGGCCCCGACAGTTCCGCCACTCTCTGGCGGATGTACATGAAGAACCCCAGAGAAAGCCAGACAAGAATCAGGCTGGTGAGGACCAAGAACCCGCCAAAGATCCCCGTCAAAACCAAATACAGCGTCAAAACCGTGTGCTTCGCCCGATCCATCATCTTGGGCCTTCTAATCCTTATAACCAACAACGAACCGCCCCAGAGCAAGATCAGCGCAAACACCGCGTAAGGCGTGTACTTCACCCAACGTTGCACGTAATGAATCGACTGCTTCCCTTCCAAGCACCTAGCTTCGAACGTGGTCTTGTGCGCTCTCAGCTTGACCTCGTAGAAGAATTTGATACTAACGGCGGCCATCATACAGAGAAGCACGAGCAGGCCGAGGAAGGTCAGCGCCGGGTACTTGTAACGCCCGGGGAACCACGGCCAGAGACAGAACAGCACGGCGATGGAATGGACGGCGCCCAGGTAGCCGAAGTAGCCAGAGTAGATCCGGCCGAGCGAGCGATGGGTGTGTTCGACAAGGAAGATGAGGGCGGCTATGACGAAGGTGAAGGCGAAGATGTAGCAGGTGGACCAGAAGACTTCGAGGCAGTCGTCAGCTGTTTCGCGGAGGGCGTTGAGATCCAGTAGCTTGGTCGGTTTTTGGGCGGCGGTCTGGTCTTGCTGCTGGGTATCAGGTTGGTGGTCTGCGGGGTTGCGGTTCCCTTGCTCGGGGTGGGCTTCTTCTGAGTTTAAATGAACTACATCTGAGATGTAAAAGCAAACGTAGAGGAGCAGGAACAGACTTGCGAGGACAGCTTGGACCACGAACGCAACATTTACCTGAAGGATTTTCGTGTGAGATGGTGGCTTCAGGTTGTTACCGTGGCAGAAAAAAGGCACGCTTTACTCACCCCGATGCCAGAAACATCCGGATTGCCTTCCCATATCAGGGACCTGCAGAACTCCGTGTGACATGTGTTGAGGGTATGGTTAACGAGATGATCCAGACGAGCGCGCTCATTCGCATTGTGGGTGAACCAGGATGCGGCCTGGCCTAGGGTGTAGTTGGTGAACTTGTATTTGGTAGTACAAAACCAGATGAAGCTGTCAAGCCGATAAACAGGTATATCCCAATGCTTCTTCCACTTCTCACCGTGTGTCTGATTCAGAATGTCATGAGTGCCCTGGAGATAACCCAGAAAGTTGGTAGCTGCAACGGAGCAGTCGTCGGTACAGTCCCGTCCAATGCATTCTTCCAAGCTTTGGAGAGTGAGATTGGCGGTAACGAGAGGGTTGCGGCCGGGATTTTTCCAATCACGTTCTTCTACCATAGTTCTTCTGGACGGGAGTAATCAGTTTGGCTGTTGGTCTCGTAGAGGGTGGATACGTTATAGGTATCGTGGTGTGTAGAGAATATGAGAGAGGCGGTTGAGGACGAACTAGTGCTTCTTAGGGACTCGGACTTGTCTTCCTCTTTAAATACGGGCAACTAGGCATCTATCGTGAAGGCGTTCGAGCGCATTAGGAGGTTTTTGCCCCTAGAGCACGAGATCGCAGGGAATATGAAAGTTACACCACCTAGGGCATATCACCAAAACTCCGGTCAGTGCTGGGCTGCACGAGAGCCTTGCACGGTACTGGGACCGAAACTCCGGTCTGTGCTGGGCTGCACGAGAGCCTTGCACGGTACTAGGACCAAAACTCCGGTCAGTGCTGGGCTGCACGAGAGCCTTGCACGGTACTAGGACCAAAACTCCGGTCTGTGCTGGGCCGCACGAGAGCCTTGCACGGTACTCGGTTCCGGCCGAAATCACTACTGCTTGGGTCCCAACGTCTTATAAGGAACGATCTGAATTGGTGCTTGCTGCTGACCGAAGCCATACATACAGGCGCATGGAGATACCAATCCGTCTGCCAAAGTGTAGTGCAACAATGGAGAAACCTGAATCAGAAATCCATATCTGACGCGCGCTTTGCAATGTCAGACATTCTCTTAAGTTATATCACGGTGAGCCTTATTTTTGCGTAAGCTATCACAACACCCCGCCCCCTTCTGGTAGGCCAATGTCTAAGGTTTTGTCCGAGTCATATAGATGACGACGATAGATCCTAGATCATCATATACACATAGAACCATTCGCAAAAACCTCAATCTCTCCTCATACACTAGTAATACATTCGATTGGGTCAAAGCGCAGTATATCCAGCTGTGCCACAGTGGCCCGTGGACAGTTTCAATTTTCAGTCGGGGAAGGACAAGACTGCGGGGACACTCAGCAATAATACCCACCAAAAATTCCCAAGATAAGAACATAGAGTGTTGTTCTTATTAGTAACGATGTTCGTTCAAGTTACAAACACTAAAAGGTTATTTTCACGCGATTTGGAACGGAATCATGGCATTGCGGTGCATCGGGTTAAGTGTTGAAACAGACTTTTGAACTGTTGCAGCTTATTCGCATTGTTGTGAGGGTGATATAGAGCCAAGATAGGAGCGAGTTTACCAATCAATACTCAATCGCGCCAGTGGTTTAGTGGTAAAATCCATCGTTGCCATCGATGGGCCCCGCGTTCGATTCGCGGCTGGCGCATTTCTTATGCTTTTTTTTGCGCTCCATCTTTTGCGGATTTCGAATGTTTACTTGGAAAAGGGGGCTGGTTTATCTTGGCGATACGCTTCAGTTTGTCTTCCGTCTTTACTTGCACCAGCAATTGATCTTGCTCGTAGCGCTCCTTGACAGTTGTTTCTTCGTGGAAACTCTTCGGCCACTTCTACCTTTCCTTCGATCGTAGAGGTGAATAACATGTCGCCTTTTCACGTCCTCTCTTATGTACAGCTCTCCTGGAAGCTGAACCTCTGAATTGCAATCCTTCGTTCAACCTTCATGACTGGCAACCGGCAACTGTCAAGTGGAGGTCAACAGCAACAACAAGCCGGAAACTTCGTTCTCTCGCCTCGATTTCCCTCTCGATCCACTCATGCTTCTGCAGAGCCCAGAGAAGATCCATCAGCCATTTTCATCAGCCACTCGGAGGTTTCGGGTGCCCCGCCGTCGCCCGTCGAATATAGTAGGAACCCCTGTTAATGCAAATAAGCCTGGCAGCCAGATTTCTTTGCAAAAGGGGGGCATTTGCAAAAGGTAATCTTTGCATTAACAGGGGTTTCTACTGTAGTGAACGTTCGCTACATGGCGCTTGTGCACCACCCCCGAATTAACGCAGGGGCACATATTTTAGCGGGAACGGCCCGCGCCGACGGACGTTAATCAGATCAATCCCGGCTTCCCGTCCGTATTTCCAGGTTGTGAAAGAACATGAATGCAACAGGAGAACAAGGAAGTCCCTGAAATGAGATGGAAGACGTTCCAATGCTCGCATTCTTCCTTCTTTTTTTCTTCCAGTACAAACAACGTAAATGTAGGATCGCTTGGACCCTGGGGGTTCGTAGGCGCTTGTCGCCCCGCTTCTACAAGTACACTACACTACTATACCGCTCAGACCACCACGCCTCCGGCTGTTTGCACAATACCACTACACTCCACTACACCAAACCAAAACAACAACCAAAAACTTCATAAGGCTCCGCCCCTTAACAGGGCTTCTATTCGCAACGGTGGCGTAGCGCTGCTAACTCGCTGGAAACAACGGTCTCCAAGCATACTGCCGAATCATTCGACCGCTCAAGAACAAACCCACTTATCTTACGATGTAAACCGACAGCTGTCTGCCCCGGAAGTCCTAGGTATCATTGACCAGCTCCTTTGTCTCGAAATGGCATGGCATCTAGGCAGGCCTACCTCAGGTTGTTGTCATTGATGTCAACGAGAAGCCCATCAGCGGCACTTTCGGAAAGATCATTGAGGGAACTTGGCCATCCGAATTCCCTGATTTCAACCTCACCAACGGTACCATCTACTACGCCAAGCAGGATACTGCCGACACCTCGTCTACGCAGTTGACAACCTTCTACGAGGGTTATCATCTTACTGCAGACATTTTGCTCTTCAACAGCATCTTCCGCATCCGTGCCGACTGCATGAATAATTGAGAAGCAACGCAACATCGGACGGCAAAGCCGGCCGGCCTATGAGGAGTGAAGATGAAGCCGGCAAGAGCCTCAAAGGTCTGGGAAAAGCAAGAGGCGGTGCAGTCGGGGAAGAAGCAATAAAGTAAAAGGATCAACGAATGCAAGAGTAGAGTCCTGAGAGGTCAGCTGAGGCCACACCGGTTTCGAAAAACGAGCCGTCACACCCACCACCTGCAGAAAATCCTGGTTGTCTCGCTTATAACATGCTCTTCTACTCTCCTAACGCAGTTCCTCTAACTAAACTAGACCGGCCTCGCCGGCTTAGCTATCACATTAACCCTTCTCTTATAATTACTAATCGAAACCGGAGTAGGCTCAGCCGCCCTCCTAGCACTCTCCAACCGTACTACCGCGGATCCGAAAAGAGCCTAAGCTCTAAGCCACTACTATAAATGTCCCTCGCGTGGTCATTGGATAAATGGACACCTTCAAGCCTGGCTGTGCTAACGGCAATTATTTCTTCTGTAAAAATAGCACTTTGGGCTGATAGGAAATGAGGCCACGAAAGATAATGTAGAGAACTGACCTAGGAACCTTTTATTTGCCGCTTATTAATATAAACTAAAATATATAAGCTCGCCACGCCACAGTCTAACCGCCTTAACTACTCGACAAGTCTTTCCCTCATTTGTTACGAACTTTAAGCGAAGGACACGGGCCAACCAAGTCACCGGCACACAACAGCCACGTGAAGGCTGGGCAGTGTAACCAATAACAAGGAAGGAGGGCTCACAGATAGACGCAGGCTCATAAAAATGAGCCAGTTCGCGGTCAATAAGCCAGGCGTATGTAACTAGAAGACCAGAGTATAAAGGAACGACTGGAGAACTCAGATTGTCAGATAGTTCGACAGTAGTCAATAGATCATTATCACCGAGACTAGTATAACGCTACCATGCTTGTTGTGAACCTTTTGGCTTCACCGAACGTCTTCTGATAGTACCAACCTTCAGCTAACCCACTTAGGCAGATCAGACTGCCGTTCGTCACACAACACAACTTCCAAAGTTCAAGCAACAATCAGCCCGCCACGTCCCTACCCCATCTTTATTCATCTCTTCCGTGTCATCAGTCGTATCTTCGCCCAGGCGACGTTGCCGATCCATTTCCGCGATGGCCAGTGATTACTGAATCCAGCAGTGAGGTGGACTGCAGTTATGACACTATCTGGTACTCAACAAAATCTGCACCACTTCAGATACGATCCGATCTTAGTGGGTAATATGCCCCCTCCCCTCGTCAACACTCAACCAGGCCAAATGGCAACTTCTCCTTCGGTCGGCATCAAGAGCTCCTACCTTATTGAATAAACATGCTGTCTAACAGGATTCTGCATGAAATTGCTGCCCAAGTGGGCGCCCTGCGCGATGCTCATCAGTTCTGCCTACGGGCTGTGCCATTGCGAAGCCTTGCCAGAACTTCAATGGTGGTGGGGTGACGCCACCAGGCCAGCCACCATAAGCTGGGGAGTGCGAGTATTGGACTCCATATTGAGAGGTTGCATTGGAGATTGATGCCTCTGCCATAAGGTATATAAATTTCACCAGGCCCTTCCTCCCGACAATGGACGCATTTGATCCAAGTCCCTTCGTAGCCTCTATCGCTAATCGACGTGTAGCAGGCAGGGGTCAAACCAACGAGCGAAAAACCAATCCAGACTTTGATAACTGCCTTGCGCAACACAATCGAGTTGACGATATCAAGTGTCTGGACAGAAATATTCCTTCTTCTCCTTGTTTAAGAATCCCCCCAATGGACCCCGTCAAGATCGAATATCCCAGCACGACACGGATGGGCGAGTATCTCTGCCAAAGATGCATGTCCTTCCAGATCGACTTCCTGGCCTTGTGGACAGGGAAGAGCACAAGCTCCACATATGACCATTATGCTCTAGGTACTCTGGAATCCATCCTGGAAAGATCCTACAACTGCGGACTATGCCGGCTTGCAATCCGGTGCTTTGATTTGCGAGGTCCCAAAAGCCCCCTTAAGCATCCAGGAGGAAAGGATAGGACAATTACTCTCTACTGCAAAGGGATAGGAGATGGAGAAGGGCAGTATGACCTCTCTGATCAATTCGAGGTCCGCGACCGTTGGCCCGTCTTCAGCATGGAGATGGATTCCACTCCCAGTCGGCCCGGATCTTCGGACGAATACCTTTCCAACTGCCGCATTCTTCCCTGTGGGGAAGATCTTTTCGGCACGCTATCTCTTGACTCCCGTCCGAATTTAACAACATTCTATGGCCGATCGCCTGCTCCCACAATCACACAATTCCCAACCATCAAAGGTTGGTTGAACGAGTGCATCGAATCTCACGGGTCGGCATGCGACCGCCCTATGCTTTTCCCGGATTTCCAGAAACGATCGTCTCTTTCACGGTGTAGGATGATCGACCTACGGGATTGGTGTCTGGTTGATATATCCCCCACTTCACATCGCTTCTTCGCTATGAGCTATGCATGGGGTGCAACGGTTCAGTATCGGACCCTCCAAAGCAACTTCTGCGCAGCCCACAAGCCAGGGTATTTCCGCGAAATTCTGAAAGATCTTTCCGCCACCATACGAGATACCATGATTCTGCTCGTTGCTCTTGGAGAGCGTTACTTATGGTGCGACAGTCTGTGTATCATCCAGGATAGTATGGAAGACTGGTCATACTGGGCAGCGCATATGAACGAGATTTACGAGTCTGCCTTTTCTGTTGTTATTGCGCGAAGTGGTACACACTCCAACGCCGGACTATTTGATGTTGGTCACCCATGGCATACAGAAGAGCGGGTTGCTGATAACTTACGCCTCATTAGTGTCCCTATCATCGAGCAAGAGAAAAAGCATGGGATGGCAGTCTTGGAGACTCGAGGCTGGATTCTTCAAGAACAGTTGTTTGCTAGTCGAATGCTCGTTTTCACCAACGGTCTTGTCTCATTTCAGTGTAACCAATCTATTCGACGTCAGGACGTAGCGCTCGAAGCTCTTGCCTACCCCGCAAGCAACAGCGTTGTACACGACCTTCTCAAACTTGATTGGGGCTTCGACTACCGCGTGTCCTCCGGCGTGGACTTCGGCACCCGGACCTCTAACATGTTTTACAACGACTGTCTTATCACGTTCTCTCAGCGCCAATTTGCCTTCGAAAGTGACCGACTTCCAGCATTCTTGGGTATTGCAAACCTCATCGCATCACAAATCGATACCGAGCTCTTTCTTGGATTTCCGATTGCGACATTTAACCTTACGATCCTGTGGAGGACTTACGATGAGGATGCGACGCTCCTAAGTGACGAGGGTCGCAAATGGAAGCGGACAGAGCCTATGGACCTTGTTCCTACCTGGTGCTGGGCCTCATGGACGGGGAAAAAAACGACGCTTAACGTGGGAGACGACGATGATACAAAAAGCACATGGGCTATTTCGACTTACGAGAAGGAGTTCTTCCGCCATACATGGATTGTCTGGTATTGTGAGGATCTGGCATCCTCACGACCCTTAAGGGAGCTAAGTGTTAAGTCTTCTCGCGGAGTGAGCGACCCGCAGAAGCATCAGCACTCTAATTCCCAAGACTATGAAGTGAACCTTTCCAATGAGATCTTTACTTCAGAATCACATCTGAACCCGGGAATCCCCCATTACACACCTCCAACTCCCAATACCTTCCGCCGATACTGCGGGGAGTCAGTCTCGGTCGCGTCATTGGGGGACCAATACTCGACGTTTCGGAAAGGGGCTATTTTTGCCGGATACGGCGCACTTCATTTCTACACTCTTTGTGCGACTTTTGAGTTCGCCCTGTGTCAGGCTCGTTGTCGGAGAGCCGGCCTGGGGGAACAAGCAACGCGTCTGTTCGCTTTCCGGGACAAACACGGTATTCCTTGCGGAGTCTTCGACATGGAGCTAGGAGCCGGCCGTCATTTCCCGCCTGACCTGCTCGGCAAGCAGGATGTCATTGCGATATCGGAAGATCGATCGAACAGAAGTCGACTTGACTACTGGGTTGGAGAGACAACGTATCTCGACAACCTCAGGCGGAAGACAGAGATAGAATCCCCGCCGTCTGGGAGATCCTGGCCGTTGTTTACGATCATGGTTGTGGAATGGAAGGACGGTATCGCTTACAGGAAAGCACCTTATATCGGGAGGATCTGCCAAGTGGCGTTCGAGGCTTCCTTGGAGCCTGCCGAGTGGAAACATGTTATCTTGAAATGACTTGTCAGTGACCTATTGGGGCAGGCATATGTGTCGAAATTTCCCTCCATTCCGTGAACACGAGAGGCTGCAAAGGGGTGCCAGGGACTTTTTTTCTTTCTTTGCTGTGTTTGTCTGCATGTCATCCAATTCTCATTCCATATTTATGAGGCTCGGGGCTTGGCTAAACGCTTGCCACATAATTCAGACCATCTGCCTGTCTAACAAGGAAATGAGACAGTGAGTTTACTTCACTACGTTCTACCGATTCTGAGTTTGTGGCACACAAGACAAGCAGCTATCAAGCTTTGCAATGACGGCATTGGGGATGCTGGCATTGCTGGGTAAAGTAATACCAAGTGCTCAGATTGATGTGTTCCAACGGCGGAGAGCCGCAAGGGCGAGACCGGCCTGGACTCCTCGGCCAGAGGTCCTGGCCTTCGGGAATATAACCTATTGCCAGGAAGCCTTGCTTGTTTGTCTTGAGTACTCAGATCACTGTGACGAACCGTTACAAGCACAGGAGTATATCGCTGGGAATAAGAACAACGGTAGTAGTAGCCGAAAGGTACTGATCGATTGTAGAAGCTGTTGCTTGCTGAAGAGTATGACAGGGACGGCGTGCACAATGAACCAGTCCGTCAAACCTATAAAAGATAGGACGATATTCGCTTGCCAACGAATATCGGATGTGCACACTATATAGGCAATGCCACGGCCTCACGGCCTTACCCTGTGACAAAGAGCCAGGATCTAAAGAGGCTTGGGAAGGCCGTCTTTATATACCGGCCTTCATGGACCCGATATACCGGACCCGTGGACCCGAACCTTCGTCTCGGGTCCAACCTGATTGGTCTGTTGGTTCTATCTGATCTAGCTTACATAAGTGATCCCTGATTGGATCGTAACAATCACTTAGGTGGAACCTAGCACACCTTGTGTTACTGCAAGGGTTGTAGATCTTCGTTTGACCATTGTTAGTAAGTCGCTTGAGGTTTACTAGGTCTTATAGTCTCAATTGTTAATATCGATTCTAAGCCGGCACAGTGTTTCATGTTATCCCGCGTCATGCTCGTTAATTGTCATCTCGTACGGACCGGCTTTTATAAAATATCGATAGTACTCTTAAATTAAATAATCTTATTTCTATACTTAAGATATAAGTTTAAAACGTATAGAATAATCAACTTATAAAGAAATTAGTATACTTAGTATTTATAGGTATAAGAGTTTCTCTATTAACGTTAGTAGGTAACGATTTTGTTAGTATTTATTAAATTGTAAAAGTAATTATAATATAGACTAAACAAATAGTTAATAACTTTTAAAACAATTATATAATTTTCTATACAAAGGGGCGCTATTACCGCTTTAATACTTATGGGATAGAATCTATTAAGTTTAAGGAATTTAAGAAGAAGAAGGAAATTTTTAAAGTAATAAATTATTACTTTAATTCACTTAAGATTTTTAATAAATTATAAAATTACTTAAAGAATCTATTATAAAGAGAATATAAATTTACTTTAGTACTTTAAATTGTAAAATTATTAGAAGTTTTAACTTCTAGTCTAGAAATGTAATTCAAATTATTTTTTAATATTTACGAGCAGTATTCCTCTTACTAACTATAATAGTTTATTAATAAGAAGATTTATTTGTACGGACTAAAAAATCTATTTGTACGGACTCCCACTTTTTTCTCCATATATATCCCTAACCCTAGCGCCTAGCAATCGACTCGCACTAATCTAACACGTACCGCGCCGCTAAGCTCCTAGATTTTAGGCTATTATACGTATTTAAGAGTTATATAATGCCACCCTCGTACTATATTAGCTACCTAGCTAGACTTGGCGATTATTCTAGCACATACCTCGTCGTATTACTTCCTCTACTAAATATATTACTACTACCTTTATTAAAATCAATCTACTACATCGTACATCGCTAGATATTGCTAAATAAATAACGCGTACGCATTTGTCAACGGTAGAAAATAATCTATTATTTTTCTATGCGTTTTAACCACTAACCGTGATGTAAATAGCTGATGCAGCGACCCTCCAGCCGACGGGTGCATGCGACCGTGCTACTAAGTGCCTTATAAAGTGCGTTGTAAAATACCCTATAAATAATTTATTTGAGAGTATATATTTAGGTAGAGTATAATAGTTTGAGTATTATAGGGCTAGCGCCTAATACTAGCATCTAGCATATCGTAGGCCAAACGACTAGCGTTAAAGACTTTTAGTATCCTAGTAACTATTATAATTATAGCTTGCTTAAATTGAGTAGCTGCCTTAGGCAGCTAGATACGTATAGAGTTACGTGCACACGTATAACCTTTGAGGACGAGTGGCCGGGTCTATCCTATAGGTCTCTCTTTTTCTCCTTTTTTCTCCTCGTAGAACCTTAATCGATCCTTATTGGCTAGCACTTACGTACAACTCTACTATCTCCTTATATTAGGTTCTACCACTCCTATTAGAAGAAGAATTGCCTATAACTATTAGCGCGGCAATATATTAGTATTAGAATAGTATCTTTTTTAGTACCTATTGATAACAATACTAATATAGAAGAATTTCCTAACCCTCAGCCCTCCTAGAGAGCTAGAAACACTACTAGCAATAGTAACGGCGGAAGTACCTCTATTAATACAACCGGCCTACTTAGCACACTCCTTAGCGCTCTACGGACAAGCTTTAAGTTTAGAAATAAAGTTAAGTTATTGCTTCCTTTTTTCTACTATTCCTAACCCACCTTAAGATTAGAGTTCTAATACCCTATTAAGTAGGCTACTACTAATACTCTAACAGCATTAGCAACGGAGGAGGATCCGGCAGTCCCGGAGCCCTCTAGTCCTAAAGTCCCGTACCAACGGAAGCTACTATAGCTTCCCGAGTAGGATAGTTAACCTACTACCTTCCTTTTCTATTATAATAAGCTGGTTAAAACTTACAATATTGACGTTCGAGCGGGACTTTATATAAATCCCGATGTAGTATAGATTAAAATCCTTAATACCCTACCGATCGACAAATAACAACGGCTCGAAGTGTACTAGATTGCCTAGACTCTCTCTAATAATAAAAACCCGACCGAGCTACTCGAGCAAATTAGGTAGGTCTTCGGTACCTATTATACTTAAGACCACGCTCTTAATAACTTCGTTAAAATAAAGTAGAAAGATAGCGAGCCCTTCTTTATCTTTTTTACTAACTTTAATAACGAACTCTTTAAGGCTAGTAGTTACGATTGGGATAGTCAAGCTAAGTTCAGCTTTTTACGCCGAGCTATTAATAAGAAGTTTAATAATTACCTCTTTACTATCGATCTCTCCGACGATTACCACACTTACGTATAGCAATTCTAGAATATTTTTTACAAGTATAAAAGACTACCGAGTTCTATAGCTTTTACTAAAGTTATTTAAAGAATTAAAATAATTCGAACCGGAACCGCCGTACCGGCTTATACTTTCCTATTACTACTAGCTTAAGCTATTTTAACTCCTAGTAGTCCGAAAGCTATTTTTAGCCCTAGTCTTTTAATATTTAATATAATACCAACGGCAACGTAATTATAAACGTTACTAATATATATAGTACCCGCGGTAAGGGCTCCTCTCCTTAGTAGGGATTACGCAGCCGCGCGAAGTAAGTATTTTAAAAAGAAAGAAATAAACGTAGAGTAGAAGGACGTTGTATTCGTTATAATATTATAGAGTATATTATTATTAAGTGCTTTTACTTCCTTATAATTAACTTTTAGAATAAGAGAGTCCGTATTTAAACTACTTAAGTAGCTTTGTTATTAGACGACGAAGCGGAGAAAATTCTAAATACTAATACGGAGTAGAGAAAAGAGTAGCTCTAGTATAAAGTTGGGCGCCGGAGCCCTTACCCAAAGTATTAAGTAAAGTAAAAGAGTAAAAGCTATAAATAGAAATAGACCCTACTTTAATACTAATTATTATTAATTCTATAAATTTATTCTACGTTCTCGTTAATAAAGGCTACTAGTACTATATTACGATTAGTAAAGATATTATTTGGGATTTCTAAATCCTTATTATTTTAACCTTGAGTTGGTAGGTCCGAGGAGCTTTAGCTACTATAGAAGGAGCTACTATTTAAAGTATCGCTCATTTCCTTATAGAATTGTAGGGTCGAGTATCCTCAGTTTGCGCTTATATAGTTCCGAAGCTTAAATATTATATTATTTTAAGGAAGCTATAGCTTATAGCTAATAAGGTATTTTCTATACCTTATAAGAAAAGACTCTAATATAGTATTATTAAATTATAAATAGACTACGTCGGCTGTAATAAACCGGAATCTCCCTTCTTAAAAGAGCTCGAGGGGGCTATATACGTTCTTACTACTACTTTTATTAGGTATGTCTGCTATATCGAAAGGGAAGAGGGCTAGGGTATTATAGAAGCCGCCGTCTTTATAGTACGTATAGGAAATATTAAGAAGGCTCTAGTACTTAAGAGAGTACGTACGGATAAAAAACTTAAATAGATTATTCCTAAAGAGTTTTAAGACCTTCTTCCTTTATTTAAGAAGTAAGAAGTAGACCGCTTTAACGGCTATAAATTGGGTATTAACCTTAAAATTAAACTAAAGAAAAGACTAGACGGCAAGGATCTCCCCCTCTTATACGGACTATTATATAGTATATTCCGGGAGGAATTGTTAATACTTAAGAAGACCTTTAGGAACTTTATAGGAAAGGGGTTTATTTATACTAGTAGCTTTAAAGGGGGCGCTCTAGTTCTTTTTATTTATAAACCCGGTAGGGGTCTCTGGTTCTATTGTAACTACTAGGCCCTTAACGCTATTATTCGTACTAATTAGTATCCTCTTCCGCTTATTTAGGAAACTTTTAGAGTACTTAAGGGTATAAAGTAGTTTTCGAAGGTGGATGTTATATAAGCCTTTTATAAGATCCGTATAATTAAAAGCGAAGAATATAAGACGGTATTTAAAATATAGTACGGACTATTTAAGTAGTTAGTTGTACCCTTTAGGCTATATAGTACTTTAATAGTATTTTAAAAGTATATTAATTAAGTACTCCGCGAATTTTTAAACGACTTCTACTTAGTATATATAAATAATATTCTTATTTTTATAGACGGCTCTCGAAAAGACTATATAAAGAAGGTCCGGTTAGTACTCGAACGCCTCTACGATACTAGCCTCTATTTAAATCCGGATAAGTACAAGTTCGTAGTAAAGAAGGTTAAATACTTAGGCTTTATTATCTACGCGGGAGTAAGGATCTAAACGGACCCTGAAAAGGTAAAAGCTATTCTCGAGTAAGCCGCTCCTACCTCCCAAAAGAGCGTACGTAGCTTTTTAGGATTTATTAACTACTATCGAATGTTTATACTAGAATTTTCCTTTATAGCAGCCCTCCTTATAATATTAATTAGTAAAGGAATTCCGTTTAAGTAGATAGCGGCGTACGAAGAAGCCTTCTAACTACTTAAAACCCTATTTACCCGAGCCCTAATACTAATAAAATAGGATCCCGAGCGCCCAACGTTTTTGGAAGCTAATTATAACGGATTTATATTAGGCGGTTATCTTACTTAAAAAGTTAATAGCTAAAGGAAAGTTATTACCTTCTACTCCCGGAAGTTAGTACCCGCCGAACGTAACTACCCTATTTACAATAAAGAAATACTAATAATTATTAATTATTTATAAGAATAGCAAGCTGAGCTCTGAAGTTGTAATACTTTTATTATCCTTATAAACTACTAAAATCTCAAATACTTTATAAGCCGCTAGTACTTATTAGAATAACAAGCCCGCTAGGCTAAATACTTCTCCTAATTTAATTTCGACCTTTAATACTACTTTAATAAGGAAGTTATAGTCTTTAACGCTTTATCCCACCGAAATTATAACTAGCCTAACAATAATAACTAGGAGGCGCGAAATCTCCAACTTATTTTTAACTCGGCTCTCTATAATTACGTCCGTATTTCAACTATAGCTACCCGCTACTGCTAGCGGAAGAAGGGTATAAAAGTATTTAAAGATTCGGATTTGTAATAATTTTAGGATTTTATAGTTAGTAAAGACATCCTCTATTAACAAGTCTTCTAAGTAGTTAAGAATAACGACCGGGACCTTTCTTTAACGAAATTGAAAATTTAAATCGTAAACTACTTAATTAACGACCAAAGCTGACTCCAATACTAAGGTCGGCTATAGATCCTAGAATATTTAATAATTATCGAATTTAATACTATTAAACGCCCTAACTCCAACCGAGAGCTTAATATCCTCCGAATTAAAATTATTTAGCTTACGTACAATTCTTAAACTCTCAGGCACCTTAGTAGAGAAGGTACTATCGTAGCTCTAATTTATTACTTTTACTAGCCTCTACTAAGTATTTACGTACGCTAATTCCTACGCAACTACTATATTTACAACTCTATTAAGTATTAAAAAGATTAACGGAGGGGGCTATTATAATTTATATTGGTTCCGGATTAGTTCTTCCGTAATATACAAATGGATTTTATTACTAACTTACCCCTATTAGGCGGCAATACTTGCCTACTAGTTATTAAAGATCGATTTAATAAAAACGTTATATTAAAGCCTATACTTTTAATAGATACTAAAACTTGCGCCGAGAAGTTTATAAACTACTTCGTAAGGTACTATAGTTAGCCACGGTCGATTATAAGCGACCGAGGTTCTAACTAAATCGGGCGGTTTTAGAATAGACTTTGCGAGCTCTTAGGAATTAAATAGCTACTTAGTATAGTATACTACTTATAGACTAATAGAAGACCAGAGAGAATAAACTAGAAAGTATAAACCTTCTTAAGAGTATATATTAACTAAGTTTAAAACAATTAGCACGAGTAGTACCCTATAGCCTAACTAGTTATTAATAGTCGTATTAATACCTCTATTAGTATATTCTCCTTTTTCGCCGTATATAGTTTCGAGCCGGAATTAGTTATCCTTATAGTCCCCGAAGCGTCTAGAGAATCCTATACCCCAGCCGACGTCTGGGCTTAACAATTTGTCGAAAAGTTATTATAAATTACGGATTTATATTAAGCTATTATAACTATAGCGGCTTAAGAGTAAGAAAAGTACGCTAACCGTACTCGGCAGCTAGTAAAGAGATTCTAAATCGGTAATAAAGTCTAACTTAATTTTAAAAATTATACTTCCCCTCGCTTAAAGAAGAAACTCGATTAATTATACGCGAAGTATATAGTATTTCGAATCCTTTCTCTATTAGTCGTAGAGCTCTCTAGCCTCCTTAATAACGTTTATAATATTTTTTATATTAACTTTCTCCAACGTGCTACAAAAGACCCCTTACCGGGTTAAATTATAATAAACTACCAACTTTCTCCCATATAGGTAAAAGGAGAGAAGAAATACTTTATCGAAGAAATTTATATATTAGAAGCCCCTTAACTAACCGGAAGGCCTTCGTTCAATAGAAGGAGTACTATAAACTATTTTAGTACCTACTAAAGGATTTTATAAATATTAAAGCTTTAGAGATTTTCGAAAAGAAGTATAGGGATACTCGAATAAACAACGGGCTAATAGACCGATTTACAAAAGATAAGAGTAGAAAGAGATTTAAGTAATATAAATAATAACTATAGCTTACAACCGTAGTTAGAAAAGGGGAGGAGGGTTAATATTATAAAGTTAACGTCTAATACTAGCATTTAGTATATTGCTAACTAAACGACTAGCGCTAAAAACCTTTAGTATTTTAATAACTATTATAATTATAACTCGTCCAAACTAAGCGGTTACCTTAGGCAATTAGGTACCTATAAAGTTACGTGCATACGTATAACTTAAAGACGAATAGTCGGGTTTGCCCTACGGGCTTTTCTCTTTTTCCCTTTTTTCTTTTTATAGAACCTTAATCGATCCTTATTAGCTAGCACCTACGTATAGCTCTATTGTCCCCTTATATAAGCGAGGCGCCGGCGACTATTTTAACTTACGTAATAGAGCGACGGTATATTAAAGCCTCCGACCGAATAAGGCCGATTCCTTTTATAAGGATTTAACGAATATAATAGGTATTAATAAGAATAATATAATAATCAGCTAGTATACGAAAGAGCTATATAAGAGGGTAGAGTATTACGAGTTTCTTAAGTGCTATACCTAAGGAGAATAGGATTGGAGCCTAATAATTAAGAGCGACTATAACGTTTTAGACGTAATAAATTTTAAGGAATTAATTAAAAAGTTCTTTAACGCTACTAATAGTTTAGAGTACGAACTTCGTATTATAACGTAGGAAATATACGCTAGTACGTCCGAAGTAATATATAATAACGTAGTAGATTCTATAGGGCTGCCTATACTAATAATTAAATAAGTAGTAGAATTTATAAAATAAGTAGTAAAAATAGCCGACGAGATTAATAAATAAAGGAAGAAGTAAATAATCTTAATTTTTATAATAGCCTTTTTATTCTTAATTCCTATCGGCGGATCGGCCCTCGGGGCTATTAGCGGATTAGTAAATATTAGAAGGATTATAGTAATAGCGGGCGAGGTAATTATAATTGGCTTAGATATTTATTTAGTAGTTTAAGATCCGTTGTAAGCCTCGTTTTTAATCTTTAGTAATATTCTATCCGTAAGCGCCCTAAAGAACCTAGCTAGAATAAATATAGCTACTATAGTAAGACGGGCTATAGGTCCCAATAACATTTTTAGGCTAAGTACAATTATAATTAAAGGCCTAAGAAAGATTACTATTGTTATTTCTAAGGTTTGTAAATAGTATAAGTTAGTTAGCGTTGAGAAAAAAGGAGATAATTGAGTATTATAGAATAGAAAGATATAACAAACTTCGTTTTTATTTTATTTTATTTATATAGGCCCAAACTAAATAAAGGCGACTATTAATTCTATTTATTTATTAAACCTTACCTTGTTAGCCAATTTACTAATAAATTAAAAGAAATCGCTTATAGAACGTTCAAATAAATAGAAAAAAAAGAAAATATGTAAAAGTTAAATATTTTTATTTATAATTTGTAATAGGCTCGCTAAGGTAAGTAGTCGCCTAAATAAATAAAACCGCGGTAAGTAACGTACGTAGTACGTGCCTATATCTTCTACTTTAGATCCGAATCTAGTGCGGGTATTTTTGGCTTTATTAAATTATATTAAAATCTAACTAATTAGAGCCCTCTTTCAAACGTTTAGCCTAGATTATAAATTTAGTCTAAGGGTAGTAAGGAATTAGACTACTATAGGAGCTATATATAAAGTATAAGCAAATGCCCTCTTTTACCTCTTTTACAAACGACGCCCTTATATTTTTATTACGCTCGGTAGGTACCTATATTTTCTATTCCTTTTAAAAAATTTACTTAGTATATCCTATTCTTTAAAATATATAAGAACTATAGCCTATATTAACTTTAAGTCCTGTTTCCCGTAGGAAAATCCGCCCGTTTAGGCCTTTATTTCTTTCTATTAATATTACTTATAAATTAACTTCCTTACCTCCTTAAGCCCTAACGCCCCCAACGTAGCGAGCTACCTGCCTAATATCCTAAATATAATATTATACCCGACTTTATATACTTTGTACACGCTTAATAGTATTAAATTCGTAATATTTAGTATCTAGTTATCTTCCGGCGCGATCCTTATATATAAGCCCCTAATCACGCTACTAGAAGAAAGCGTAGCGGTTGGAACAATATTAAAATATAAGTCCTTTATTTATATAGAGTAAAGGATATCGACTTAAACGTTTATTAAATTACTAAATTTAATATCGCCGTCGTTAGTACTACCGGTTAGGTTATACGTTAATATAATTTGCTTAAAATTATTCTAAAATAATAAGGCGCTACTCTAAAGCGGAGTAGAGATAGTAATACTACCCTTTTAGCTAACAGGAAGCGGCTTGTCTATATTAGCGTTAAGAGTATTAGTAAGGAGGAAGTCGACTTAGATAGAGGGGTTGTCGCCGGAGTTGAAGTAGGAGAGGGACGTTAGGCTAGCGCGGCTAATAAAATTAAAGTTAAGGGTCGGGCTAACTCTAAGCGGAAAGATAGATTTTTTCTTCTCGGCTTATTACTTATAGGGAGGAGGGTTTTAGTTAATTATACTAAAGCGTTAAAGGGTTTAAGTAACTACAAAATAATTCGTAGGATAAATATTTAAAAGAGGATAAGGAGCTAATAATTATATTTTTAATAATATATTCACCTTTGGTAATAAAGGTAGGCTACTATTCGTTCTTACCTTTAGGGATAAGGAGTTGTACGTTCGTAATATATATATTAATACTATTTAGTAGGTTCTTAACTACGAATCTTTAGCTAATACTACCCCAAATTATATTAACGGTGTTATTCGTTTTTGTACTTTAGAGGAAGAGAGGTTTAATAGTAGGGTAGAAGGGCGAGATTTAAGTATTAAAATAATTGGATGGACGATTTTAATTAGGAATAACTTAGTTGACTAGGAAGATTCTAACCGCTATTAAAGATAACGCAATTAGCCTTTATACTAGATTATACCCTTAGGATATTATTTATCTAGGTTTGGGAATGCTTTTTTTACAATATTATAAATACAACTACTAAATAAATAAAGGAGCTATTTTAGAAAAATACTATTAAACGAGGTTGGATTTAAACGAATAAATCGTATTATCGAATGTTATAAATATATTAACCGCCGTAGGTTCAATATTATAAAAGCTTTGAAAGATTAACGTTATAGAAGTTGTCGATAGCATACCCCTATAAAGGTTTAAAGTCGGGACTAAGAAAATAAAGCGCTTAATTAAGTATTAATATTTATTATACGGACATCGTCTATAATTTAGGGTTAGGATCGTAAGGCTCGGTAGAGCTTTAATATTTAATATTAGCTTCGAGATATTCGGTGGCCTCCGGCTGTAACACTTACTTCGGCCGGATTCTTAACTACGGGTACTACTTACTTAAACCCCCTCTCGGCACTACCGGGCTAGCGAGCTAACTATAGAAATAATAAAGACGTTAATAAAATACTATAAAATAATCCTAATTATTTTAGAAGTAACTGTAGCTAACTAAGTAAGAAGTAGGGCGCCCGGATAAAGGATAGCGCTAGAAGGAAGGAGAATAGTTGAAGGCATTCAAAAAGATCTACATATATATAGATCGCTAGATAGAGGCCTTAGAGTCTTAGACGATAAGGACTAGTACGTATCCTAGTACGTACTGTTCCCCTTTAATATAAGGTTTTAAAGCCCAACCTTCCCCTAGAGGTTGAGAGGATCGAATAAGGCCTTCGAGACTAAAGTAATTTATTAGCTAAATTGAACATTATTTTAAGCCTAGAAACCCTGCTCTTGTTACATAGGGGGTATAGAAGTTGCTTCCTTAGAAGTATAATATTCGGAGGTTATTTGCTCTATTTCCTGAGCGACAGTCTTTACTTCTGCGTATTTAGTGTTTAGATACGCAGAAAGTATTTTCCGTACTACTAAGCGCTTTTAGGTGGTTTGGTCAGAGCTACTATCATTCGACTTTGAAAAGGCTATTTTTGTAGTAGTGTCGGGAACCGGATTTTTGGGGTTCAAATAGCGACCGATAATTGTTGCTGCAAATAAACTGGGCCCGAAGGAGCATTTGAAAGGTTTTGGAGGGGGGGCTGGTATAAGGGGACAGTAGAGCGGTACGTAGGTGCTAGCCTATAAGGATTAATTAAGGTTCTATAAAGAGAAAAAAGGAGAAAGAGGGAGGCCCGCAAGGCAGACCCGGCCACCTGTTCTCAAAAGGTTGCGCGTGCACACGTGACTCTATAGGATGCCCGGCTGCCTGAGGTAGCTGCCTAATCTAGATAAACTATGGTCACAGTAGTTATTGAGATGCTAGAGGTCTTTAGCGCCAGTCGTCTAGCCAATAATGTGCCAGATGCTAATACTGGGCGCCAGCCCCATGATATGGATAGAGTGCAATCGGCACCGTGAGACTCAAACAATACCCTTTTAAGCCGCAATAGCTTACGAGCGTAGTATATTTTGGAGGAGAAATCTATTAGAAAACTGGGAAGGAGAGTTTCAAATGAAAACCAATGCAACCTTCGCAACGTAGGGGCCGTAATTCAGACGGTAGAATCAACTGGGAAGAATTGATATACAATGAATGCAATGAGAATGGGACAAAGTTTGCTTGTTTAGTTCTGTCAGGAATCTGAGGGTAAAGACGCAATTTATATCTTGAGGCCCTTCTAACTCGCCTGAAGCGATATACGTATAGAGAAAAGTGTTTACCAAAGCCAACCACACCTTCCAGTTAGATGTGCTAAGTATATGGAATAGGTGTTAGGGGTAAATGGCAGGGGTAAGTACCTTGTGTAGTGTATGCCTAGCCTACTCAGCTGGGCTTGGCGTAAGTGGAACGGTGCACTCGACGGCGAAGGCAATGGGAAAACGGTTCTAGAAACGGGAGCGGCGTTTTCAGCTGAGTCATCCAAACCCCTGTCGAAAACGGCTCCCATAGATAAGCCTCCGATTGGTAGCTTATCTATGGGAGAGCGGACGGGATCCCGAGTTTTCTACCATCTATGGTTGTATGTGCTTTTTTTAGTTTGAACCTTTACTTATATACCTAGCAATATGATAGCCGAGTTTTGCCATGGATTAACTATTAACCATTAACGGTTTCCAATCTGTATCTCTACCCCAACTCAGCAGGCCTCTCCCTCGTCCCCTTCACCGGAACCGCCTCCGCCTCCCACACATGTATCAAATTCCGCAACCGGAGGCTCTTTTTCCATTGTTCCAAAGGACATAGCAACCGTCCTTGCCGAGTATCTGGCTTATCTGCCGGCAGTTCCATTGATGGTTCAGTCGGGTTTTTGTTGTTGTAAGTGTGGCCGCCGATCTTAGGCTCAGGCTTAGGCCCCAGACTTCCGCCCTCGACAGACATTGTTGTCTTCGCGACTTCTTTAGCTGTCTTTGTGACTTATTCAGTTGTATTCGTGACTTCTTCAGTTGTTTCTTTTCCTCCGCCGCCGCCAGAAGAACAGGGCGACAAAAGCCAGAAAAGCGATGACGGGTCCGCCCACGGCACGGGCTATAATCCACGCATGAGATGGAGGATTCTTCATGGCTTTATGGCTCATTGAGGTATCTGATTCTGAGGGGGATAAGGCCATTTTGTTTGTTGGAGGTGCGGTTGGGTCGGGAGGCTGGCTGGCTCCTATCGAATCTGTTTAAGAGGTCGTCGCGGTAGTCAGGGTTTGACGCACACGTACTTCACGATATAGTATGTACTGACTGAAGGATTCATTGACACACGTCCAATCAAACCAGCTAGTGGTTGGCGAGGGATACAGGTCAAAGATGGTTTGCGTAACGCAATTCCATGGTTGGCCTGCTGATTGCCTGTAAGTTCAGAACCTCTGGTTAGATTACAATTTGTTTATTATACCTATTGATCGTATAGGTAGGTACCGTAGGCAGTCGAGGATATCAAAAGATACGATGCCCTAGGTAATAGGTTAGCGAAGGGGCTACTGCATAACATACCGTATATGTTCTGGCCCTCCTTAGTACGCTAAGGTATTCCCACTACAGCCCACTCGATGTAGTTGTTGATTTGGGCATTGTGCTGGGTAGCAGCATTGAGCGTAGGTGGCCAAGGTGTAGAAATCTGCTCTTCCGAACAATGATAAGATGTCGCTAGACAGATGGAGAAGGAAGTCAGAGTGAACCGACGTACACAAGAGAATGGGTTTGTTGACTTACTGCCTCCATCGCGAGCGATCCATATCCCCCATTCGACAGCCGTGGTTGAGCTCGTCGTAACTGACGGTGGAGGGTCGGGCACAGCTGTTATCAACGTCATATTGCCCTATTTGGAGAAGGTGCGACAGAGAGAGAGTGGATGGCGAGGCAGATTAGAATTGGAAAGTCAAAGACAAAATATAAAGCGGGACGGGAACATACCTCCGTTAAACCCAACGAAAAGTACAACGAGTACCTACCTATCGGCAAAGCCGCCCCTATTTGTGCGAGGCAAAGGCCGACAAAAATGAAGCGGTTCGATTGAATCGGTGATGAATTGGGTTGATGACAGCGGGAATCCCAGTGAAGGCATCAGCGTACAGGCCTCTCCAATACAATCACATTCCGAAGCAGTGAAATTCCCTACACCTCCAATATTCGCTTGGAACGCCGCTCAACAGCAATCGACAACTGGAATACTTCATAGGCAGCCAATGTCATCGGACTGAGCAGTGCAGGGGCAGCCTGACTACGTCTTTGATATTTATAGCCCATTTGTATATCTGGTTCTGCTGCCCCCGTTCCGGCCATGGTCTACGTACATGCTTATTATTTGCGAAGTTCCTCTTCTTCCGTGAATGTGTAATAAGAACATCGTCTTCTGATAGATAACTTACAATCGCATTGCTCCACCTGTTCCCTGGAAAGGTCCTTGATGCACCTCCGTTGCCTCCAGCTCGCACACAGGAGGAGTATCAGATGTCTTCCCTAGTTCCGCAGACTGTCCAAAATCCGCTTGAATACACGGAGGATCGTGAGCGTGCATGTCAGGTCCCCAACCTCCGCTCTCTGCCAACGTCTTTCTTTGCCTGTGTCGTTTCAACCAAAAGACGAGGCAATCGACGGCTACCAAGGCGAGGAGAGGTCCGGCCACGACACCTGCAATCCAGGCCCTTGATGAAGCAGGCCTTGCATGTGTCTCCGGAACGGGATTCCCGTAGAATGTTGTGCTTGATGTAGGCGCTGAATCTCCGGTAGTGGTAGATGAATTATCTTCTGATTCGCTTGACGAGCTCACTGGCCTTGTGGTTGATTCATTACCCGGTAGAATGTCCGACGAGCTCACTGTCCTAGTTCTGGTGACCACTAAGGTGCCCGATGATATTATCACCGTGACATGTTGCGTTATCTCCACGGTTGTGTGATCTTGGCTATCACTCGAGAAGCGGTTGTAGTATGCTGAGGAGATGGAGGCTACTGCCTTCGGGTCTACTTCTTGGTAGGTTGTAGGAACTGCCTCGTACCATGAGGTACATACCCAATCAACCCAGCTTGTGAGTGGCGAGGGAAACCTGTCGAAGATAGTAGTACCCCGGCAGTCTGGGTACTTGCCTCCACTGCAAGAACAGATGGTCAGCTTAGGCATTCGGTAACCTTTTACGAGCAAGTTTGTAAAGAATCAAACATACCAAGTGCTATGTGGCTTTCCATCGAACAACAAAACTGAACCATCACACCCGACCGCAAAGTCGCATTGGAATCCCAACGCACAGCAAGCGGCATAGGTGGAGGAGTACACAAAAATCTCCCCCAGTCCACAGGACACAGGGACCGCTGAATGAGAGCAAGTTAGAACGGAGCGAAACACAAAACACATCTCGGAGCGCCGGACGTACCGTATCCGTAGGAATAGATATATGTGCCCTTCAATTCGCCTGGTGGGAGGGTGGTTTGAGCTTCTGGAGCTGCCAAGATGACCACAGGAATGCTGTCCTGAGCTGTTACCGAGCTGATGATCCCCAAAAGGCACACCCACGCAAGTCATATACCCAGTTGAAGATCAGGAATTCAGGGCTTTGGAGGTCATGGCGCTCCGAAAAGAATCGAAAAGTGTCAAAAGAACGCGCTCTGAGGAGGACTTGGAAGAGATTGGGAGGTGCGAAACAAATACGTCGAGAATTGGGGAATGCAAGCTGCTTCCAAGCCACGACACGTTCTATAACACGAAAGTTTGCTATGGCGCGAGGCGTGGTCCGGTTGTCCAGGAAAGAGAAATGTTCGAGAAACATGTTCGGCGAAAATGTGGCGACACGGCGTGCTTGACTTCTTTACAAGGACCTGGCCGTTGATGATTGGGCATGTTTTTCGGCCACCTGAAGAAAGTTTGGCGACCCTTCGGAAGAGCGCAGCTCGAAGGATTCGTCTGTGGGTATGAGTCGGGTATTTGAACCAGTTGTTGGCGATCTAGTAAGTTGAGAGCGGGAAGCCGCAGAGTTGTCGATGTGATGGGGGACTTCCGCAGACCGTGTTTGAAACTGAGCGGTGCTGCCCACCTTTGGACTCGCCCTTCATCCACAAATCTCAACACAATCGCAAGGTAATACGAAATGATCTTAACGGGTAATATGGCAAAGTGATGGAAGGAATGTCTTCTTCCTCAAAACAATAGCTGCCAAACAACCCACAAGATAGCGAGATAGAATGCAGAGACGGAAGGAAAAGAAAAGATTGACTACACCAACCATTCCATACACTATCAACTGGGAGCTACGCCCCTCCGTCCACCCTTCATCTGATAAATGATCTCACCATTGTCCCCCCAAACCCATAACCCCCGTCATCCCGGCCATGCCAGCCATACCCATCCCCATGCCCAAGCCAAGTCCATAAGAACCGTGTTGACCCTCCGCGCTCGGCAAAGTACCGTACGCCGAATCCGAAACCTCGTCACCACCATTGTTCATCACCCCCTCAAAACAAGCCTCGAGATCGACTTCGCCGTTCTTGAAAAAAGGGAGGTCAAGACTGTTGGGATCAAAGGTCTCGACGAGGGAGTCGAGCCAGGATGGGCTTTGTTTGTTTTCTGGGAACGTGACCCCATCAATTTCGTCACCTTCTCCTTCTCCGTTTCTGTCTCCATGGTGGCTGTCCACACCGGCACCAGCATCGGCGTCTTCGGGGCTGTTGCCGTACCGGCCCGGGCTTGGGCTGGGTGGGCTGCTAAGCGGCGTAATCACTGTCGCAGTGTTGTCGGTAGTGCCAGGACCGGCAGCACCAGTTGTAGCAGGCCACACCCAGGTTCGGCTAAACTTAAACACCACGTCCTTGAACAACTGGTCGGCCTTTTGGTTCATCTGCGTCTGTACGGACGTCATCATCTTGTCGAGCTCCTGCCGGAAGATGGGCTCGACGTAGCGGGGGAGTTCGCGACGGAGGAGGTCTTTGAAGGAAGAGATGTCGAAGTTTGAAGCTGTTGGTGGAGCTGTCGGGGTCTTGTTCTTCGTTGAAGAACGGGATGTATTGGATGGGGAGGAGGAAGGGGTGGGAGTGGAGGTGTCGTAATCTGTACGGGGAAGATTGTTAGAACCCGATGAAGGAAGAAAGAAGGGATGAAAGGGAAAAGCGAGAGCAGAGGAAAAAGAGAGGAAAAGGAGGACAAACAAGGAGAAGGGATCTTCGACCCCGCCGGCCCCGGAAAGATGATGCGGTACATATCATTCCACTTGTCTTCTTCTGACAGCCCAGATTTGGCTCTGGCATGCAGTTTCTTGTCTTGTTCGTCGGTGATCACCTCGGGGACGTTGTCCTTTCGGAGTCGGCAGGGCGTCTCTGCCCGCTGGTGGCTTTTGAGATCATCGTCTGTCTTGAATTGCTCGTAGCATCGGGGGCAGGTATTTTTGAGGGAGTGTCGACGGTAGATGTGCTCTCTGTACGTTGGGCTTGGGTGTTAGTCTGATGTCCAAGGGGGAAGAGAATAGATAGAAGAAGGGAACGCACTTGACCCGATGAACACTATCCCATCCCGGCCCACAACATGTCTTCACGGTCCTATACCTAGCCGGATTATGTTGACAAAACGGGCAAGCGAACTTGCGGCCTTCTCCTCCGGGTGCTTCAGGGCCATGATGTTTCGTCCGCTTGGTGGTCGCCTTCTTGATATCCCTCGTCACAGGGTGATGTTGATGTTGTTCATGTTGATCCTTAGACTCGTCCTCAGTGGCAGGGTCCTGATCCTGGTAGAAATGATCGCTTTCAACGGCCCTTCGAGGCCGCTTCAACGTCTTGGGAGAGGCCTGCTCAGGGAATTTATCAAGCCATTCGTCAAGCTTACGAGCGAACCTCGCCATAGATAGCTGGAGGATCAATTTCTTTCGTCTGCTCAGGAGGCTGCTAGCGGTTTCGGTCGTCGTCGTTGTCGAATTGTTGGCTGGAGTGTTGCCTAACTTGGAAACACACACGTCCTCCATCAAGGGCCGGAACAATCATAGAATCGATCCGTGTTGGGCTAGAGAGCGCCAAGCCAGAGACATCAGCGATGATATCCTAGCAAAATGATATTCGGACTTGGAAAGCTGGGTTGATGGGTACGGTATAGTATGGAAGGCTGCCCTAGGGCTGAAGAGGTATGTCGAGCAATGAAGGTAGACGAGAACTAGTACCTAATGGGACGAGAGCCTGGAAAGGAACAGATGCTGGATATGGACGGACCAAAGGGGTAATGTTGACTTCAAGTGACCAAGCAGTGATTGTGGGCCAGGTAGAGACGAATGTTCGTGAAACCGTTGAGAATCGTGGAAAGAAGATAAAAAGAGACTGCAGAGACAAGATCCGATGGATACTCGATAGAAGACAAAATACAAAAACAAGGTGAGCAAAACATGACCAAAAACCCCAAACATTATATACCTACTCGCAGTTTGCGCAAATGCGGAGAAGGAGCAAGATAGAGTGGTGTAGATACAGCCCCTCCATCACCTGGTGTCATGATACACCACACCTCACCCACCACCCCTTCCGAGATCCCGAGGATCCCACAGCAACAACAGCCTTGAATTCTCCAATGAACATCATGGAAGCGGGACACAACTCGGCGCGGATGAGCAGTGACACAAGATCAGCGAAGCATTGCAACTGCAATATCTGCGACCTCGCAACCTGGGCCTAAGGTGCGGCGGCGGCGGGATACTCCGAAGGTAGGAGGGTAGTAAGGGCAGGTTCCGCATGACAAGCCGAAAGAGGGTTAACTCCAATGTCCGCTGAGGGTTGTTGGCTGGGCCTGGCCTCCCGGCCTGCGGCCTGTATGTTGTGGTGGCTTCGCGCATGAGGCAATTGCTCAATTGCGGGGAGTCCCTATATTGATGTTGGTAAAGGGAATTGAGACTCGCATGCAGCAGACGAGGCTGTGGAAAAGAGGTTAACATCCCATTGGGCACCAAGTAATAGTGACGCGTATTGGTTGTTTGGTTGTTATCTCCACTTGGCCCTTTTGTCCACACCTTATCGCGGCATCAGGCCGGGCTATGACTCCTTGAATGAGTTGTCATCGATGTTGTTGTTGTTGTTGTTTTCCCGTGGCAGATGATGCATTTGAAATCCAGAAAGAATGGCTCAATTGCGAGGAGGGTAGGTGAAGATTCGGTGAGTGTCGTGTTAGGAACGTTGACAACGAAGCGGGCCGGCCATGCATGGCGCCCAAAGAGGCCGGGACGGAATCCGGCGGCGGAGGCACCTTTGCTGGCGTCGCCATTTTCAATTCGGAATAAGCAAGTGCCTCCCGTGTTGAAATGACAATTTCAGTCATCCCGTTGCGGAGGCTCGGAGGACAATGCTCAACCGCGAAGTCGGGGCGCCTCTCGCCTCTCTTGCTGGCTTGGCCTCTCCTCTAGGGCCTCTCAAATAGCCCCTGCCGGGGAGGATAAAACCCAAGAACTTCTTCCTCAGCAGAGGATTTCAAGATGTTCTCCAGTCAAAACAAACAAAACCAAAAGAAACCAGTTGGTCCGCTCCGCCTCAGAAATCCACACACAAAATGACACTCATAAAGGTTCCTGCTTCAAAGCCCTCAAAGGCCAAGTAAGTGGTACCAGGCATGCCACAGAGAACAGAGTGATTGACACAATGGGCCACAGGAAATCATCGGAAAGCTCGTATCGCCTTAAGACATATCTCCAGAGCGACCCAACCATCACCGAGAGGTTGATGAACAACTCCGGCCTCAATGGGATACTGGGCCGGATTGATGACCTGGAGGCCGAAGTGAATGCGCTGGCGCAATCATCTCAAGGGTCTCCCTCACCAAGGTCTGGAAGCACGGACAGTCGATAAGGAACAGTGGGAAGGACAAGAACGCATCATTAAAAAGCTTGCATGAAACGGGATTGGGAATTGTACATCGTGCATGGATACGGAGTTTTGGACAGGTCTCAAACGGGTGCGAAAACCGCAGAAACTTGAGCATGAGCCGGCGCCGGCGCCGGAGCGGGAGCTGCAACAGGAGCAGGAGCCGTGGCTGGAGTTGGAGTTGGGGTTTGAGTTGGGGCCGGAGCTGGAGCAGGATCTTCAGCAAAGTCGGCAATGGGTCCAAAGGCCTAGGGGGTCATTAGCAAAGCAAAGCAAACAGCATTTAATCGGCTCACTTACTGCAGAGTCAATATCTGCCCAATCCGTAAACGTCCAGTTATCCCAAAGCCTCCTCGTAAACCCAGGCGTCGCGGCCTCCCCCTCTTGATCTTCCGCTTGATCTTGCACGGATCCAACCATCTCCGCCGCCCAGTGAGCGCGAAGAGCATCCTCCAGCAATTGATCATTCGGTGATGGACCATCCGCCTCAGCTTCATTCTCAGCTTCTTCCTCTCCCTCCTCCTCATTCTCATCCCCGTCCGCTGGGGTGCCATCCTCATTCGTAGCTTTCTTATTAGGGCCGCTCGACTGACCGGGGAAAACATGTCCAGTCTGGCGCGTCACCTCCTTTTTGAGCTCCTCTAGGATGATAGCCCACTTGCGCGCGGGCGAATAGGGACTCGTATCCGACGCCAACATCTTGATGCCTCTTTCCACCAGCTTGTGCAGCTTGCCGTCCATCACTTCATGCCCGCGGTAGTGGGGACCGCCAAACAATCTCTGGCGCTCGCGAACGTGCGGGAGGATGATAAGAACGACGGCGGCGCAGTAGGCGACTTGGTGCGGATACCAGAGCGTGATGAATTGCGCGTTGTCCTCTGTGCGGATGAGGCCGGTGACAACGCTGAGGCTGACTCGGGCTGCGTCGACGCACTCGCGGATGGCGTTGTCAGTGGCTTCTTTCAGTTCGCCTGATTGAGGGTAGGGCGCGGTGAGGAAGGGCCGGCAGGCAAGCATGGTGGCATGACAGTGTGCTATCCTGATGAGAACCATCTGCCTCTGGAAAAGGGGGAGAAGCAAGGTGGGCTTGAGATTCCTGAGGAGGTATGGCAGTTCGTCCCTCCACTTCTGAACCTCTTTGCCGATGCGTAGAGCGCTATCGATCCTTTGCTGGTCGGGGATCTCTCGAAGCGAGTATACTTCGTGGAGGAGCTTGTCTGTGAGCTTGTTCAACTTGGCATGGGAGACCAGTGCTTCCATGTAGCAGTCCCCTTTATGTGCTCGGACAGGGCCAGTGGGTCCCATGTCTTCATCGTTGACGGCATCAGGTAGCTCTTGGTCGATGAAGTCGTCACGGAAATGGCTGGGACGACCAAAGATCATGCTGAGTTGCTTGTCAATGATGTAAGCCGTCCAGAATGTCCGCCTTTCACACTGGATCTTGGCATAGTCCGGTCTTTTGGTAATATCGCGACCGAGTCCACGGTTTCGGCCTAAACGGCGATGAAGACCGAGGCCCGTAATCATCTGAAGTGTATTGCCAAAGGTATACCAAGCTTTGTTTAAGCGACACGTGCTCAAGAGGTACAAGTCCTGCAAGAGGCGAGCCTGGACAGAGTCCAACCTGGGATCGCCAGTCTCGGCATCTGTGAGACTCAAGGCGGTATTCAGCAACGAATCGCCGTATTCGAGGGACCAGATATAGTCGTCTGGAGGAGGCATTTTCCTGCTCTTCATCACCTTGCCGGTTTTTTTGTTTATGCGCACCCACGTCTTTGGGGCGTCCTTGAAGAGCGAGCCAAGAGCCATGGTCATGAGGGCAACAGCGGCACGGGCATGGCCTACACCATACCACAACTCTTGACGAGCCACCAAGTTCTTTTCGACTTGTTCCAACCACTTCCGTACAGTATGACGATGGAGGAAATGAAAGGTACCATTCCAGCTCCTGAAGAAGTGGTCCTGCTGTTGGTACCACCTCTCTCGATTGGGTGGAAATCGAACGCTTGTTGAACGGTCCCAGGGCTGATCAAGAGGAAGCTGAGAACTATGCTGGACCTGGGCAAGCTTCTTCCAAGCCACATGAAGAAAGACAAGAGGTGGAGTCTCCTCATCTCCATAGCGGCGATCAAGCTTGAGGCTCAGGTAGTCCTGTCCAGGGCCGCCGTAGCGAGCAATGTCGTCTCTCATGGCCTGTCCCTCGGCATCACCCTCATCATTAACAGGCTCTTCGACAGGCTGTGGCAGATCATCAGGCCCCAAGAAAGCATCATCCCGTCCGGCCTTGTGATAGGGACCTCTCAGTTCCGGGTTCGGAAGATCTTCGTACCGGTTACGACTATTGCGTTTCTTGTAGGTGCACTCCTGCCTCATGTTGAAGCATCTATCGCACGGTAGAGTGCCTGAACAGGGATGGCGTCCATCCCGACATATATCGCAAGCTCGCTTGACCCAGCTTCGCTCACGTATCTCCTTTCCGCGGATGTCTGTAGTACGGGCAAAGTTCCGGGTGTTGGGATCACCGGGAGGTGGAGGAGGAGTCCTTGCGCGGCCTCTGTAGTAAGGGTTGTTGTAGGTGCACTCTACGCCTTTCTTGATGCAGTTTGCGCATGGTTGGAAGCCCTGGCACTTTTGACGGCGGCCATGGCAAGCATCACAAGCACGGGAGATTCTCTGCTTCTTCTTGGCAGGCCTGTTCTCAGACGGCTCATCTGGGGTCTGTTCTTGGGATTCTTGCTGCTGCTCCTGCTGTTGCTCTGGCTGTGGTTGCTGTGGTTGCTGGTCTACTTGCACCTGTTGTTGGTCAAGTCCATACTGTTGCTGCTGGGGATTGGACTGAGACGACTGAGAGCGAGAAGCGTAATATTGCTGCTGTTGGACCTGGGTTTGTTGGAATTGTTGCACTTGTTGCACGGGCTGGACTTGCTGGACCTGCTGAGGAGGCTGGTGATACTGATGGGTGTTCATCTGCTGGGAGGGGTACGAGGGCAGGGGAACGCGTGTGGTGGGCGGCGCATTGCCGTAATAGGAATTATACAAAGCATTCTGATGATGATTGGACATGATGGAGGACCTTGTGAAGCGATCCTGGGATGATGGCGCAAGCGGTGGTGCTCGAGATATTGCAGTCCAGATAACTCGGAGGTCACCAGACTCGATTGATGTCCCGACAAAGGTCACCGCGCGGCCTACGGAAAAGTGGTCAGTTCACATGCCGATGAAGGGTTAGGGTTCGAAATCCATTTTAGCGCCCTTCTCCATTCCCCTCTCAGCCGAATGCAACTTTCAGTATCAACGATTGAGACGTCCTTGCCTTCTAATAAATATACCCTCTTTCCATGTCATTGAGGACCATTTGCAACTTAAGTGGAAGCTGCGTTAGCTTCATGATTGCCGTCTTCAACCAGAGGTCCGAAGTTGGGCGACTCGAACCAAAGGCGGGTTAGGGTTACTCACACAATAAGTTCCTTAAACAGTCGAAGCAGTATACCCAGGTATCAAGCTCGAGACGTGGAGATGACTGCTTGCACTTATTCCCACCGGCCGTTGCCTTTCATTCTCTATAGCTTTATTTACATGTCTTAAACAGCCCCTGTTTCTCATTTATACAACCTCATGCAAGACCCATAGGACACCTTCCCCCACCGGCGCCACCAGTGCAACCGCCCCTAGCCAACACCTCCATCCTCCTCCTCTCCAAATCCTTCACCGTCTCCTCAATCTCTTCCCTTCCCTGTTCCTTCAATTTCTCAGGGCCAACCTCAGAAATGGTATACCCCTCCGGCTGGAACCTGCTACCCCCATCACCCGGAACCGGAGCCCCAGACAAGCGCCTCAGCAGGGCCGACGGCCCCCAGCGTTTCCAAAACGTCGGCTTCACATACCACGGGTCAAGTTCGTATACATTATAGTGATACTTGCCCGTGGCAGGATCGACGTCCTTGTCGAGCTTGTGAAGAACCATCCACTCGAATCGGGGAGGGCTGAGGTGGAGGAGCACCCAGCGGCGGAAGAGGAGGAACCAGGTTAGGGATTTTTCTTGCCATTGAGGCGGTTCGGGGAAACTAGACGTAGGTTTACGGTCAATATCTCAACAAGGTGAGAAAAGCAGGAGAAAAGGAAGGGAAAACATACTTCATAGCCTCCCTCAACCTCTTCCCCATCAACACCCCAATAAACCCCTTCCCAACCCCCCTCAGAAACCTCGGCTGGCTCAAAAGCAACAAATCCACCGTGTGCCTCGCCACCTTCTCGTTACTCTCCGTATACCGCATCTCCGTATCTTCATACCACGCACTCCACCGTTCCATCTTTTCCATCCACTCCAGCCCACTCTCCTCCTTTTCACTCCCCTCCCCATCACCCTTCTCTCCCTCCCCCTTCTTTCCAAACCTCTCCAAATCCTCCATCCCAATCCCCATCAACCCTCCAACCTCCCTCCACACCACGCCCACCGCACACCTCTCCACCACACTCACCCCCCTCCACTCCCACCTGCCAATCCACCTCTCCGGCTCCAGCGCAAACATGCTCAGCGTATACAACATATCCCCATCCCTGATCCTTCCGGCCTTCTGCCACCTCCCATGCAACCAATTCATCCTCGCCAGCGCCTCCAGTCCCCTCTTCTCCCAGGGCGGGTTGATGATGATTTCCATCATCAGGACTTCGGTGTCGGTGGCTCGCTTTGAAGCGGTTTTGTGCGAGGAAAGTTGGCCTGTTGCTAGCAAAAGGGAAGAGATGGAGGGGATGGAGTAGGTCTTGAAGAGGGCGAAGAAGAGGGAGCGCGAGTAGAGGTAGGGGAATTCGCGCTGCGAGACGGCCATGAGGATTTGGTGGGCGTCTTGGAGGGTCATTTTACGGAGGGCGGTGGGGTTGGGGGAACCGTCCGGGAGGAAGTATTGCGGGAAGCGGGTGCGGTAGGAGTGCAGGCGCTGGAAGCGGAGGTGTCGGATGAGGAGGAGGTAGGAGGGGATGAGGATGGTGAGGAGGGTGGCCCAGCTGAGGCTGACGCTCGATAGAGGTAGGGAGGGCATGATGGTTGAGAGGAAACCATCGGGTGGTGATGGCGTCGTGAGGTTCATGGTGATGTTGAGGTGGGCAGCATGAGCATGTCTTTTTGATGTTTGAAGTCGGAGTGACGAAGGAGGCTTGAGCACCGTTGGACAAAGGGGACAGAAGCTATTTATACTGACGCACTTCTTGAAGTTGTGCCCCGCCTCCGTTTGCTATGGAAGATGTATGTCTTGTCTCGGCAGCGGGGTAGATCGATGTAAGTCTAGGGGATAGGACAAACACTTATACTTGGGTGTTTCAGGCAGGGGAGTATAGGACGATCTTGCCTTTGGCCGCCCCAAAGTGTGATAATATGTAATGGTCCCAATCAGCACTAAACAGGGGGGAATCTTACTTGGTACCCGCCCGTCCCGGTCATCTCTCATGTGACCGGATATTCATTGGAATGCGGCTTGCAATCCCATGTTTCACGGCATTGAAACCTGTTACACTGACAGCCTGGTTATTGCGCGAAGTCTTGGACGACACCGCTCCGCCAAATCTTTTTCCTAGACGTGGCCCACCGTCATACCATGAAAGTAACGGTGAATGCATGACTACTTACGCGAAGAGATTTCACTCGCTAGCCGAAACGGGATATAGGGCTGATTAGAGGCGCCGGAAAGTTGTGGAGTGATGATGCATGCCATCGGACTTTGCGAGGGGAATTTTGACAAGTTGCGTATGGCGAAGACGTAAGCAGCGCCAGAGCCTGACCCCTCTTGATCTCAAGTCCTCAATCGCACTTTCCGTCCAGCCGTCATCCTGTATCTTTTGCGGCCGCCAACCGAAGCGGTATCAAATCATCAACTCATGCCAAGACCGCATTGTGTCTGGAATGTCATCTTCCATGACAAATGGTTTGCACACAATCCCAAGAACCCCCAGCTAATATCTTATTGTGCTCGCCACCGACTCGAAACTTGTATCATCTCCAGATATGAGAATACCGAGTTTGCCAGCTTCACCGGCCTTTGATTTTATTCCGCCTCCAGCTGCTCAGTTCAGACCACAAGTTGTTTTTGCCTTTTCCCTCGCCGCGGGTCCTATCAAAATCGTCTGGAAGAGTCAAATCCGAGCTTGGAACAAACCCAGCACCCAGATCGACAAGCGGAACCATGGACGGTCGTCCATGTGCGCACTGAAACGGAAATGCGCAATCAGCCAGCTGCAAAACCAAGCTGCTGCATTCCTCCAGATACAGTTCGTCGTTGAACATGATGGCACCTAACTTGTTAGCATTGTTGACTCCATACAGAGGCGGGGGATGAAAGAAGAACTCACTTCTACAAGACCTAGAATTCAACAACTCCAAAATGCCCTCCGGGCAATCATGGAACCTAGCAACCCAGTCACGTTCTCCATCTATCTGGCCACCGCCAGCTGCACGCTTTATGGACAAGCCCAAGCCGGGGTTGTCATTCAGCCTCCATATCTCCTTTCGAAGCAGCTCGATCAGCACTCGCGGCTCCAACCGACACCGCTCCAAAATGCTGGGTGGCAGTGACTGTACTTCCACCGTGAACCTCGTCGAGTGTTCCTCGCCTGCGAAGACTTCGTAGAAAATGCCCCAGTATTCGAAGTGTGGCTTGTATCTGACGAGAAGGTTCCCGTCTTGCTTGGACAGGTCGAAGCGGAGAGGGCGTTGTAGGGATTGCGTTTGGGCCGTTATCTGGTCCGACTGTGTGGCACCTGAGCGGTGGCCAATGGTGAAATAAGTTTTCATCAAATCTTCTACGCGGACTCGCTCGTCAGCCGCGTGCTGATCGATCAGAACCAGGACGCTTTGGTCAACGTCGGAGCTGGGGGAGACTTTGTCTGCTTCCGTGGGAGCCAGTTTAACAAAAATGAACTTTTTATCGACTTGTGCGAGGACAGTTGCCGTACGCAGGGCATCTCTAGAGATTCGGCCCTGTAGAGTCATCAAGGCCCCTCCATTGGCCGGTTCCAGAATGACAACTCCTGTAGATTGATGGTTGCAGTTATGATGAGCGCCGTGCTCCATAGACTCATACAACTCTGGCACACGGGGTATGGGAGCTTCGGTAGGTTCGAAGGCGGTACTTTTTGACGCTGGGACAGCAGCTCGAGGTAGAGATCGCTTTTGACGTGGCTTTGGAGTGTCTCGAGGTCTCGTTCCAGGGGCGGAATGGGGTCGAATCATGAAGCCTGTCCGCGGATCTATGAGTGTTCTGATATTCGTAGTGGGATCTACCCACTCCACATAGTTGTCCGTCTGGCTGCTGTCCAAGCTTGATGGCACACTGGACTGTCGACTCAGTCCCCGTGACGCGAAGCGGTCATTGCTTGATGGAGGTGGCTCGACATCCTCGAACGGCTTTCGTATAAGCTTACCCGCTCTGTCAAACAGTGGATTTTGCGCCCACGGGACGATTTCCACGTCTTGCGTGGGTGTGCTGGCAGATTTTACGATCTTGTCTGTAGATAAGGCCGAACTTGAAACTGAGCTTTTAGATGGTAGTTCATGCGTCGATCCCGACTTTACGCGTGACCACGACGTGAACGGGGATGCTGAGCCCTCTTCAATGTGATGATTGCTTGAGCTTGCCCTTGAGCTGCTGGAAGTTGATCGCGCTAGTCCCGAGGGTGTATGCTTCTTGTTGCGACTGGAGGCTGCCTGCGAGGATGAGGGGGAGACAGATCTCTCGAGACCACTGGACTCAGCTGATGATCCCCTTGATGACTTGAGTCTCTCAAAGGCATTGATAGACTTGGGTCGGAAATGGTGTTTCTTTAGGAACTCGTAGGCTATCACTTGAAGAAGGTCGGTGATGATCGAGAGGTCCTGCTGCCTGTCATCCAGAATATTATCGGCATTGAAGGAAACCTCTTGTCCAGCCATGGTGATGCGAAGAAAGAACATGGGCCATCGATCAATACCTTTTCTTGGCTTGAGTTCTTTTAACGTGAACCCTTCTTTCCTCCTTGGCTGCCCTTCGTTGAGTGCTGCTTCTTCGATGACGCCAAACCCGGAATTTGCAAACACGCGGTTGACCTCCTCGTACAGAATATTGGAGTCGTTTTCGTTTGACAGGGGTCGTATGCCCAAAGACATAAATTGCACCCGCCTTGTTGCTACGGGGACGAGACAGAAGCAACCGCTCACAGAAACTCCAGGTACGGAGGCTCCAACTGGAACCCATGACTTGGAGTCTTGGTCCTCAGTCAGTGAAGCTTGGGCGAAAAGGCTGGAGGCCCGCAGCACCAGCAAATTAGCAGAGTTCCGACGGTCTTGGAGCTGATTGTTTAGCCCGGAAGTGCGAAGAGTAACGGTACGTCGAGAAACAGCGTCTCGGACGGATAGAGTGACCTCGTTTGGCCAAGAAAGGAGAATCGAAACGATGACATGAATGAGCTGGTCAAGACTCTTAGCCGTGCCCAGTCTATCAACTTCGGTGGCCCTCTGCTTTACGCGGACGGGCATGGAGCCGAAAAGGTTGCGAACAGTAACACGCGTTCCACTTGCGAAGGCCAGAACACGCTCTTCGGGCAGAGCAGGGGTGTTGCGGGCCACGGTTCGGGAGTTGTGAATGGTCAACGCATTATGCGAGCGATGTTCATGGTGATGAGAGGAAACGGAAACCAAAGACAGAGCTGCCAAGGAAGCCAGAAACTGGCCATGTCTTCCGTGGAAATCGGGATGGGGTGGATATCGCGAGGTATAGTAAAGTTTTCCGAGACCACCCTCCTCGCGAAAACAGGCTGGGGGTATACCGAGCCCATTGTCCTCAACAGAGCAGTTTCCACGGCTGTAGTCGATAGAAATGTTGATCTTGGTTGCACCGGCGTCGAGTGAGTTTCGAAGCAGGCCATCAATGACGCCGTTCAAAGAGGTGATAACAGCTGAAGACTTGATCTGGGCGATAACGTCCCCAGGGAGTGGCTGGATTGACATGATGGTGGTTGATGTGAGTTCAACATGACTTTTTGGCGGAGAGGTCTTGGCGGGTGGACTGGGTGGTCGGCGATGTAAACAGACACTGTTGAGCTCTGGAAGGTGAGCTCTAAAAAGACTGGACCTGCCAAAGGGAAACAGCAAAGGAATAAAATGGAAGTAACGTGAAGATAATAATGGAAAGCGTGATGGGGTATTGCGCAGGCGTCAATGTGACCAAGGCTTGTCAATTGAAAGCAGCGGATGCAATTGAAGCAGCTTGGATGAAGCCATTCAGAACTGAAGCAAAGAGAAAGAAAGACGTCAGGTCAAGCTTGTCAAGCTCTCTGTCTTGGCATTGGGCGCCCCGAAAAGAGACAAGTGAACTTGATGGCCCTGGTTCTTGGGCAAGGCACGTGAGAGCAGGGGCTCCACAACGGACCCCAGGGGTCGAAACATTGGCTCCACCGATCGGAAAGGCCCGAGCTCGGTGGATCCCTTCTTTTGTTCGAATCGTCCAGTCGCCGTGGCCGTCGCTGTCGGCTGGAAAATGGCAGTGCAACTTTCACAAAGTGGAATTCAGTACCCCAGCCGACCCCAAAGTCCATGCCGTTGCCGTCCCAAAAGTCGAACAAAGACGCGACACAGATCCTGTCATCATCTCTTCGTACTTTCCACAGCCACCTGCAGGAATCGATCACAGTTCTTCGTCATATCCTGTGACCGCTTTTTATACTTCGAGTCGCTCGTTGAATTGATTTTATCCATCCCTCCGATTGCGAATACAACCGGATTGTTTCCTTGTCGTCCCTGAGAAATCGCGACCCTGTCAATCAATCAATCAATCAGCAAATCTCCATCGCATCGCATCGCATCCTATCCTTGCCGACAAGTGGAAGAAGCACTGACGCTGCGTTCGTAACTGACTCGACCGACCTCAATCGATATCCGCCAAAACAGTCTTCTCTTTCCATCTCACGTTCACCATCCATCCATCTCCTTCCTCGGTATCCCCCCTTCAGTCCGTCCCTTCCTGTCGCCGAGAGGAACGTGAAACCGTTGGCCGTTGCAAGACCGGACACCTTGTAATCTGCCCCAAGGACCAGTGCAGTCTGCTGCCGTTCGGATACAGCAACCACAACTAAAAGCAGGTGAAACTCGCTGGCCGTTGCGATCGCCGCCCATCCAACACGCGCCCTGATCTTCTTTCTCTGGCGACCATCAATTTTTAGCTACACGCTAGAACCCGCGACTGACGATTTGACGACTACTTGACCTTCTGCGACTGGCCTCTGCCACTGCCAGTGCACGACGACCCTTGCTTTGCGACTGCACTACCGCACGGATCCATATCCATATCCGCAGATATCGACGTCGACCTACCGCGCCCGTGTAATTCGGCTGCACCGTCTTCTCCAATTCCTGCTCCGGCTACCTACTTTTCCTCTCCTACAACCACCATGACCGAAACGGCTACATCTTGTCACCACGGTACTGATTCTCCCATCTGAAACCTTGTCCAATCTTTGCGCTACCTACCTACCTCTTATCAGCCGTCCACTCCCCGCACATCCTCTACTCTCGCTCCCATCCATCACACCGTCCCTCGTCCAACATGCCTTCCTTTACCTCTGCCTTTCGCCATCGAAGCAATTCTGCTCCGCCGCTGAGCCAGTTCGGTCCTCATTCAGTCGCTGACGCTATGCCAGACCGAGAAGATCGTCCCGAGAGGACTGGTCGCCGACGACCCTTCTCGTCGCTGATGAAAAAGTTGAAGAGCATGAAGCCCGGCGATGCTGTTCGACATGCCAGCTCCAAGCGAAACAACCTCAAGAAACAAGGCGACAACAACCCATACGCAGCCGTTGGCCGCTCCAACTCGGACCACGTCCAGATCGCCCTGACCCCGCCGCCGACCAGTCATTATTCGGTATCATCGACAAGAAGCGCGAGAACATCGAGCACAACATCTATAGACCCTTCAGATGAGTCTGTCAGGTTGTCCACCGACGGCCACCCACCCCCAACCATGGGCGGTCGATCGACTATAGCTCCAACTGTCGTCACCGATCACGAGACCTCGTGCTCTATGGCGGCGCCGTCCTACGGGGCCTCCTCGGTCACTGGCACAACTCGTACCGCAAATATCGACTCCCGTCGGGGCAATGATAGCACCTTTTCGTCCCCCGCGCCGTCTGTCCGCTCCTTGACTACAACCCTGACGACAATACAATCTTTTATGCCCAATGGCGCCGCTGCGACGCACAACAACAGCAACCAGAACAGCACCAATACGTCCAACAGCCCTAATCACCACCATCACAACCATCATTCTCATCACTCCAACTCACAAATAATCCACTTCAACCAACCTTTCCCGACGACGGCCACTCCCGTCTCCGCCATTCCAGCCCATCTTGTACCCTCCGGTCAGGGTGGAAACTCGCCTTTCTACCCAACAACCTACCATACCGCCACGGCGAACAACCTGCTGACCGACAACGCCTCCATCCTAACACTCGCATCCTCCTCCAAGCGCCGCCGTCGCCGCTCCTTCGACACGGACGCCTCAGTCCGTGCTCTCGCGCCCTCTTCTCTCTTCGGAGGCAGTCGCGAGTCTCTTCCTCTCAGCGTCCTCAGTTCCAACATGGAAGGCGGTACAACTGGGGGCATTACCGGCGCCACTACGCCCGGTGGTTTATACCGTGGACCCAACGGCTTGGCCAACGATCGCACAAGCATTTACTCCTCTACTACAGGAATCCTAGCCAGCGACAGGAACAGCTTCTACTCGAAGCAGGCCATCGGCGGGCCGGGTGCTGGAGGAGATGCAGCTAGTGTGAGGAGTGGGCTGCTGGGGCATGGAAGGGCTGAGAGTATCAATGGCAGTATCGGTGGGGGATTAACTCCTGCGCCGATGAACGGGGTTGCGACGGCGGGGAGCTTGGTTGGGCTCACGGCTGCGGCGTCGCCTAGTCCGTTGGCTAGTCCGAGGGATAGGGACAGGGAGAGGAGAATTAGTGGCGGGGKTGGTAATGTGGATGAGGATGTCGAAGGGGAGGAGAGGGCATGATGGAGTCTGGGCTGTATGGGTGACGAGGATGGAATGAATAATGGTAAATGCGCTGAGGAATTGGGACAGGACAGGAACATACCAAGTATTGTATGGGATGGTGTTCTGGGACGGGAACAGGGTAATGGGTGGGACAGGATTCTCGGGTTATATTTCTTGGGCTCAAGTGCTGGCGTTTTGTTCTTCTGTCTATCATATGCGTTATTTGCAACTGAGAATGGGATACCTCTGCAAGCTCTAATGGTCGCCATGGAGAAAGGGAGGTTCTCTTGACTTTGGGTTTTTCTGGGCTGTTGAATTATTTTTGGGCATCAAGTTTCTGACTCTTGTGTTGTTTACCTTTTTTTTTTTACCGTGTTTTCCTCCACACCGCTGCATCTTCTCGGAACTCGATCTCGCTTTCGACATGTTCCTTTCCTGTTGTTCGTCCTTCAGCTGTACACCTCTTTGGGCGTTCCTGTTTGATGCCGTTGACTCTTGTTTCTTTTCTACCGCTCCTTCCTTATCGGGGACGGTTTCGGTCTCTGTTCGGTCCCGTAGGGGTCGGTATTGATTGGCGTTTTCATGTACTGTACACATATTTCCCAACAATTCCCAACAGAAGCAGGCATCATACCACGCAGTGGAAATAACAAAACTGTATTTTGGTAAACAAAACTGCAAAAAAGGCTGGTAAATGTTGGGATGCCATTGCCCGGAGTCGAACCTGGGATCTGCTTTTCGGCTCTCGCCTGCCTTACCTCGACTTAGGCTTCGCTTAATCACACTTGTGCTGCCGTTACACCACGGGGCTGTCGCCAGCGATTGTTTGTCGACGGAGCTTCGGAAAGGAGTGCTTATATGTCCCTTCAACGGAGGGAACAGTGGGAACAACCTGATCAGTCTACGGTTGAAAGGGCAGAACTTAATGCTTCATGAACATGACTGTAAATCATTGTGCCTTCGGCCTTGCCCTCTTCAAACATTCATTCCTCTGTCCGCCAGTACACCAAATTGATAAAGATCGAAACAGACAAGGCACTACCGAAGTATAACCCAGACCATACGCTATCTTGAAATCTCTATTATGGCTGTAGAGCGAACAACGCAGACAGTGGTGCAATTTTCGCTCGGAAAAATCTCTTCTGCATCTTCACCTTTCAGGCCTCCTTTTACTCTGTCCGCGATTGAGTCTTTTTTTGTTCTTGTTTCATCATCCTGGCCACGCTCGTCCTTGACAAAATTGTTGAGACCTTTGCCGAATGGTCGTAAGAATAAACCGAAGATGTTATGGTTAGTATATTATACCTTGGGTATACTCTTACTACGCATCCAAGCGTCTTTATTACACCTTTGACCTTAACTTCTAGGCAATTCCTGGATAGAAATATCCCCAAGGGACTTTAGCCGATGTGTTTTCGAATGATTGTAATCCCTATCACAGTTTTGTAACGGCCTTTCTTAACTACAACGAGCGGTACTGGACTGGTTTACTTGCCCAGTTGTGGTTGATCGCCCGCTAAGACTACGGCCAAAGGTCTCATCAATTTTGTCATGGACGAGCCACGTACTTCAGATCTCATACGCCAATTCCGCGCGTTCTCCGTCCCGTAAATGCTTTACACTATGGAGCTAGAAAGTCGAAACTTGTGCCGCTTCTTGTCGAGTGTCTGGTATCTATCTGAAGATTGGTTGTGGTACTACCGTTGCCATGGTTTACTTCCAGAAACCCTACAATACATTGCAAAATGAAACAGCGTTTCGCTTTTCTTTGGAGGGACACTCCAGGAGGGCAACACGCCTGTTTTCAGTCCGTGCCACAGCTGTCGTGGATATTCGGGACTCGTAGGTTTCGAAGAGAAGATGGGGATCTCCGACGGGTTCTTCGATATTTTGAACAATATTCGGCGAGGCATCTGACGAATGGAGGAGATGCGCTTGACGCCCTGAGAGGCCTGTTGACCAGATCTCCATTTTTCACCTACTTTGGACTGGTGTTGCAGAGACAAGACCCACAACAAGAGGAAGGAGCAACAGTTACCAGTAGACTTTTTCCAGTCTCTTTTGGTTTTCCTTTCGATTTGTTGAGGGAGGAGAATGTGAAATCAGGCGGCGATAAAGTTTTCCCAGTTGGTCATGGCTCGGCTGGAAAGCCCCCACCGGTGTGAGCTACCACAATTTCGATCTGACTTTGAGCGACTCGGACTCCTACTGTTGCAAACTTGAAGAGAAAGCAACCTTTTGGGCCGAGGACGATAAAGGCTACATGTACCGATGGCAAATCTCCTGCCCCCGTCATCGTCATCCGCGACACCATTGCCTTTCTCGGATAACTCGCGAGTTATACCTGAACTGTCCACGTACCTATGGGTGGAGAACATGGTCCTCCAACTTCAATTTTACGAAGCTCATAGGCACCTTGATAATGATCACCTCTATGTAGAGGTGCGTTTCAATAACGGAGTACGAGGCAGGGTAAAGTCGGTTTACATGTCTCGAAAGCGGAATGACCCCCAGTTTCAGAGATTGGTCACAGAGGCGTGGGGTTGCCTACTAATTTACAGAACTAGAAGAGACTGGTTCGGGGGAAAACATACTTGGAGTTTCCTAATACTATAATAGTCGGGTTATACAGCGTACAGGGTCGGTACGCTTGACATCGGCGAATGTTCGATGGAAGAGTATCCAGCTTTGCTACGGGAGGTGCCGCATTGTGTTCGGAAAATACGACTTGGTTGATCCGTACACAGGAGTCTCGCATCTTCGCCTGCATTTCTCAACCCACCCAACACATCGGTGTTACCAACACCATCCTCAGTGGTAGGGCAAAGGCGACAAGTCAAGACCTTCAACCGTAAGCTTGAACGAGTCGTTTCTATGTCACCACCGGTTAGCTCTTGCACACCCACCAGACACTAACACATCACTCCCGCCGAAGGCAAGGAAACATACCTCGAATAACTCCCCGCAGTATCCAAATCCAGCCGTCCGCGGATACAATCCTCAAAGTCAACATCCGCCCAAATAATCCCTTCATCATCCTCCCACTGCGGACCAGCAAGCACGTCTCCAAAAGGCGAAACAATCGCCGAGCCACCGCGAGACACAAACTCCTCCTCCGTCTTAGCACCGGTAGACCTATCAATGACAGGGGACTTGAACGTCTTTCCACTGTCAACCTTGGGCGGCTGGGCCGGAGCTGGAGCAGCAGAAGAAGACAAGGAGGTCTTGGCTGTGGTGGTGGAGACGGCCTCGTCGTCAACTTCGGCTTCCGCCTCAACTTCGACATCACCTTGCTCGTTGCAGCAGGGCAAGACGATCTCGTTGCCGTCTTCGTCAAAGACGGACTGTCTGCGGATTTTCTTGGGACGGCCGCGACTGTCGCTGCGGGGAGATGGAAGGGCGATTTCGAAGCCTCCTTCCGTGACGAGGGAGCTGCGTCTGCCGTTGCTAGAAAATGGCGAGGGGTCGGCGACGGCGCTCGTGTCGGCTTGCTGTTGTTGGTCCTGCTGCTGGGAGAGAGCTGGGCCACCGTTGGTCTTGGCTTGTTGCTTTCCTCCATCTTTGCGCACACACATGTTGGAACTGACAACGAAGCAGCGGCCTTCAATGGCAGCAGTCCTCATCAGGGGTAGCCATGTGTCACGGCCGTCGGCGGTCGGGGCAAGATAGAGGTTGATGTTCTGCGAGTAGAGCGATTGGCGGAGCATGGGCATGTAGTTCTCCCAGCAGATGGCGGCGGCGAGGTTGATGCGGACGCCGCGGATGACGGTGCTGACGGCGCGAAGGGTGGCGGGAGAGCCTTGGGCCCAAACTAGTCGTTCGATAGCGGTCTTGTTTAGGGAGTTCTGGCGTTAGCTTGCGCTTCCATAGCAGATTTCGCACGGGAAAAGGGGAAAGACACTCACAGGCATAACCTTCCTCCTCTTCCCAATCATGCCCATCTTCGGACACACATAAACCGCACTACAATAGAGACTCCCGCCCGCCTTCTCAATACACCCCGTCACCAAGAACACCCCCGTCTCCCTCGCAATACGTTCCAACTCCTCCCTGGTCCCATCCCCCCTCTTGTTCTTCACCTTCTCCCCCTTGTCCCCCTCCTGCCCCCTTCCCTGAATCTCATCACCAACTAACTCCCTCCTAACCCACCTCTCCAACCCCCCCGCTCCCCCTTCCCCGACGATATCCCCCAAATCCACCGCAGCCTGGAAATACCGGAGGTATTCGTCCCTTCCCTCGGCGGAGCGAGAACCCATCACGCACCCAAAGTTGGTGCCGCGCGGGTAGCCGCCAATGTAGGCCTCGGGGAGGAGGAGGATGTCAACATGGTTGGAGGCGGCGCGGCGGGCGAGGCGGGCGATTTGCGAGAGGGTTTCGGGGGTGGTGGATTGGGTGGAGGGGGAGGCGGTAGCGATGCGGATTTTAGAAGGCGTCATGTTCGCGGTTGTTGACGAGGCGGGTTGTGGTTCGTGTTGATGTTTGTGGTGTGGTGGGATAACCTGTTGATTACTCCTGTATGGGAGCAGAGTCAGTATAGCAAGTGAGGGGATACAAAATGAATAACAGCTCGGGGAGCTCTCAGGAACTTTATATACGACTCTCGGGAGCTTGGAGCAAAAGAGGGGAAGCTCCATAGAGCTATTCCCACGAGGTTAGACTTCCATGCATGCAACCAAACCAGTCACCGTCACCATGACTCCCGTTCCCTCTAGAGCTCCAAGCGCGGGGGACCTCGGCATCCATCGGCGTCACAGTTCTTTGTTTACGTTTCCAAAGGCGTCGAAGTCTCGGAAGCTCCGGTCCCCCCACGACACGACGGAAGTGGTGAGTCACCTCAGCTCAGCAACGGGCTGTTACCACGAGCGGCCGGGGTTCGTCTAGGTTGAAGGGAGGTGGTGACTGATCTGTTGCTGCAGCTGGGATCAGGGGGTTGTCTTAGTGGCTGCCCCCTGCTGCCCCCGCATTTCAGGGAGGGCCAAGCCGCTACGACCGTTGAAACGGGGTTATCGCGCTGGAAGGGGGTACCGAGGTACTTGTGACGTAACAGCTCTTGACTGTGAGGACCTTAGTGGGCAGCTCGACCGGAGCTCGGGAGGAAGCTGAACGTGGGTGGACAGACTGTTCGAGAACATCATATCCGCGATATTGTAGCGAATGTGATTCTTTCTGGAAATATACCTACTACATTTTCCGTCTTCCGACCCGTCAAGATGTGCAGTACGTACCCAAACTTCTCCCGGTCATCAACAACAGCCGTGATGCGGCTATCTAGAACGGCTCCGCTCCGAACGGACACTAGCGGAAGACCGGGGCCGGACGTGGTAACCAAAGCCGTCTTGGATCTTACTAGACCGATGATGAAAGAGTTACGGTAAAAGATACCAGTGATGGGTGACAGGTACCTGTAAGACGGATGTCAAAATTTCCAAATGTGGAAGGCACGTACAAGTCCACCACCGTTCCTTCCTCATACTGTTACGAGGGCATGCGCGCGCACAAGACGTACACACAAGTGGGAAATAGATTTGCCCAAATGGTCATGCTTTTCAATTCTTCTCGTAACTGGAGCGGAAGTTCATCTGCTACATACCCACACCAACGTCAGCAACCCGCCTTCACTCCAATTTGAGACGCACCTGAGGACACCCCAGAGAACGTACCAGGTGAGCCACAACCTTGGCCTTACCTTTATTACTGCCACTGACAGTTCGATGGACCAGCATCAGTCCCCATGCCGCCCCTTCCAGCGGCTTGCTCCAGCCCAGGAGATAAACGCGAGGTTTCTCGCTGCCCAAGCCAAGCTCAGCCCCGAGGAGCTACAACTACAGAAGAGGCAAAATGAGACTTGGTCAGACAGACAACTTGCTGTTACAAGTCTCCGAGAACAGCAAACCGCCAAGAGGTGGTTCCTCGACGAATTTGTTAAGTTCCAACATCCTGACAAGGATGTCACCCACTGCTTCAACCCCGAAGCGCTCAACCGTCAACACCCACCCATCCCATTCTTTAAGGAGTATGCCAGATATCTGGCGAGATCACGAGTCGGGAGGCTGGCGGACAAGATCACCGTCAAGACACTCCACCACTATGTCATGGTCCTGTTCAATACAATCCAGCGGCAAGGGCGGTAGAGAGCCTCTGAGTTGCTTGATTACCGCGACCAGCTTGGCAACTTCATCACCAACGACTTGGTCGGGCAGGAAGGCTTGACTACACAAGCTCACGAAAAGACGGTCGCCTACAGCGACGACCTCACTTTCATTCTGCAATTCCTGTACTCTGCCAACTACTTGAAATCCTTTTCACGTATGAGGCAAGTCCTCAATCTCAACTTATACCTAGTTCTGTTAACGGATCTCTGTGGCCGCGGATCCGAGATCGCACGCCACCCGCTCAGAGACGAACACATGTGTCTTTGCTGGGAAGACATTTCTTTCTATTCTTTCATGCCAAACAACCGCGACATCAACAGCCTTGACATAAAGGCCACACGCTCGACGACTCGAAACATAAGACCATTACCTTCCCAGGCCTCCTCCCGACAAGCTTGGCGTTGCAGGACAGTCTGAGACTGCTCCTGATATTGGCGATTATCGATGGTGTTTTCGACCAGAAAATAACGACCTGGGATGTTTTATACCGTCTCACAGTCCCTCAAAGCCTGGCCAAGACTGGCCAACTAATCCAACTCAAGGCATCGATGAAGAAGGTTCCAGTACTTCGTCATATGACCACTCACCGCATCACCAACGAACCAGTCCAAACGGTCGATATCCACCCCCAGATTCGTCGTCTTGGTAGATTCTGCGGCTTCAAGAAGCGCCTTATTGGGTACTGCCTTCGTCGTGGGGTAGCTTATACCCTTTCTTAACACACTACAGTCGAAAACAGACAGTTCCTGATAGGCCACACAAGGGCTTCAGCATACTGGCCTTACCATCCCCAAATCTCCACCGTTGACTTCCCATCGATGTTTAGAGGTTTGGAGCAACGCTCCGTCCTCCAACTATCCTCTGTATCGCTCGCCAGGAGCGATACAGCTCCTCAGACCATTTCTCCCCAAGCTATGGCACGTATTCGACGAAGGCCTGACATCGTCGAGCTGAAAGGCGAGATTGACGAGATCCGCCAGACACTAATCGCAAAGCATCGGAATTTGACTGCTGCCTCACGTACAAGCGAACCCCTTTGGGTCGATTACGTGGAAGGATCCAGATTGCTCGACAACAAGCTTGAGACGGCCGAGCGAGCCGAGTTTCAGAAGGAGTACGACCTCCATCATGAACGCAACGTTGCGCAGCTTCAACCGTTGCCAGCAAACGCTCCAAGCACTACAGCTGGGGATGAGGCTAGCGAACGGGATCACATCTTTGAGCAAATCGAAGCCATCGATGGCGAGGATGATGTCGATGCATTTGAAGACGGGAAGGATATCAGAGATGACGAGGAGGGTCAACACGACGATGACGATGACGATGGTGCAGCTATCCGTAAGCACAACATCACCATCAAGCGATCCAGAAGGGGGGGCGCATAGAATGGGATACCCAGGAACTTCCGCTTATGTGGACATGCTGGAGGAACTCAGACAGGCCTAGGAAGCGGAAGCGCAAAACGCCGAAGTGTTGTTGAAATGGTTCTCCATCTGCCATGGCATCGACGACTTTTCACCCGGGGAAGAGCCCTTCCCAGGGCAGTACAAGTGCAGATTCTGCTACCAAGACCTGGCACAAGTCCATAAAGCACATGAACATGTGCACTCTTGTGGGAAAACAAACGAGCTGGGCATCCAGCAAATCCTCCTCGATGCCATCTGCCCGTTAGATCGGCCTTGTTCCTACCAAAAGTGGGGCCACGGTGCCCAGCACCTCCAATTCGTGCTGTGTGGCGCCACCTTTGACGACAACCACCAAATGGGCGAGCACTATCGAAACCATGTCAGAACTATGACCAAGACGTTACCGGGTGGACGGAAGGAGCTGAGCTGTTTTTTCGGGTCTTGCGCCGCCAATCCGGAAGGAGGGAGGTTGCGTAGAGGAGGGCCGACCTTCTTGACAGAAGAAGACCAGCTGGCACACGTCTGGGAAGTTCACCAAGTGTACACCAAGCGCACAGCAATTGTCGAGTTTTGTGACTAATGTCACTCGTGGCTTTCAGAGCCATATGGATGGCGTAAACATGCGCCCACCCACATCACCTCGGCGGCACAGATCATTCAGGAACATGGGTACAGCGGAGTCACCGTCAAACCCCGGATTTGCCCGTTCTGCTACCACGACGAAACGAAGCCTGCACACCAACGTGTGTATTGCCATGAACGGCAAGGTTATCTGAAGCATATTGGTTCACATATCGTTGACATGGACAAGACGAAGAAGACGCTGAGATGCCCATGCTTTCCAACGTTCTGCAACTCCGAAGACGAAATGGACAGCTCCGAAATGCTGCTCCATTTGAAGCATGTTCATCATATCGAAGGGGTTAGGCGTGATCGCTTATTATTGGGTGTGTCTTCGTGTTCGGAAGCTCTGGTTATCGGCTTTTTCTTGTTTGTGTTCGTAGTAGGGACGGGCCGGGTCGCGCCGAGATTGTCAACAGTGGAGAGCAAGATGGAGGGGATATATTGTACATGGGTGTATATTTAAGGCGAAGCAAAAGAAAAAGAGACGTGAGCGTGGTTTCTATGTTGAGTAATAGAAAGAGAGTTCTGATCTAACTAGATGTTTGCTTATACCACTTGAACGGGATAACGACCTTGAAATTCCCCAGTCTATTTAAAAGGACTTTTCACTATCTTAGGACTAATGTACAAAAAGAACCATTAACTACCTATCCCTATATGGCAGACTCTTGCGCGGCTATTAGTTAGTGGAAAATCACCAGCCCCTTCTTCGTCCCGAACGCATTTTGTCTGTCACCAACGACGTGATGACCAACGTATATCGCTTGATGACCGTCTGGTAACCAAAATAGTCTTTTGGATATGGTGTCTTGTCGGAGTGAGAAGGGCTCGAGATTCATCCCATCCCGTTTCATCCCATCTCGCTGATCAACCTGGCCCAGACCCGTCAAGCTCTCCGAGCCACTAGCCGCCCCCCCCCCCCCCCCCCCCCCCCCCCTTCCCCCCCCGCGGGGCGTCACAACCCTCTCTACCTCGGCGGTTTAGGCAACGGCAAAATCTCCACCACCGGGTGATCCGCATACTCGGATCCCTTCCCATCATACCTTCCCCGCTCATAACTACTATCCGTCTCCGGACCGCTACAGTGATTCCAGCTCGCCATGCACTGATTCACACACACATAGCCCAACAGCACGTCCTTGCTCTTAGCCGACACCTGGCCGCGGAACTGGCAGGTATACAGCTGCTTCTCGGCCGCGTCAATCAGGTCCTGGTAAAAGGCGCCCTGGGGAGTCTTGGACCAGTTGACGCAGCACCGCTTGCCGACCTGCTCGAGGCAGATGGATCGGTGGTTGTTGTCCTCCGGGATCATCTCGGACTGCAGGGGGAAGACGCCCCGGACGAGGGTCTCGCACACGGGCACGTCGGCGCCGTGTTTGCCGGAGCAGATTACCGTGTTGGAGCCGCAGCGTTTGCGGAGTTTGGGGCCGTGGCGGAAGGGGTCGGGATTGGGATCGGCATGGGGGAGTTGGTTGGGAGTTTCGTCGGTGGTGGTAGAGGTGAGGTCGGTGGTGATGGAGGTGTTGTCTTTGAACCTGGGTATGTGAGAGAGAGAGAGAGGTTAATAGATGTCTGGGGGGCAAGGTGAAGGGGATGATTAGACGACGTACCAGGTGACCAGACCAAATTGGGTCTCGATTTGGCCGGCGAGGATTAGGTTGGGGTCATCCTCCTCGTAAAGGACGACACCGGAGACGAACGAGGCAATAAGGGTCGTGACCGTGACGAAAAATCTCAGGGGAACCATTTGGGAAGCGACCACAGGGGCCGAGTGTTGTTTACACTATTTTGATGCTTGTAGCAGTTTTGCAAAAAAAAGAAAAAAAGAAAACAAGTCCCAGACCGTGGATTTCGTGGAAGTGTCCTACTTTGTCGGGGCAGAAAACAAAGTGCTGCTCGGAGCTTACTTTGTGCCGAGGAAAAAATGTGCGAGATAAGAACCCCGACCAAGTGGCAGGAACGAGTTGCTGATCTGTCATCATCAAACAAAGCGTATCATCTGTATGCATATAATTTATCGGCCTCCGGTCCTCCGTTGCATCTCCTTCGGCGTTGAAGAGGCATGGTGGCGAGCATCTTCCAAGCCATCCCGTCTGCGGCTGGAGGGGTGCCTTACATGTCAATATGCATTATTGAGGAAATTCACATGCCCGTTGCTGCACTGCCTGCCTCTACCCACATATTGACGTCCATGTCTTGATGTTCGGCCATTGTTGTTGAAGATGGTTGCGCTCGAGAATTTTGTGAACGACGAAGACCGTGGTCGTCATGGTTGAGATGGAAGAGGAAGAGGGAGAGAGATACCTGCCCGCACTTTCCATTCAATCTCAACCCACCCTAAATGACTATATAAGTGTCCTGTCCGGTATTTGTATTCAAAACGACCGCTTGGTCGAGTAGCGTAACGGTCGACCGCCCTAACACATCAAACCTCAAACTTCCATTCAAAAGAAAAAGAAGAAAAAAATAAGAATTAGGTAGGGTGGTTCCATGGAAAACCATTCTCTGTGCTCGCCCGAGAGGTTGTTGTTTTTTTGTACCTTTATGTACCTCTTGTACCTTTATCAAAAGGTAAAAGAAGAGAAGGTTTGCGTATCGCGAGGTGGTGAATTCGAGTCCGTTCGTGTATTACTTTCTTTTCCCCTTTTCGGTTCCCATCCTATGGCCACTTGTATGGAAGCTAGGGTCATGTTGAAGGTGCAAGTCGTCGTCGATGAGGATATATCGTTTTGATATCGTTGTTGTTACGTGACAAGGGAGCAATGCGCGAGTGGCAGCAACCATGGCGAGGGATATATGACGCTTTGCCCGTGTCGAAGTGATAATGTGAGGCAGGTTGGCAAGTAAACTTGACTAGACTAGCATTTAGTGCGCTACTTGTTTGTTCACGTTGTATCACAGCGATGCAATTCCAGTAACAGCGTAGCCGGAGAGCCAGTTGGCTGTTTCATTTCTCTATTCGGTTCTCCTCAGCCTCCCCCCACGTGCTCCCTTGACTTATTGTCTTGCGCAAAATGAGAATCCCTCTGTTCCCCGGACAAGCCTTTACCATCGCCAAAGAAAACATTACTAGAAGTCTATTGGTAACGAATACAGATCTTCAAGGGACAGAAAGACGTTGATCATGTCGATAGTTTCCTGGAAAGACGTCAAAAAAAGCTTTTGCGAGCACTTGGGAAGCTGCTGTGTGTAGTCCTGCCGCGAATGAAAGGGTCTTCGTGATGGACATTCACACGGTGAATTGGATAAGAAGCCACATGGCAATGCTAGCTAAATCGGGGGAAGACAGCTTGGACGGGTTCTCGTCCGCAACGTAAAAGTGGATGTGCCCGGTGGCGGCAAGTGCTTTCTCTTGAGAAGTATGGATAGCTGGGGCTGGGCCACGGCAGTCCCTCATGAAGTGGTCGTTTCGAATTCTAATGTAAAGTTCCCGCGCGAAGCGATCACCTTCCAGCCGTCTGCGTTCGTGGAAGCGCGCCGTTTCCTCCGGCGAGGAAGGAAACACCGGTGTCGTGAGCTAGTCTGTGTTGAGGGTTTGGCCGCGATGGCCGCGAGAGCGGCGGGGAAGTCGGATTCGGACCATTTAAAGAAGGAATTTGATGAGGGAAACTACAAAGGACTTGACGGTGACGTAGCCCGAATATGCCCAGTGCCGGCGATAACAGCCTCTTCTCTAGATGGATAGATGGTGGGCACAGGGCAGGAGCAATCCCGCATAAAGTGGATGTTTCCTATTGTCAAGTAGAGTTCGTGCACGAACCGAATTCCTTTTTGCCCCCGTCGGTCGTGGAAGCGGGTTGTTTTTTTGGGGGGAGTGAAGGAGATACGGAAGTGGTAAGGTCAGTAAAAACGAAAATGCCTAGTGCCGGCGACGAGAGCCTCCTCTCTAGAAGTATAAATCGTGGGGACAGGGCAAGCGCAGTCCCTTATGAAATGGTTGTTTCGGATCGTGACGTGGAGCTCTCGCGCGAAGCGATCTCCTTCTTGCCTCCGTCTGTCGCGGAAGGGGGATGTTTCTTAGGTAATGGAAAGGAGAAAACCGGAGTGTCGAGGTTATGTGACGTGGTAAAAGAAGAGCGGCCGCGGGAGCGGCGTGGAAGGCGAATTCTGACCATCTTTTAGCTGTGGTGTTCTTGTTTGTTGGTACGGTTGTTGATGGTGCGCAGTTGCTGGTGGGATAGTTGGTGGTGATATCGTCACTTGATCTGAAATGAGAGAACTCGAGGATTGATGTCGCTGGATCGCTTTCAAGATTTTGCCTAACACCCGTCGTCGTTGGTTTGCTACTGGGAACTTGAAACAAACGGTTAGCATGTGAAGTTTCACGATAGAAGCTGCACTGATCGAAAGTCACTTACCATAATCTTCACGGGGTCCCCCTTGGATGGTAATACATCTTTGGATCGAGGAGTTGCTTGAGCCCTCAAAGGCACAGCAATCACCCATGCATAGGTAGGCACTTGACCCATTGTTGAATCAGCTCGCTTGTGGTCGGTGAGAGAGATGTGGTGCCGGATGTCTGCTGGTGAACATCTTGTGTCCTGAGTCCAATCCGATTAGTACGTGTGCTTGGGTGTTTGGGTGATACCACAGGAGATAAAGGATCCATGCTTGGGGTATGACCAAGGATGTCTGACACCGGGGTAAGGGAAAGAACTTGTACCTTTTATGGCTCCTGACGTTTACCGGACAGGGCTTTGAGGATAGATGGGCATGTGAGTGGTTGTTGGACTTGTTGATTGAAAACGAAGAGGAAAAGAAGAGAAGAGAAGAGAAGATGAGGGAACCCATCCTTATATTCCCTTCGAGGAGAGTGGGCACAGAAGTCACGAGCCTATGATTTGACAGGGACCTCACCTTCTGCAAGAGAACCGAGAGAAGTGTCCTTTCCGTGATTCTTACATAGGTGTGATCTTGTGTTGCCAAACGTTCTGTCTGCGATATCATGAGGAAAGGCTGTCCATTGTTGTCACTATGAACCTTCTCCTCTCTTTGCGGGGTTTTCCTGTTCTTTATGTAAGTCCTTCGTGTTGGGGAAGTACACTTCGGCAAAATCCCCAAGAGCTTACCCGTTGGATGAGATGTATTATTATCCGCTGACAGCACCGGCGTTGCTGCCATCGAAAACTCCCTTCCAAAGATGGAAGAACACCCGATCAGGACATGATTCGACAGGCCTTATGAGGTCCCGGGCAACGGAATCAGAGTAAGGACACCACAACTCATTTTAAACGCTATTTGCAAGGTCAGCCATGAAGGAATGCGAATGCTTGCAACCGTGAACGGGGCAAATGCCTGGCATGGTCCATGACTGAATGGGCTTGAAATGATATGGCTATCTCGATGTATATCGAAGTCCTTCGGTGCTCACTGGTTGATGTCGATACTCCATCGTCCTTTTCAGTAAGCCGGTCTCTATCCTCGATTCATTTCCTGTGCTCAGTCTTTGGAATGTTTTTTTGTGTTAGATGTTTTCATCCAACAGTCAATTTTGCCTTTCCTTTTCTTCCGGGGTAAGGTTGGCCTAGACTGCCAGGTGCCTCGCTACTCTCTTCTCTGCCGCGTGATATAGCCTTTGGAAGGGACAGCGGCGCGGCTCTGATATGATTTGCAGTCGGGACCTTGGCGTCGGACAGAATTGTCGGATGAACGATGGAGGAGAGCGTGTCCGAGAGGTGATGGTGATGTGATTGATGACAGGAGCAGGAAAGTGACGGTTGAAGTTGGGAGGGAGGCTGTTGTGTCCGGTCTTGACGGTCCGTTTTCTGGCAGTGTATCCAAGGAGGCATTGCTCTGTTTGTCAGAGGGAGGAACGTTGACAGAACTTTCATGCCGTCCTTCCCCTCTCGTTTGCTGAGCTTTCCTCTTTAGCATCCAAGCGTCATCTGAAGTGGTGTTGTGAACGGAAGGACTTACTTTCGCAAACTCTCTGTAGATACAGAGGCTCTTGCCAGCTTTGTTCATGGGTTAGACACCAGATTGGAGGTGCTGTCCCCTTTCATGAACCCTCCGGGGAGCCGAAGACGTCATCATAGAGCTGAGACAACGTACACATTTCCACTCCAGGGGACCACGTCAACGAAAGTTCACGATTGAAGTGTTATCTATGGTAATGTTATTGGTATACCCTTGAACCGACAGAATAATCTCTACTTGACCTTCAAGCTAGCATACGCTGCACCCCAGACTCTCGAATCAGAAAAACAAACCAACGTGCCATCGAAAACGCCACATAACTATGCTGAAAGCAACCGTGCGACTCCCGGCTCATTCCTCAACGTATACAATGCTGCACTCCCGATTCCGACCAACAAGAAAAACTCAAACAATCTGACTCAACACCGTATAAACGCCATAAGTATGCTATGATAACGCCCCCGTTTTCTCTACCCAACCGTGTCCAAAACAAAGCGCCCCAAATCGCATCAAAATCCATCCAACGAAAAATCATCCGTAAAACCTCCATTGAGCAAAACCGCAGCCAACCTCCGCCTCTGCAGCGTGAGCTGCCCTGCAGTATATGACTTCTTGGGATTAAGCCCAAGCGCGATGCAAAGAGCATTCGTGATGGTGAAGACGCCACAATCGTACCCGTTGGTTTGACGTGGAGCTTCGTAGTCAATGGCCGACCATTCTGACGCTACCCATTTGTCCTCAAGCGTGACCCTGACCCATTCAAGTAATTTTTCTATGACATGAACATGACCGGCGCCCGCTCGCATCGAGTCCAGGTGCGCTACAGTCCGCTTCCCGGGCCGTACAACCGCCAACGTCCAATGGACACCGTCACAGATAGGAATGAGTATCGTGTCGATGTCAAAAAAGTTATTCTTCCTGACACCTGCACGGCGCATCAGGCGCCCGCACTGGCTCGGCCCAGCATTGACAAGCCGTGGCCAAAAGTACGACGAGAAAGCTGCACATTTAGGATCGGAGTCTTTGGCCCCTGCCGATTTGTTGACGGCATTAGCGATATGGGAAATACTGCCAATGATCACATTGTCGTTTAGCCAGGCTTGGGGCTCCAGCAACTTTTCCACGAAATCGCGTTTGGTGAGGGGCTGCCCGTCCAGCATCTTTGCGAGTTCCGCGGAAGGGTTGGCGTGGAGCACACTGGAGACTTTCTTTTCCCAATCGTTGCTCAAGCTTCCAATCAGGGGGCGTTTGGGTACGCGCAGACCGGTCCGCGAGGCTTGTTCTGCCTCTTCACGGCGCCTCCTGCTTTCCTGTTCTTGTCGCCGCTTCTCCTCCCGCCGTTTTCGCTCTGCTTCTTTGTGCAGTCTTTCGGCTTCCCTGTGCCGCTCCTCGATGTCGCGGCGAATACCATCCTCCCACTCGTGGGCCAGTTGACGACTGACCTCCAAGTCTTCGAGCTTTTTTGTGGCAATTGCGAGGTCATCATCAGCCGCTGACTGCTGAACCTGACTGGTTGCTGAGGCTTGCTCCACCGAAAGGTTAGGTTCGTGTCGAGATGCTTCAGAGACAGCTCCCTCTGTTGCCATGATATCCTCTTGCTCGGCCTTTCGGAAGAACCGATCGAGAATTGAATTCTTCTCCCCATGTGCCCCTTGAGTGGTCTTTTGGTTTCTTTCATGTCGGATTCGTTGCAGAATTTGTCTGCGTACCTTGAAGTCGGGCTCCGGCTTTGGGTGTTCCTGAGCGCTGGCCTGAAAATTTTCCAACATTTCTTGCCGGATCTCACTGAGGAAAGGACCATATTTGGCCTCGTGAACTCGGAGTCCCATTTCCGCGTCATCCCTTTCGACCTCCTTTTCTGTCCATCTGGTCATATCCGAGATGGTAAAGCTTCTGCTTTTGTCAACCTTTGCGAAACGATGAAGGTTTCTGGCGGTTTGTCCTGCGTTCCGGTTCGCATTGTTTTCGCGGTCATTGACAGAGTTTTCGGTGGGATGGTGCCACTGCACATTGATGGCATCTTTGAGGCTCATTACTTGGACAGGTATTTCTTTAGGCGGTGCGTAGCTCGCCACGGGCGCAACAAAGTCGAGTCTTCTGTTTCTATCGGGGGTGGCGACATACTTTGGCGATTCAGGAGTCGGCCATTCTTTGGGCTTTTTGAGGATGCCTTTGGGTTCCAGTATAGGTCGAAACTCCTTGACATTGATTGGTGTAGGTTCCGTGTCCTGTTGATCAGTTGAGGGAAATCTATATTCCCACGCATACGCAAAACTGAGATCGTTTATAGGAAGTTCTTCGAAAGCGGAGTCCGATCCGGTGGGGAAACTTCCGGGGATTGATGATGACTCGTTTGCCGTTGGCTTAACATAACTGGGTATGATTTCGCGCTTGTGGATGGCATTGGCATCCACGAAGACCTTTAATAAAGCTTCTTCGAACCCCTCCATCCCGTGCATGTGGTTTCGCAGCACCCATGACATAAACTCCGCGGCCACTCTGGCCTTCTCGTGCAATGTCCTTGTGTGCTTTTCCGGATTGGTGTCTTCCCCATAAGCTATTGTTCGCGGTGGCTTCGGAAACAATGCTTTGTACGCATCAAGGTTATGCTGAGTGTAGATTTCTTGCATCAGCTCGAAGGCTGTGGTGGCGCCATCGAGGTACAACTCCCGTGCATGGCGGTATTTCGATTCCCGTTTCTTTGTGCTGTCGGTAGGAAGCACAGGCCCAATACTTGGAGTGTCGGTCATTAGTTTGTGAATTGCGATGTTGAGTTCGAGGTCCTCTCCTTGGTCGGGGTCGAAACTCCTCCTGAGGTCTTCGGGTGAGTGGCTGCATGTGACCTTGGAACGGCTAATCAAATCTATGCGATGGTAGAAGACCTTGGCGACGTGGTCGAGCGCATCTCGTCCGATATAGGAGGTTGCGTTGTCGGCCCATGAAAAACCCGGGAGCTCGTTAGAGTATCCATCGGTTGAAGGCGTACAGTGTCGTTTCAATCTCTTGACTGATACGGTGCCGTTGGCATCGTCAACCTTTCGTGTGTCAACGATGTCGTAATGGGTTTCGCCCTGGAAGAAGCCGGAGATGAAATTCCGGACAGCAGTAAGTGGGGTGGCCATCGTGACTAGGACCCGATTAGCGAGGGCGAAAGGGTTTATCCAGGAGCTTTCCATGGGCGATTCGGACGATGGCGCTGGCTCTGGCGTCTGTGGATGGGAAAATTGGTCAGCGTCTCTGCTCGTCTCTCGCATGTCCTTGATCGGAGCAGGGGACAACTTACACTATCGTCAACTGCTGCAGGCAGGACCCTTTCCACCGCCTTGTGGTCGATGTTCTCGGAGATGAGCTCAAGCTCGCCAGCCTCCGCAACGCGCTTTCCGTTGTCGTTAAGACGGGGCTCGTGGTGCCGGCTGAGTAGCTCTTGGTAGACTGGCCAATAGTTGTGCGAATCGCGGCACTCGCAATGCCAATGAGGATCAGCGGGTTGTTGAAAAACGGACAGCTTGGATGGGTTCTCGTCCGCAACGTAGAATCGGATATGACCGGTAGCAGCAAGTGCTGCCTCTTTGGACGTGTGGATTGTTGGTGCTGGACAACGGCAGTCCCTCATAAAATGGTTGTTTCGGATCGTGACGTAGAGTTCTCGCGCGAAGCGATCCCCTTCTTGCTTCCGCCGGGCGTCGAAGCGGGGGGTTTCTTTCGGAAGTGAAGGAGAGACGGGAGTGGCGATGTTGTGGAAGGTATTGAAGGAAGTGCGACCGCGAGAGCGGCGCGAAAGGCGGATTCTGCCCATTTTGCTGGTAAGCTGCGGTGTTCTTGCTTGTTGGTTTTGTTGTTTGGTGGAAGGAGGAGAGAAGGCAAAGGGAACTTGCGAAGCGGGGGATTACCTACCAGCCCAGGTTTCGGGACCGAACCTGCTCCTGCTGCCCGTACAATTAATTCGATTCGCGTCGAGGCAGCGCGCGCGTGTCCTCTGGGCGCGTCTGGCTGTTGTAAAAGAAGGAGCGACCAGCTCTAGGGTGGGGCAGTAGCACCTATATCGTCACTGAAGGAAGGCGCGGTGGCCCGGTGTGGGTCCACTGTTCCTTCCCGTATACAGCGCTGAAATACCAGCAAAACAGTGTCGCTATGGGGGGTGCCAGTCGGGGCGACGCATGGACGCTGGGTGAACGAGCGAATGTGATGATATCGCCAAATATGCGATGCAGCTGGAAAAGAGATGCTTTGGTGTTGAGGCTTGCTGTGTGAGTGGAACAAGACATTCCCGGTCGCACTCCATTCCCGCCGCAACGCTGCAAGAAGCTCGACTGTTGATTGGTGGTTGGCTCGCGCTTCGATTGGTTCTTTGAGCCCTGACATCCTGCAATCCACTCCCCGTGCTCCCGCCAGTTGGGGTTTAGCGCCATCAGTCATCAGTGTCCGCTGCCGGCCACCCATGTGCTGGCATCCTCTCTTCCGTCATCGCGCCTACGCAATTGGTCCATTTCGCAATTCCCGCGATGGCCGGTGCACGAGCCATATCAATCACAAAACCAGCTCTGAAGTTTGACAATATTGTTCGTGAAGTCGATGACAGCTATTCAAAGTAGACGTGGTTGCTTAACATTGACGAAACAGCGGACTTCGCAAAGGGCCACCATGTGCTGCATCAACTCGAATCCGTCTTCGTACACACAGCGAGCAATCTAGGAAGCATGTGTCTTAAGCCCTCAATCCTCTTTCTATAGTTCCTCTATAATGTCAAGCAGTTCGCCAACGAATAATGAAAGAACCCGTGTAACGTAGATCCCGCCTAAAGAATATTGAAAAGGCTGCGAAACGACCAAAGTGACATTGCAAACTTTTCCGGTAGCCACATCCAAACCCAGCGGCCAAACGTCTAAATGCTCAACAAGGACCGGAAATCTTTCTGCAAGGAGATGCTTGCAATGCCAAACACATCCCTCGCATGTTTGTTCATTGGCGAGTTGGCCGGGCAACCGAGTCGACCCACAAGGTGGTCCCCATGTTGCCGACCTCCCACCCATTATCCCCAAACTCCTCCCCCATCATTATACGTTCCCAGACGCTTCAGAAACGCGTTTATTTAGCGAGCTCTACACCAGCCGTCGCTCCAAGTGTCTTTTTCACATCGCCTGCGTGTCGTGCGTTAGTTTAGGTGCTAGTGATGGTGTTGAGATGGGTTGGGTGGTAGAAGGATCCGGGTTAGGGGGGTGATGCTTCGAGTCGCGCGCAACGACAACCCGACACCCTCCAGGATTCCCAATACCACCACAAGCCCATCTCGCTTGTGCGAATGAGGGGAAACTCACCATAGATAGCGAACTGGAAGGCAGTAAGGGTGCCGACCATGAAGAGACGGGCACCGATACCGGTGTACGAGCCCTTAAGGCCGAGCTCCTTGGCGATCTTGACAAGACGAGAGGTGGTGGACTCGCCGGGAGCACCGGGGGTCTGAGGGTAAAGCGTTAGCATAATCCGGCTAGGTATAGGATTGTAGGGACATGTTGTGGACAAGGATGGGGTATTTACCTTGTTGATCTTGGAGAGCATGGTATCGGCGGGCTGGGAGACGATGGCAGCGGCGAAACCGGCAATGAGACCGGAGCCAAGGTTGACGGCGGTCTGGGCAGAGTCGGACATGTCCTTCTTGGGGTAGACGTTGTAGACGGCCTCGGCGACCTTCTCGTAGACGACGAACTTGGACATGGTGTAGGGGATCCTGGAAAAGCACGGTTAGAGGCATGTTATGATGACCGGAACATGGGCAACATGGCGACTTACTGCTTGAAGAGAATGGGTCCGAAGCCGGCGTAGAAAGCGCCGATACCCTCGTTCTTCAGCATCTTGCCGAAGCCGCTGATGAGGCCGCTGGCATAGGTGGGCTGGGAGACGAGACGGATACGGGTGGCCTCGAGGGGGCAGAGGGCAATGTCGGCGAAGAACTCGGCAGCGGCGGAGGAAGCGAGGTAGACGGCAGTGCGGTTGTTGGTGGCGGTCTCAAGGCCGAGCAAGTTGATGCTCTGCTGCTTGAAGAACTCGTAGCCACCGAACTTGAAGGCACCCTGGAGGAAGTAGCCGGCGAAGGTAGGGCCGACACCGGTGAGGAGGGCACCAGCACCCTCGGTCTGGACGACCTTCCTGAAGCCGCCGATCATGCCATTGTTGTAGGTGGCAGGGTCGAGCTGAATGCGAGTCTTGACGCTGTGGTTATGCAGACGTGTCAGCAGCGATTCGTTATATCTACGGGACAAGGGCGCTGGGCTGCGGGATCCAATGCGCCCAATGCCATGACGGTGGACAGGTTGAAGGCGGGACAACATACACATCGACGGGGGTGAGGGCACCGTGGGTGACGGAGCAGCAGATGGCACCAGCAAGAGCGAATCTGGCATAGAGGTTGGCAGCGCTCATCTCGGGAGCAGCAGCAGCCTTAGCCTTCTCGACGACGGCGTCGACCTTGGGGGTAGAGTTGGCCATTTTGGATATCTGGGTTTGGACGACAAACAAAGACTGAGTGGAGATGGGTTGACGGGGAGGAAAGAGGGCAAAAAGAGCAATCGGGCGGGAAAGTCGTTCGCGACGGAGGTTGGCGATTGAGCCTTTTTGGAGAGTGGAGGTGGACACGGAGGCACGGGAGGGTGGAAAGGCCGGCGCTGCGGAAAAACAATCAGAGACGCCAGCAGAAAAAAATTGGTCCGGTAATTCCCGGGTCAGGTATTGGCCAAGTACCGATCCGCAGCGGCCTTTGTACCCCTCTATCCCATGCCCCGGCCGTTCACGTGCTCCATAGCGCCCACCAGCCAGGGCAACAGGGCCGAAAGTGTTTGGGAGAGACCCACGAGACGTCACCGCGCACACGATTTTACACTAGCGCGACTTCGGAGTTAAGGACGAAAAGGCACAATCCATGACATCCCGTCCAATGACCGGGTACGCCGTCCAGGTGCGGTGAACCTGTCCACTGCCGCGAGTACAAGACGACTTAAAGGTCAAAAGGGTACGCGAGAAGAGGTGTATGCATTGTAGAGGACGACAACAGAGAGAACCTCGAGTGTACATCTTATCGCGTGCAATTTGCGCTGATTGTTGCTTATCGTGAAGTGTTTGTGACATGACGGGACAGACACCCCAATTTATGCAGCCGATACAGGGAACCTTCAGGTTGTCCGCACTCAGCCAAGCGCATACAGGTTAAAAAGAAATCGAGAAAAGAGCAAAACCGCACTCAACTAACTATAGAACTAGCAGTCACAACCTCCAGCTAGAAGAAAATTTTGAGCGAAGACCAGATTGCTTTTGTGTCTTTTCGTCCACCAATCTTTACATCTCGACCCCTAATATGACACTCACAGTTATCCCCAACACGACATCGCATCTTGACCCGGACACCACACAACACATCCATCCCCTGCTTGGCGCGAACGATGACCCTCCACGCCCTCCTCCCGCTGCTGCACTACTGAAGGGGTCGGCCTGTCAGCGTTGTCCCTTTCTGCATGTGCCTTGCCTGTCTGGCTGATTGCCGTCGTGGGATTGGCTGCGCGGAACAAAGATCTACGAACCGAATAGCCTTCAATGCCAGGGCAGCCTAGAGTATGTACAAAGGCTGTTGGAACGTTAAACAAGGCTGGCGGACTCGGGTAGAGCCACGCCCTTCCGTGAGGCTACGAAAAGGTCGCCGAGGCCGTCTACAACGTCTACCCTAAGAAGGACATGTCCGACTCTACCCAAACCGCCGTTAATCTTGGCTCCGGTCTCATTGCCGGTTTCGCCGCTGCCATCGTCTCCCAGCCCGCCGCTACTATGCTCTCCAAGGCCTAGCCTTTTTCCAGGGAGAATATAAACCGACCCTACCACTCGCTGAACTGGCTTTGAGAATTCGAGCATCTTTGTCCTCTCGGGCCCTTCTACCACCCCATCCCATCTCAACACCATCAGTAACAAATAGCACCATACCAACAGAGAGGCGGACAATAGTACCCACGAGACCTGGTAGTCTTCGCTAGGTGGTAACTGTTCCTCTGATATGCAGGCCATGGTCACTCAGGCACGGACGACAGGCACATGGACTGGTGTGCCAGTTTGCATCACACCCAGTTGTAGGGACGTATCTTAACATCTGGGCTCTCCCCGAGTACTAGTACTGCGAACGTATTTACGGTATTATACCACCGACGTATTGAGACACTAGGCCAAAAGGTTATTCCAGGCATCCGAGGGCCTACATCGCCAAAAATGACTGATGACTCTTCCGCTACTGGGCTCCCTTTGCTTTCCTCCGGAGCTCGTCTGCAAGTCTCAACAGATAAAACTCCCTCGCCTCAGTCGGCAGCTTCTGGAAGCTGTTTGCAATACGGGTTACATCCATTCGGCCTTTCTCATACGCCGCCAAGTCTCTGTTCCCATACACATCTTTCCCAGCTGCATAGCAACCGCCGTCAAGATCGCGGAAGAAGACGTTTACCGCAATGCTGCTATCCGAAGTAGGAGTCGCCGTGTGCAGCCAGAGTGGGGGCAAGAAGAGGACGTCTCCTGGAGTCACGATAGCTTCGTGAGGATGCGTCACTTGAGCCAAGTACCTCGAGTCACTCGACTCCCCAAAGAGAGTAGAAAAGACATCTATACTGGAACTCGATGCCCCAGGAGCAAAGCTGAGATGCTCAACATCGGACGGCGGGAAAAGAATCATGCGCTTCGAGCCGCCGATTTGGCAGTACACGTTGGCCATGACCTAGTCAATCGTCAGAATACGTACCAATACACGACAGAGGGGTGAGAGGACTTACATCGTAATGCAACCACATGTTGACCGGCCCAGATACTCGCAGAACCGAGCTGAACAGTCTCTCGTCTACCAGGGCCAGCTCAGGCGGCAACACAAAATCAGTAGCCAACAAGGGAAAGTCGTCACTCAGAACGGCTGGCTTTTCCGTCGGCTTGTCGGTCGATAGCGCCCTCAGGTATAGCCGGTCCCCTTTCTCAACGCGCTTCATGAAGTCGCCGAACTCGGTCGTCACGTAGCGGAAGTTCTTTGTGGTGAAATCCATTGCAGGTGTCGTGGACTCGTGGATCACGATCTACGTAAGAGTTCTTCGTCAGTCATGGGACCCATTCGAGGTAGGTTGGGTCACGATTTGGCTTCCCATGCTCAACTTACCTTGCGGTCCGTTCCAACCTTCTCCGCTACGTAGTCGCCCTCTCTCCACTTTGACACACAGTCACCGAGGTTTAGGCCCTCCAAAACCACCGGACGACCCTCACGTACGATCCTGACAAAGTCTTCAGCATTTTCCAGCTTGACCCGGGGAATGGGTTGAGTGCGGACGCTTACGCTGCCATTGACGTTACCCTCAGCACTGTCGGGCGCCTGATTTCGGAGAGGGAGACTCCTTGGCTCACCGGGGATAATGTCGACTGTCTTCTCATGCGCCCACCCATGTGCTGTGATGGGCGAAGCTGCATTCTCCATCGCAGCCAGCAGGGGCAGTTCTAGAGTCGAAATACCCTTGTTCCAGAAGGTTCCCATGGAGAAGCATGTTGCTCCACCGCCCATGATCACCAAGCGGCGATCGTCCGGCGTGACAATAGGAGAAGTTCCCACCAACAACAAAGGGCCTGGGTGTGATGGTGATTCGACATTTGCGGCCTCGGGAACGAGTCGTCGCGTGATTGTGAGTTCTCCGGTGCCCTTGAGTGAGCACAGCAGGATCTCGTCTTCCGGATCCAAAAGGTGGTCCTTGATAACACCACCAAAAACCAAGAAGTCGGTCTGACTTTGGGGCAGGCAAGAAGCGCCGAACCTCGTAAGAAGTTGACGTGAGAGGGCCTCTTCACGGCCACCTTCACCAGATTTCACCTGTAGCGGAGCAAATCTGACGACCGGCTTGCTGCTGTCGGATACGTCCATGTTCCATGCGAGAAGCTGATCAGCAATGAGGCCATCATCGCTCAAGCCGCCAGCAAAGACACCAGAGAACGAGTCTTGCTCTTGACGGAGACAAGCAAGCGTAGCGCCATACACCGACGTCGGCTTGACATCCCTGGCGATCTCGCATCTGATCCATCCGAGCTTGGGCTCATAGAGAAGCCAGTCAGGGAAGATATCGGCAACTCCCCTTCCACCGGCGAGCAGCGCCATGTCTGTCTTCCCCAATCTCGTGACGGAATGTCTGTAGAGCGGAATCGGGAGATCATGGGTGCGTTTCCATGCCCATTCGCCGTCGCTGCCGGTACTCTTCTCCAACAACCAGCAATCTTTGAGGGGCGTGGACGGTGACGCCCGTCCACCTACAAGGAGCTGAGCGTTGCCGAGATCCGTCAGCGAGTGGCACATCCTCGTTGACGGGCCACCCTCACGGAAAGTAAACGGCACCTCCTGCTCGGTTCCTTCGTTCTCGGCAACATCTCCCTCTTTCTTCCGCCCGTAGACATCGCAATTCTGCAACCGGCTCTTCGTCCCCAACCCCATCACATTCAACAATTTCACCTCCTCACCTTCTCCCTCTTTCTTCTCAGAACCAGAAGAAGAAGAAGAAGAAGAAGAAGAAGAAGAAGAAGAAGAAGAAGAAGAAGAAGGCAACACCGCCCCAGCCGCAAACCTCCTCTGTCCCCTCTGGCCGGCGACATCATCCCACCTCACCTTGACCTTCTCAACCGGCACTCCCAACTCCCTTCCGTTCGGGATCCCCCTCTCTTTCTTCTTAGTCTGTCCCTCCCTAGCCACCGTCCTAGCCCTCACCACACAGTAATGGCTCGCAAAAAGCGCAAACTCCTCCCACTCATCAAAAGGCTCCACCTCCTCCAGCCTCCTCCTCTCCGCCGCATTGACAAACGTATCCTCCGCATCCGCCCACGCCTCCCACAGCGTCCAGACGCGAACATCTCCGCGACCCCAGCCTCTAGAGCGGAACCGCTCCACTTGCGAGGCAACGGTCGGGTACACGTCCACGCTTTTGATGGGGGTGTTGAGTTTATTGAAATGCGATAGCATCGTTGACGCAAAGGGGTGAGCCGGTCCCGACGGCAAAAGCTGCTCGAGAAGGACGAACTCGGAATCGCCTAGCGAGGAAGCCCATGCTATGACGGCGTCGGCTCCCGGGGTTTCCATGTAGGTGATGGAGACTTCGGCGACGAAGAGGAAGGTGCAGGCAGAGAGGTCGCCGCCGACGGCCTTGGTGAGCGAGGCTTCGAGCGTGGCGAGGTCGCGCAGGTCGCAGCCTATTTGGACGTATTGGTCGCTGGTGAGGACGATGCCTGTGGGCGCGGTGGTGGGGGCCGGGGCGCGGGCGGCTCTGGATTTGTCCTTTGGTTTGGGGGACTTCTTGGGCTTTGGAGGGGCTTCTGTCGAGGTGCTTGATGCGGTTGCTGCCGTCGTCTTGGTTTCCGTCGTGGTAGCCGTAGCAGCACCCACAGCCGCGGGAGCAGGGCCGGGGGCAGGTGCAAACTCCGGCACAACCACGTTCGTCAACGGGCCCAAAAGTTCCGGCGTCTCCAAAACCGTCCGCTTCTTCCGCTCGATCAGATCCGGGAAATCCACATCCACAAACTTGACTCCCTTTTCAGAGGAACAAGCATCCGGATACCTACTCAAACACTGCCAAGGCAAAACATCACTTCCACACCCCAAATTAACCACCACCTTCTTTTTTCCCTTTGCCTCCCCAGTTCTTTGTTCGGTTACAAAGTTTCTGACTAGGACGTCAATGACGTGCAACCGAAAGTGATAACCCCGGTTAATCAGGGGAGCGCGTCGCTGGAATTTCTTGACGAAGAAGCGGAAGAAATGGGGTTCGTTGGGGTAGTAGAGTTTTTCGACGGAGCGTTTGGAGACTATTGAGGAGTTGTTTGTCTGTTGAGTGGGTGTTAGTTTTGGTGGGAGTGTGAGGAGGAGGTTTTGGAAGGGCTTGGAAGGAAGGAAGGGCTTGATGGGGAAGTGGGATTGTGGGATTGTGGGATAGGGACTGTAGATGGTTGGCTGGAGAGGGTACAGCGGACAGAGGGGGAAGAACGTACACCCATAACTTGATCATCCTGAGCTTTTCTCGGGTCTTTGGCGTGCTCATTATGAGTGCTCGTTCCGTCTGCTGACTTGGGTTTCTTCTGCTTCTTGATGTATGTAGTCTTGGCTGAGCCGGCTTTGGTAGCCGGTTCCTGGGCTACAGGTGGAGGTAGCTCCTTGGTTCCCTCCATTTTGGAAACTTCACTGTGGATGAAGTCTTTGTGAACAGTTGTCGAGGAAGAAGTTATCTAGACTCACTCATGAGTGAGAGATGTTGAGTGAGAATGGCAAAAGAAAATGGAAAGGTCGATGCCCAATTGGTCAATTGCCGCGCTCGATGCAACGCACGGTTGCAAGATTCTGGACTAAGGGACAGTGTTTGCGTCGTTGCAGATACACTGTGGGGTAAGTTCGGCTAGCCCCTTTTTGAGATCCGTCGAGGTTGAAGGGTTTGTCAACAACGGAGGTAGCACGTTACGATGTTGACGGTTATATCAACATGAATAGTTGCAATCTGTCTATGTATATGGACAAGTAAGCACGGTATGTTACAGACGAAAACACCCAAAATGGAAAAAAGCTAGCCGCTGGACGTCATGTCCCGTATGTAGTGAAACCCAATTACCCAAGATACCATACCATGCCAAAACTCCAGAAAAGCCCTTAAATGTCAGATGATGCCTATATATGCTCCCTAGTTCCCAATTTCCCAAATTCCCTCAGGATCCTGCCTGCTTAAACCACAATACCCCTCTGCGCCCATCCATTCTTCCCCTTCCAAGCCCACAACACCAACCCACACGCAACCCAAACACTTACGGCCATCGCCCAAAACGCGGACGCATAGCACTCACTCCCATAGCAAAACTGATCCTCCTCCCCACCATGCCCATCAGAAGCCGCCTTCTCCACCCCCGACTGGTAAACAGCCGAATACACCAAGCCCCAAAACGTCGCGCCAAGAGCAGGGAACATGGCCACGATGCCCCAGTTGGTCGCAAAGTTCTCGACGCCCCAGATCACGGTGATGATGATGGGCGTGAGAGAGAACACGGCGCCGTAGCCGGCACCGACCAGACCCGAGGCGACCCAGAACCGCTCACCGTGGTTTTGGATCCAACCTGAGGCGAGGGCGGCTAAGCCGACCGAGAGGGTGACGGCGAAGAAGAGCAGGAAGGACACGCGGGAAAGAGAGAAGCGCTTGCGTTCGAGGGTGCCGGAGGAGGTGATCTGGACATGCCGGGCCGGCGGGCTGGGAGCGAGGAGGTCGGTCAGGGAGCCGGTGAGGAGGCGGACGAGGGTGCTGGTGATGCCGACGATGGAGACGTGGGTGGCTGCGGAGGTGGGTTCGCCGACAAATTTGAGATGGGGCGGGTAGAGTGTCTTGATGACGGTGCCGAGGTTGTTGATGAAGGCCTCGCCGGGGCCGATCATGAGGAAGAAACCGAGGGCGAAGCACCACATTGTGTGGTCGGTCAGGAACCGTCTGGTTTCGGCGTTGAGGACCCATGTTTTCTTGATGCGGGCGTTGTCGTCTTCTTCTTCTGAGTCGGAGTCGTTGTCGGGCTTGGAGGGGTCGAGAATGCCGGCGCTTTCCATGTCGAGGGGTGATTGCTCGATGGCGCCGGAGCCCGGTCTGTCTGCAGTCCTGCTCCCCTGGAGGAATGTGCTTCCGTCGAGGTAACCGCTGCGTTCCAGTTCTTCGACAGCTTCGTCGATTAAGTCTTCTTCGTCAACAATCTTCAAGCCGAATGTGCCTAGGCAACCAACTACGAATAGCAGGACGCCAAGGAAGATGAAGAAGTGGAAGACGTCCAAGTCGCCCTTTGTCCCATCCGCGAACCTTTCATAGAACACTCGGCTTCCCAGCTGGCTCTGCCACATCCCGCTCAGTCCGAACGCGGCAATAGGCACCGCAAGTGCCAGTCCCCGATGTTTTCCCCTTCCAAAGTTCTTTGCACACGTCGCCACAGCGCTCATATACATGGAGCACGTTCCCACGCCGATGAACACAAACGCAACAATCATAGCCACATACGCCAATCCACCGGTATCCTCGCCATCAGCACCGCTACCCAACGCCGCCCTCTCCGCTTCCCGCTTGTACACCCCCGCTGCCAGCCCATACCCAGCCGCAAAGAACAGCGCCGACACAAACGATAGCGGTCCCGGCCCCACGCGATCGCACATGTACCCCAGCAGAGGCACCGGCATGTATGTGGCGATCGAAGCGGCGCTCGACAACCCGTTGACCTCGAACTGGGTGTAGTGTAGACGCTCCTGGAAGATGTGGCCGTACATGCTGAAGATGGTTATGGAGCCGGCGCAGAGGGAGGAGAGCAGGGCCGAGGCGAAGGAGAGGTTGCGGGCCGAGGCAGCGGCGGCTCGGGAGGTACGGCCATTGTGGTGACGGCGTCGGGACGGGGAGAGGGAACGGATGGAAGAGGCGCATGAGGAAGCCGAGTCAGATTGGAGGAGGGGGGTCGAGGCCGAGATTTGGTCCGGCCGGGGGGCCGGGGTGGGTGATGCCATTTCGGCGGGTTCGATGGTGTTGTCGCTGTTTGTAAAGTCGTGAAAGAAGGGTCGAGAGGAATGAATATGGACACGACTTTGAGGAATTCGAGCGAGGTAGAGATGGTGTGGAGGGCCTGCTTCGGAGAGGCCGCGGTTGTGGGTGTTTTAGCGGGAATGCTGCGGTTGCATTGTCACAGGCTCGGACTCAAGCCTAGAGTAGAAGGTGAGAAGAGATGGTAAGATGAAGATGTTGTATTGAAAAGAGGAGAGCCGCGACGAATGTCCTGCCAAGATACCTATCTCACCGTCTCGAAAGGAAGAAAGGATGAGGCGAAGACGGGAGAGACGAGATGACAGTCAACGATGAGTGCTCTCCACCGATAACAACGATGACGGAGGCTTGACTCAATTGGTGTTCAGGTGACTGCAATCACTGATCGGTCCACCAAATCAGGGCGCGAATGCAGGGCTAAATTCCCGCTAACAGTGAGTGGACCTCGCCGTGCCTGGCGGAAAGTGGGCCCGAGCACCAAAATGCGGAGAGATCCACATGTCACTGGGTCGGTTTGTCACCGCCTCCAACCCTTACCCTCGCACCTCCGCTTTCCTTGATGCAGGCCCGGAGAATGGGGACTTTATCGATCACTCTTCAGCAGTTCCAGTTTCACAACAGGAGAAAAGGTTCAGTACAATTCTCGGTCTGGATTGGTTTCATTGTTCTTTGACCTACGGGCTGATCAATGGGCGCCGCGATGTCACCGAGTACTCGATGACTTGACGTCCAGATAACCAGGAAGCTGTCGCACGTGGTTCGACGAGACACGCACACCATCTCGAGCGTGTAAGTCCCAGGTCAAATTCTTGAATCTTGATGGGCTTGTTTCGATCCTTACGGCGTCAAAACGCCGAAAGTTGACATCCGAATGACAAATCAACCAGAGTGTGCTGCCGCTGGTTGGTCGGCGGGACGGGTCTTGGTAATCAACAGAGGTTGTCAGCACTTTACCCCTCTCTTCCAAGTCCGATGGTATTTAAGTTCGGTGAATTCTGTCGACTATTAAAGATTTGTTTATCCTCAAGGTCATGTTGTATTCTTCTCAACATCATGTTGCAATTCATTCTTAACTCTTTCCTCGGTATATGTCGTTATCTCGAGCATTAAGACGTTCCCACAAAAACAGCCAGGATGTCTCTCACTCAATACACAGAAACCAATGCGCCTCTGCCGGTGGTAATCATTGGCAAAACGGTGGAAATTGGAAGTGCTGTTGCTAAATTCCTGCAGCCGGATATTGAAGGTACGTATCTCAGTCAGTACTTCCTTCATGGCCTCAGTTTCTGACACATGAACCCAGCAATCCACTTCATCCAATCCCTCGAAGCGGCTTGCGCTGAGCTTCCCCATATCTTTGCTGGCCATGCGCCTCCGGAAGTCTCCCTACCGAACGATGTGGGAACACACAAGTACGAGAGACAGCCCCGGGCAGTCATTATCGGTCGAGCCTTTTCGGTCGAAGAGGCTGAAGAGATGCGAGCAAGTTGTGCCGGGATTGCCAAGGAGCCTGTAGCCTGGCTGGTTAGCGACCCTTCAGTTGGACCGCCGCCGCCGCCGGTTGACGGAGCGCTGCCGGGACCCGAGTACGCGTTAAAGGCAGCGGTGTTGGCGAGAGGCGTGCTTGCGAAATGGCTTGCTGGGGACGCGAGTGACGATGGCAAGGTCAAGGATCAAGTTCTTTTCTATTGAGCTACGGGGGTAGTGGAATAGTTCCTTGACTTATGGACACAGTCCGTTTCCTGTTCTCTGCCTTCTATTTACCACCAAGGCAAAGGGAAGAGGCGATTCGAGTCCTGATGTGGCAGTTGTCCCCCACCACTTGCACAATTGCTATATTTATTCCTGTCCGCGGGTCTTGGACCATCTCCTGGATTCTTCTTCCTGCCAGCATCCAATGAATTAAGACAACCTTCCAATGCTTAGTTCTCCTTCTTCTTTGTACCTGAGCAGACTCGGCAGAAAACAGTACCCTCAAGTGGAATCATACCAGCAACCCTAACCCTCAGAACCGCGTACTGCTGCATATGAATGTTTTTTTTCGAACTGGCACGCGTTGCATTTGTACCAGTTTCACCTTCTCCCCGCCAACATGACATCAACCACTCTCAATCATCAGTCGAGTCAAACGTACGCGACTCGATGCCGGCTTCTCTGATATTTTCTCAGCTATACCCGAAGCCATGCAGAATGCGCTCGCTCAACAGTTCGAGGCTCTCGGGCCAGACGTCGGGTTACGGCTAGCAAACCTACGAACTCTCCTCTCGTCTCTCATGCCACAGGAAACGCGTTTCATAAGACTACATCTCCAAAGTCTGCCGGCGCCAGCAGACATCGTTTCTTGTTTTCCGGCCGATATTCTCGTTGAGATCTCCCCATACTTGTCCGCGTTGGATATAGTCAACATCCTTAACGTGTCCAAGGCGTGGAGGAAGGCGTGGTCTCAACGCGATGTCGTGAGGGCTCTAGCCAAGCACCATATGCCCAATTTTCTGCAGTTCTACGCTCACCGAAACAGATTACAATCCCCCGGAGATTGTACAGACCAAGACCTGTTCAATTCTTTCCACCAAGCCGCTCGCAAGTTCAGTATCAGACAGCTGGGCCTGTTCCAGTCCATGATTTCCAACCCTGCCCCGTGGCTTCACTTTGTCACTCGCGACAGGTTCTTCACCTTGGAGCCTACCGATAGCATAAAAGACTGGGACGACATTTTTCCATACGGGGATTTTGACGATCATTTCCCCGATGATATTCCCAGTAAAACAGACGTGCCCAAGCCATGGAGGGGTTTTGAATACTGTAATGGGAAAGTGGCCTGGCAGCCCGCGGCCACGGATATGAACCTCGCGTCGCTCACATTTGTAGACGACTTGCGAAGCCAACAACGCAGAGTGTACAAACTTCCCTTTTCTGCGGTTCTCCATGGTTCTCCCACCTGGTTAGAGGCTTTGGGCAATGAGCTGGTCGTAGTATCGGCACGCAGGACCTGGTTTGTCCCCGCGTTCCCATATTCTTCTCCATAGCTTGTATACTGATATTCTCTCAATCAGCCACGCGTGGGACCTCGAGACGGGTGAATATGATTCTGTGACGCTTCCATCTGCCGATATCCATCGAGTCAAAGTCGAGAAGAAGCGTGCATATATCTTGACCGACAACTCCGAGGTGTATGTTTGGACGTTTAGACGTGGTATTCGGGAAGTTGACACAAGCGCGGCCGGTGAAGACGGCCTTGACCACGTCGTCAACGCCGAACTTTACGAACCGCTCCAGGACGGCGAGGGAAGGGAAGGCCTATTTGATATCCTTCCTCACCCACTTCTCGATGATACGTTCTATCTTCTTTCTTTCAAAGAAGAATCCGACAAAGTGCTAGTGGTCCACGAATTCAACCACAATGGGACCTTGCGGTTACATACCACAACTCTTCCTGACGTCTATTCTCTTACTCGGAGGGGGGGTACAGGTGATTTCGACTTCAAAATCGGTATCGAGCATATAGGACGCAACGGTGAAGAATCCTTCATTGCCGGAGAAGACTACTTCCTTACGTGTACGCACAAGGTCGATCCGTATGGCAACTACGCCATTTGCCAACTCTTCATTCTAGGGCGGCTTCTCAAGCCTGAGGGATTTCGAGGGCTCTGCGATGATAGCGACAGCAACGATCTGGCATACCTTGATGAAGATGATGACTATTGCCTTGGGTATACGGTCTTCTTTAACGCTTTGACAGCTTCAGTCTCGACCTCCCCATTCATTTCTAACATACGTCCTGTTCAGTTCCCACCCTCATCCACATGTTGGGGCGGCCAGCAAATCGAACTTATCCGCGCGCCCACCACAAGGCAGGACTTGCGTTTCTGCATGCTGTTGGTATCAGAGTTAAACGGCCAAAAGCGTCTTGAATCGATGGATGATCTTCCTGTCTATTGCCCGTCGACACTCGACGCGGTCGAGCCTATCCCCATCACTCATCGTTTGACAAAACGCCTCAACAATACACCTGCAAAGGCGGGAAAGATGCTGCAGGGTCACAAATGCTCCAACATTGTCTCACGATATCTGACAGAAAGACGCGAACTCATTCCGTCTATTCAACCACTATACGGTCTTGATATTACTTTGGATTACGAGGATTTGAGAGATGAGAGAGACGATGATAGTGTGGGCTCATTTACACTAATGGCGGACGAAGACTTCCTTGTCTGTCGGGGCCCGAAAGGCTACGTTGCATGGAGCTTTTATCACGATATGAAAGACAAAAACGTCAGGGCTTGAACCACCACCAGCCCGAAGTGTGCAAGAGCTTGGCCCGCTTGTCAGTCCGGCTCGTGTGATACACTACCCTGGCAATATCTTCTAGACCAAATTATGGGGCCTACTGTGGTTGGGACAGACCAACTGGGGTCCTAAATTCGCAAAATCGCGAGAACTGAGACAGTCACGATGGAAATTGCTTGCCTTGGCAACGGTCCTGTGGGGGTGCATTCATAGGTACCCTTTCAATCAACACACTCGTTCGACGAATGCAGTTGTGCAGTTGAAGCGTTCAAACTCGATTCACCTCAGCTGCACTCTCGGTATAAACAAACGACAAAGACTATTGGGACCTCCCAGCTTTTTCTTTCAACCATCTGAAACCCTTCCGCACCTCATCTCCCACCTTCTCTCTGTTTTCCCTCGCCCGTTCCAGACCTCCCGGCTTCAGACCGCCAGGAAGCAACCACCACATGAGCAATATAAACACCAAAATGGCCAACACAATCGGCTGCAAGACCGTCACACCCTTCTTTTGGGCAATAGCGCCCACCGCAAACGGGAATATGGCCGCACCACCACCGCCAAAGGCCGCGGCAAACCCAATCGCCGACACGTGGTACCCAGGCGGCAGCAGCTTCGTAGCCGCCACAATAGCCGCGGGGAACAGCGGACCGAGGAAGAAACCCAGGAACGACACAAAGATGGCCGAGGCAACGAAGCTCGGCACCAGCCAGTACAACAGTTGCAGAGCGATGCACAGCAGGAGATACCCCGAGATAGCGAGCTTCTCTCCAATGCGACCCGTGATAAAGCCCAACGCCACACGTCCCACCGTTAGTCCCAACCAGAAGAAAGTGACAGTCAACCCAGCATTGAAGGGCTCCGCATGCCGCACCTTGAGCATGAAGGTCACGATCCACCCACCCAACGAGACCTCAGCGCCGACGTAACCCAGCAAGAACATGGCGACAATCCAAGGGATAGGATCACGCATGACCGTGCGCGTTGTCGTCCGTTTACTGCCTCCTTCGTTTCCTCCGCCAGCACCACCTTCCTCATCGGCATCATCAGCGACATCCCCCTCTGATTCACTCTCCGCAATCCCCGCCCGATAAACTTCCTTCGTCGCCGTCCAAAACGCCGCCGTCATCGCCACCAGCTCAGAACCATTCAACCCCACCATCACATAATAAAACGTATACCACTCCAGCCCGCCCTTGGTCACCATGCTCGTGGCAATCAACGGTCCGATCGTCGCTCCCAACCCATAACACCCGTGAATAATCCCCAACAGCTCATTAGCGTTTCTCATATTTCCCACCCACGCATTCCACGCGCTATCCTCAATCCCGTTTCCGAACCCGGTGAATAACATCACCACCGGCAACGCTGGATAGGGCGGGTGACATGCCATCGGGATAAACCCGATCAACCTACATACCGGACCGAGCATGGCGACGCCTCGCTGACCGAAGTGGTGGTGGATGAGGTTGTTGAATAAGGCAGCCAACAAATAGCCGAGGAAGGGCGACAAGAAGACGAGGGAGACGATGGTGTAGGAGATGGAGTAGTAGGTTTCCAGGTAGGGGATCAGGGCGCCGATGGCGCCGTCGGACATGCCCATTAGGATGAAGGAGTAGCAGATTAAGAGGAAGCGGGAGATGGAGGTGCGGGAGGCGTTCCAGGTCGTTTTGTTTTGGTCGTGGTCGGGTTGTTGTTGTTGTTGTTGTTGTTGTTGTTGTTGTTTTGTTGTTGTTGTTGTTGTTGTTGTTGTTGTTGTTGTTGTTGTTGTTGTTGTTGTTGTTGTTGTTGTTGTTGTTGTTGTTGTTGTTGTTGTTGTTGTTGTTGTTGTTGTTGTTGTTGTTGTTGTTGTTGTTGTTGTTGTTGGGGAGTGGGCTGCTGTGAGGGTTCTTCTTGCTTCGAGGATGGGGTGGATGTGGTGCCTTTGGGTTCTCCTTCGATGGGGACGGCGGAGGGTTTCTCGGGGTCGTTGGTGGTGTTGGTGTTGGATATTGTTGGGGCTGGTTGGATGTTGTGGAGTTGGTGATGGTCCATCTTCTCCGGGTCGGAGGGTGGAGGGGTGGTTGAGGAGGCCATTGTGGCCTTGGGATGGATTGGCGTGATAGTCTAGCTGGTCTCTTTGGGTCGAAGGGCAGATGATGATATAGACCAGTTATGAAGTCGAACGAAGAATGATGATAAGTTGAGTGCCGGTGGTGATATACCCGTCCGGGTTGTTGGTCGTTTCAAAAGCTGAGGGCGTAACACACCAGATAGATAAAAGGTGTCTGAATCAAAACCAACACTTGATCGAGTAGCTCAAAGGCCACGGCGAGTCGAAGCTTTTATATTCCAATCTTTTCAAGAGATCGCATGCTTCACGATCTGGCTAGTTATGACCAGAAGTCAAACCAACCACCAGCCTCCTATCTTGGTTCCTTCTTCTTCCTTCCGTGGAAAGAGTCTAATCACGGCCCGGAAACCCTACTGCGAGACTGGGCGGTATGTGTGTCAGACTGGTTGGTCGAGGTGACGCTTGTCTGTGATGCGGATGCGGGGGGCTACTTCGGCGCGGAGTCACGATCATGATTGAACTTGGAGCAAGCTGTATTACATTGCATGAAGCCGTGAAAACAAAGTGTCAGGGAGAGAAATTTAGGGAGTGGTTGTCAAGTTAGGAAGGAAAATCCGAACAACGGTAAACAATCAACCGAAGATCAAGCGGCCATGGCAGCCAAGAAAGCGGCGTCGATAGCGGCGGCGTTGGAGCGGTTGGGACATATTGACCAACCAAATGGGAACCTCGAGCCTAAACTCAAAGAAGGCAAAAATGCTACGTAATGAGGTAGCTTTTTTAACGTTCCAGGCCGCCGGTAGATAGTGCAGTTTGTCACTCACTGTCTTGGTCTTAACTGTGTCGTCCTACTTCAGACATTCGGTGCATCGCATCGTCAAACCTTCGAATTTCGATGTGATGGAGGCTGAGGACGGGAACACACTGAAGCGTCAACTGTCCGCTTGTCACTGCAAGCACTCCAACTCTCCAAAACTCCTGCCGAAAAGAGCTGCTTTCCAAAACCGCAAACCGCAAAACAGATTCAAGCTTTCCAGAATCCAAGCAAAAGCGGCATTGTTCTCTGCAGCAGCGACGGGAGTGCAAAGTGCAAGTAGGGGAATGCACCCCACACACCGCCGCGGTCTTGGCGACCCACGGGGATGTGCATCGTTCCCCTCCCGGACCCGAAGTTGAGCCGTTACGGCCCGTGTAGCCCGTGGATGCCGCTATCGTCCGCCGCCTTTTGTTTGACACCCGACTTTTCTTTGCTCGAGACCGGGACCTGCCAACTCGTCAGCGTCACAAAGAGAGGTCATTCGCACCTTTGCAGTTTTTCCATATTCCATTTTGCACATCTCCGACCGGCTGCTGCGCGGGCGGAGTGCTCGTATGGATCGATGGAGATTGTCCATCCGCTTCGTGACCTCCGCGAGGATGGGTTTTGCCGAAGTTTTGGCGAAGGCGAGCCGGCGAGAAAGTTCGGTCGGTTGGTGAGGTTGGTAAGACGCCTCCCTGGGTTGTCGTCAATTCGGAGCGAAAGGTTGCGATGACTGATGACCAATGGGGGTTGCTGGCGATACGAATTTCGTTTCTTGATCGTTGACACCTGCGCCTTGTCAGAACTCCTTCGGTCAGTTTCCAGTCCTCTTTTTCCTTCGTTCCGGATTCGATTGAGGAGGAGCAAGTTGCACGCTGAGAATTGTGACGGAAGGGACTCGTCACCTACCAAAATCTTCGATATCGGTTATTCCGCTAGATCCCCCACATTTCGAACTCGGACCAATTAATCCTGCAATTCAAGCATTCATTGTCACTACTCGATGAATTGAGGTGTTGTCGGGATAGCTAAGTCATGCCTGCCAACCGTCCTCATATCCATGGGTACTCGAACAGAGCTCACAAACTCCAGTTCGGGGGTCAAAGTTCGGCAGCTCGTTTTGTTCCATGTTGCATTCCACCGTCATACGCATCGCATTCCATACCCAACCCAAAAAATGTCACTCGTTTCAACGCACATCCTTTTCGAATTTCTATTTTCATTGCACACGGTTACATCCTCGGATCTGTGTCTCTGTCAGACTCGTCACTGATTGACGGTCGTGCGACCCAAGTGGTCAAGAGGCGAACACATCATCATCATCGCGATCTTTACCTCAGAGGGTAGAGGGTTAGGGGTAAACGTGGCCACCCTCCTTCAGCTCAGCCCAGCGATCCTATCACTGCCCCCTTAGAATAGTGACTCGGTAACGCCACCGAGGCCACCTCAAAGGATGTCTGACTATCACAATCTTTTCTACGAGAGTGGCATTTCAATGACAAAGCACGAGTGTTGCTTCTGCTCGTATTGCTGCTGCTGCTTCAATGTGGTGATCAACCACGATCAAGATAACATCATCCCGTCGAACCACTGACAGGCAAGTAGCCATCTATTCCAAACCCATTTGCGCCCATACAACGTTGACCGGGTCGGATCACTATCATGGCACTGCATATCCAAAATGGCTGCACTGCATATCCAAAATGGCTGCGGACCTGCAGCTATTCTGCCGCCATCCAGACGCCCTTGAGAGAGTGTCGCTGTGAGCAAAAAATGCCCCGCAGCGAGTGGTGATCTGGATAAAAGAGAACTACGCCTAGCTGTGCCTCGATTATACATGGCAAAAAAGGGTCCATCAAGGTGCACAAGATCTCTTGACAGCCTCAAAGTCACAAGTCGCAAGCTGTGTCTTGCAAAGCCATTCCTTCCCAGGCCGCGCAATCTGGAATCTGGAATCTGGAACTCTCCCTTCAGGCCCCTTTTTATTGCGTCGAATCTCAGAGAAAAGACGTCAAAACATGCAATGGCAATCCGTTTCAAAACTCGAAACAGTCCGTCGAATTCGAGCCACGCAAGGCCACGCGGACAAGGCGGGTTCACTAGGGCTTACAACGTTGCCTTTGTGAGCAGCTGGCCGGGGGGAGCATCGCATCTCCCTTAACATCTTCTTTGTCCAATCATCTTTCATCGCTGTGGTTGCTTGCTAACCGGAAGAGGGCCACTGAGGCGTTCGAGGGACCGCCTGCGCATCCTTGTTGAAGCATCCCACACCCCCAGCTAATCTTCCCGTGTTCGAACGACTGGACACACGCGGCCTGCATTGAACTGACTGAGATGCAACCACTGAGACCGCTGAAGTGAAGGGGCTTCGCATTGTCCGCTGCCCTCCCACCCCACCTGTCCTCTTTTTATGCGGCTGGCTGCATTACGCCGGTTCCCTTCCACACACCACTTCCACCACAGGGTTCCCTTCCGCTCCAGCTTCCAGTCGATGTTTCCGTTTTAAGAAACATTGGACGCCATGGCGTTTGGATTCCCGAGATTAGAATGAATGCGGCCTCCTTGATACGGGGATCGATCCTTGTTTGTTGTTGCGTGTGCTCCCCCTATCATCTGAGTGAGCATGTGCGGTCCAGAGTCCAGAACGTTTACAGATGACCGGGCAAACTTTTTGTTGTTTGCTTCCTTCGTTCGTATTAAAAGACGGGCTGCGTGCCGCATGAAGGTGAGATTCTGTTTTTCTCTCCTTCTTTCATATCTCACTTCTTTTTTTGGGCTTACCAACACACACTCGTTCAAACCACACGACTTCGATTCTATAAGCACATAACGATTCCACCGGTCTTGTTCAACTACCAGAGAGACATAACATACAATCGCTATATCAATATAAAAGAAGCCGAAAACAACAGTCAGCCAAGCTACTCAACACCACACAAATCAACAACCAAACAAAACCACACAAACAACCCAAGCAAACAGCAAAAATGCAGTTCAAGACCCTCATCGTCTCCACCCTCGCCGGCCTCGCCGCCGCCCACGGCACCGAGGACCACTCCGCCCACAGCACCTCCGTGGCCGTCAGCGTCCCTCTCTCTACCGCCCCCATCTCTCTCTCCACCGGTTCCGTTCCTCTGCCCACCGGCACTGGAGGCGTGATCTCCAGCAAGGCCGGCGGCATCTACTCCAACAGCACCTTTATCAGCAAGCCCTCGGCGAGCACCGAGGAGGTCACTGCTACCGTCACCTCCAAGGCTGATGCTGGTGCTTCGTCCACCGGCGCTGCTCCTTCGGCTAGCGGATCTGGTAACGCCAACGGGGCCAACTTGGATCGCAAGAGTGAGTTTGGCATGGTGGTTATTGGGTTGGTTGTTGCTGCTGGGTTTGCCATTTAAGCCTACCATGCATGACCATAATGGGATGAAGGATATGATGGGTGATAATTTTGGTATCTTCTGGGTTGGGTATGTACAGGACTGGGTGGTTTTTGGTTGGCAGCGATGACACTCGGGTTGGGACTCGCACGTTCCTTGACCTCGATGCATGATGACCAACTCGAATGACTACCTACATGGATGGCTCGATGGATGATATGGGACGGACGGATGGACGGATGGGTGGTTTACATCGGGAATATCTATACCGGGAACCAAAAGGCGTTTATCACTTCACTTCTTGGGCATTCATGGGATGGATGGATGGATGGACGAGGCCATTGGGTTTTTGATGGTCTCGTCTTGTTTTGGATCTTCTCTTCACCTACTGCATGGGCTCTTTGCTGGCTCGGTTTACACACACACTTTCTTCCTCTTCATCCTCTTCTGCATATACAGTTAGACCGTCACAAACTTGAATCTTAATGGGGCCTGCTACTGGCGGTCCGGTCTTTTGGACATTTCTCATCATCCCAGCGTCTCATGCCCTTCCTTGTCTCCAAAACCTTGCTTCCCGTGAGTGTTCGCTACAGATGTCTACGGTTCATTTGTCCTGCTCCGGGTACTCGCTCACGATAGTGTCACAAACCTGGTCCAGCTCCCGAGTCCAGATCTGGTCACCTAGCTCCGAACAAGTTTCACAAGCACACCTGCGCGCCAGCGTGAGCGGGCTGTGATGTGATGTGGGGTTTTGTTCAGCCTCAAGCAGCCCCGAACAATAGCGCTGGATATCCTATTTTACTCATCAAAGCAAGGGGGGGTCACGTATTATGCCTGATACTTCAGCCGCCCATTCTCCAAAAAGGCATGCAGAGCGACAATTGCCCCTTATAGAGTATGTAGTGATCGGCCTGGGACGGATCAAACATGACTTACTCTAGTTCCGAAAATCAATGGCAACAGAGGTGTCTGCTTGGTTTTTTTCTCACACGTACTTTTACTGATTGGGCGAAGCAGTGTCGCGTGAGTGGACGTATACTCACCTGGCAGTCCAGTGCGATATGACTCTATCACAATAGGGCGTATGATCACTCTTCTGGCGCTTTCGTTTCTGAAAGTCCGTGTTTGGGCCCGTAAAGTACAATGGTGTATACGCTGCAGCGGCTGGAGAACTCGTCCAGTAGAGATTTGAGCTCATCGTTAGGTGGGCCCCCGTGATAGACACGAATAGCCGCCATAATTGTGGTTCAGTAACCGCCGGGAAGGCTTCTGTTTTGTAGCAGAGGCTGGGTAAAGGTGAAAGAACGGATCGTGCTGGTGGATCAAGTTGGGAGGATCAGCGCGTCGGGGCGAGTTGAAAGAACAGACGCAATGGGGTTGGAGTAGTCCATAGATGCAGGGATGAATGAAATGTCGAGGGCATCATGAGTGTTGCACCGGATTTCATAGTTCGCCTTAGCATTGCGAAGAGAAACTCTTTCTGTACTTTATTTGCGGTTTACACGCACCTAGGTCGACTGAGTACCTTCATGCCGCCGTCTCCAGGGTCACCCAAATCGTCTGACAGATGCTGGGATGTACTCGTCGAGGAAGAGGTGGGAGTGATGCATTGCAGTGAAGACACCAACTCAGTGTCCTATATTGAAACCCTCTTTTCTCAGTAAGAGGCAGGAAGGAAAGAAAATAAAGGTTCAACTGGTGTGAAGTTGCGCAAAACAAGGAGTGTCCGCGTCGCATCGCATCGCTCTGTGCCCGTTAGGTGTTGGGATGTGGGGCTTATAAGTACTAGATCTGGCTCATTCAGACATCAACTGGAAACGGTTGTATAGTGTAGCGGTTATCACTCCGGATTCTGAATCTCATCAGAACATTCCGGCAACCCCGGTTCGATTCCGGGTACGACCTCATCTTTTGCTGTTTTTTGCTTTGCGCTCTTACTTGATTTTGTCTTTTCTTCTCTCCATTCTTCTTGTTCTTTTTTCTCCTTTGTTTCTTCCCTCTCTGAGGTCTTTCGCGGTAAGAAGCTCATTACGTACTCAGGTTCTTTGTCCGCTCTCTTTGATGTTGGTACCTGGTGGAGTGGCACTCGCTGCAAATTCAAGTTGATGCCAGACTGAAATACCGCAAGTCGTTAGATACTGTGTACAAAGAACCTTACCCAAACCAAATCTCCGACACTTATCGGTTGATCACATCCCAAACCGGAGAAGGAAGGCGATATCGAGAAGCTACGCAAGATACGACCAAGCGTACCTGCAGGAACAAAAAGGCCAAGATCACTCGAACGGATCACACGAGCCGAACGGTCGGGTGCCATGCCTGGTGGTCGATCTCCCGCTTAGAGTTTCCTCCACCAGAGAGACCACTGGGGAATGTTCCACTTGAGACAACCGACGGGATATGGACAACATTTGTTCACTTGAAGATGTGGATTGGGAAATAGCAATGCGGGAATCGATCCTTTCGCATGACTGCCATGCCGGTACACCGGACGACACTGTTAGGCTCAAGATAAGGTAAGTAGAGGAGAGTGACAGAAGCGCGCAATGATATCACCACGCCGCCGACGATGTTGTGAGCCCGTGGTCGATTTAGGAAACCGTTCATTTTTACCCCTTCCCTGAGCCCCCTCCTCCTTCACAAGACCATTTTGCTGTTTAAGCTGTCTCTCTTCCCCGCCATGTTCCCCAACGGTGAATTTGAGCAAGGCGGCGACGCGCGCGTGGGCGGTTATGCGGGGAGATTCAAATAAGCGACCATGCCATCGCTTGCATCCCGCCAGTTCGCCTCCAACAAGGATTGACCAAGAGCGCCACGAGGGCGGACAGTAGAATATTCAGCGAGCGCGCACTGGTTTGTCGCGAAGCGTGTGTTTTAGACTTGCTATTGTGAGAATGATAAAGCGTCCATAATAAGCGCTTAGGCCGGCGAGTATGTTGTCTGGTCGTTACTGTGTCGACGTCTTCACGAGGAAAAGCCGAACACACAGTCGCCCAGATGCTACATCATGAAGTGTTCGGCTTTTTCTTGTCGCAACCTCGTGTGTGTATCGCATAGAACGCTTGATCTGTTGGTCTCGACCCTCGGCCAAAAGAACATGTTGAAACGCAACAACGACGGTGCATAGACGGGGGGCTCGGTGATCTGGAAACGAAACAGAAAACGAAACAGAAAACGAGTGACAGCGCGTTCAAATTGCAGTTATTGGCATGGAAGAGATCTCGAACTTTTCCCCAAGTGACATGGTCTTACCCGCTTGTCCATGGGTATCAAATCGAACTGTTTCGTGAGTATCATTCCGGAAATTACAGGGTCATCGACTGAGAGGATCTTGACTTCATGAACCGTAGCACCCTGGATTTATCGGTATCGCCGTCAGGAATTCTTCCACAAAGAATAAATTTCATCCCGCGATGAACTATACTTGGATATTATGCGGTTGGCAGAGAAAACCGTGACCCATGAAGACGGGAGACATTAAGAAGGATCACGTGTTTGATCATTGGTGCGAAGTCCAACAGCGCATGCTGGTGTTAGTGGTCTGTTAGTGCGGAGCAGCCAGGTCCCTAAGGGGCCAGAGCTGCACGCTACTGCGCTGGAATTCTGCGGTGCTCAATTGAATTGAGACTGTCTTTTAGCGGAGTTGCTAAGGATACAGCGTATGTCAGCGAAGGATCCGCAGGCCTCGCGCGTGATTTTTACCCATGCCTGGCCCGTGCTCCCCTTCTTCCAGACCGTCTTCCGTCCGACTTGCCAGACATCAAGACCAGGACCAGGCAAAACGTTGGAAGTTATTGCACTTTTGCCCAGGTTCGGCATGAGCGATGGCTTGGCTCAGCGGTGTTATTGTTATTCAGTCAGTCGAGGATTCTGAGGATTTCCTTCCTCTGGTCGTTTTGCCTGCCACAATGCAAAAGACGGAACCTGGGTTTGGCCGCCTTTGCGCTCGTAGACATTTTGATCTCTTCTTGTATCGGACATTGAAGGGACCGACCACCCGTGATGCGTCAAAAGGAGCTGTCTGCATTGCATGTGTCAGGCCCCTTTTTTTTTTTTTTTTTTTTTTTTTTTTTTTTTT